>JAKFQP010000260.1:1066079-1090606 GCA_023375905.1 Nycticorax nycticorax
GTGAAAAAATTTTTCCCAATGTCCAACCTAAACCTGCCCTGGTGCAACTTGAGGCTGTTCCATTTTTTCTAATTAATTAAGCCCAACCTGCATTTTTTCACTTCTTTTTCAGCTCATCAGAACGATGGTTATTCAGGAGCGGTTGCTTTCTGCCTCCAGCTCTGGGTGCTGTTGCAGAGGCAGTGCTCAGCCCCTTCCTGCCAGAGAGGGCATTTTCCTAGGCCTCACCTGGCACATTCTGGAAAGGAGAGCAGTTGGCAGCAAGGACACAAGGCTGCTAATCCCATCTTGGCCTCGAAAAAGTTGTTCACCTTACCTTCCCTGCGGGAAGGCAGATTACAACAGGAGACTCCTCATTTCGCAGGGCGAAGCAAGGACTAACTAATGCGTAAATCAAGTGCCCCAGTCTGGTCGCGTTCTGCGACACCGCTCCAGCTCCACCAGCCTCAGCTGGTAATAATAAAAAGCATTACAGCCTTTTAAGACAGAGTCATAGTCAAAAGCAGTGTCACTACAAGGATACGCCCTCACCAAGATGTGAGGAAACTGGATTGTCTACTCCGACTCCCAGAGAACATTCACCACCACTAAATGCCCTCAGGAGACTGAGCCATCACGGGACAAGACAGAAGGTCTGTGACAGACTTTTTAAAAATCAAAATGACCAAGATAAATCACTTCTATTGATTTTATTTTAGAAACATCCAAAAATAGGGTGGGGTTTTTTTTCTTTTTTTTAACAAAAGCTCTTGTTCACAATGCTAATATGAATCATCATGTAACAGTGCTCAAGAATGTTTTCCAAAATACACATTCACTCCTTGAAAAAGGAGTTTCAAAGCAGTAAAATTCTCATCTGCTGTGCCTTGGTTTAGACGCAGCACTGTTACAGATTCTTGCTGGTGTTTCTTTCCCTCCAGGCAACTAATTCTTTAGGACCCTCCAAGAAAAACCATGCCAGCTAGAAGCTACTTACCTAGTTTAAGCTGGTTTTTTGTTTCTAGGAAGGTAATAGAGAAAGTGTTCCAGAAATGGTGTTTTGCTGATATTTCACAGTGAAAAAAGAAAGGTAATGAAGCAACCATGAGAAATTCTGCAGCCATTCCTGGAGGTAGTTAGGGCGATGTTGTTAAGATTTTGGTTTCTGTACTTACTTATTTTGAACTTAAAAGATATGAGGAAACACTGCTTGTACTTTTTGGAGGTTTTGATCTTAAAGCTGTTCACCTTTACGTAACTGAAAGATCTTGACTTTGGCCCTAAGCGTACGTTTCACTGTGGAGAGCAGAAAACATGAGTTTAACACCAAGAGGCTGGGGGACGTGGTTGGTTAAGTGTGGCACCAAAACATAGCAGGGCTCCCTACACAATTTGTGCTAAACCAGGTTGTGCTTAGCTTTGAGAGTGATAAAGCAAGACTGCAATCAGGTGAGGAGTCTGATATAAAATTTGGCTCTGCAGATACACCGGAATCCTTCCAAGAAAGGCCCCACTCAGAACAAAGCTTCCTGCTGCTGAGCTGCCGCCCATCATACCGGTCAGTCTGGATTTCCTTCTAAAAAAGAATTTCTCTACTAAGGATCACCACATGCACACTGCACTGTCTGTGCCTGGACCGTCTTTGAGCGTCTTCTCGAGGTACGTACTAGTTTACAGATCACACAGCAAGCTACACACGCAGCTAAGCCTCTGTACTCATGGGCTTTTCCGAGACATTCAGTGTTTGTCTACACGTACCAGCGCAGATAAGTTTGGTTTGTGATGGAAGGAGGAGAACAGGCTGAACAGATCAATCGTAGAAATGCAAACCAGCCTTGAAGGGATTCAAATACAAGGGACAAACAAGCACCCTTTGAAAGGAAGGCTGTCTTACTTTGAACAAGTACATTAAGGGAAAACTAAATAAACATGTCTGTGCTTGACCACGCGCCTCAAAGCAAAGGCCTTCCTCAGTGCTGAAAATAAACCATTAGTAATTCCATCAGTATCAGCCTCAAAAGACTCACAAGCTCAGTAACAAAACTGGAAAAGCCCAACAGAAATTAGACTGGGCATAAGCTCAGATGTTGCTCTCAGTCCAGGACTTTCCCTACCCCTCTCCCTTGGGACCGGTCAATGCAAACCTTCAGCTGTTCTTTCAGACGGAGATCTGGTATGTGGTGTCTCCGAAGGGGTCACCAGGCTCATCTCCCACTTCCAGACGTGGAGGATGTTGTCATAGAAAGAACAAGTTGCCACAATGCTCATTTCTTTTGGACTGTCCAGAGACCTGGCTGAGTCACTGCTTCTGTCCAGGCCCATTCTGCTGGGTCTCTCAGAGCTGCTGGCTGACCCAGGATCTCCCCCTCGGTCAGGACCCCCAGCCAAATCTAAACTCCCCTTTAAATCAGAGCCCCTGACCAGGCCAGGATCCCCAGACAGCTTAGGACCCCCTTCTGCTTTGAGTGGCAAGGCAGGGCCTTCGCTCTCCTCATCCAATATTACATCAAAAGTAGCTGTAGGAGACTCATAAATTATCTTCAAGTTTTGGACCTGCAAATTCAGTCTCTCATCTCCTTCCTCTGCTCTTCCCACAAGCTCTTCTGAAGACTGGCAGGCAGCAGTGGAGTCCTGTGCTGCAGTCAAGAAATCCCTCGGGCAGAGCCTTGACCAGTCAGCCCCGTAGGCCAAGGAATTGTGCAAGACGTAGGATGACAGGATGATACATTCCTCCGTGTTTTCCGCTTAAAAAAAAAAAAAATATATATATATATGAAATGAGCAGAAATCAAGTTGTAAAATGGTTTGTTGCAGCCTGCTCACAAGCCATTCCAGCATTGGCTATGTCCTACGGGAATAGTTCTCTGGTTACTGCCTTATTCACAACAGAGTTGAGCATTCAAGCAGAAATGAGGTTTGGCTCTCCTGACAATTTTTTGGCCACCTTTCATTAGCCTTGATTTTCCCTGGTTCAGTAGGGAGATAGGAGAAGATTTAATGTGCATTAAAATGCATCATTATTCAAAATACCTAAAAAGGTTGAAAAAAGACAAGACAGATCACACAGTGATCCCCACTGAGCCATAAATACAGCCAGTAAGATGGCCAGACCAGGTTCTGGTTATTAATAAATTGCAGATGCATTCTTCCCATGAGCTTTCAGCATTTGACTCTTATATTAAACACACATCAAGTTCCTCCCTTCCCTACACAGCAGCAATGTTATCCTCATGTCACAAGCCGTGGATCTGCCCAAGGCTTGGAGAAACCTAGGAAGACAACCATTTTGTGCAAGACTCTATTTGTAATATAAATGCAAACAGCTTTAATCATGTAAATACCTTCTGATTCACATGGAGAGCTTACTCATGTTATTCTAGATTAACCAGACTGCCCAACACTTCCTTTCCATCAGGTCAGTAACTTCTGCTGACAATAAAGCATCACCTGACATTCCAAAGAACCTCTTTGAACCATCAAGATGAATACAAACCGGAACGGTCACGTCAACAGGTAATGCCTTTACACTGAGACAAACAGGCTTTCTTCCCATAAAAAGAAGTTATGAGAGATTTACACATGAACAATGACTGTGCCTTTGCACAACCCATCAGGCCAACAGTGAGGATGGGTCTGGTGAAGCTGAAAGAGTCACCTCAAGCTGGAATAAAAGTCTATGGCCATTAACAACATCTAGATCTTTCCAGCAGGCTCGGAGCTGGAGTTCCCCCATTAACCTGGAGGTAGAAGAGCAGCAGAGCAGCGCAAGAGCATCTCTATTCCACTGAACACTCACCCATGCTTCCACGGCAGTCAAGGATTTTGAATCCACTCTGCATGCAGGCTGCTAACAGCACAAAATCACAGGTTGGGTGCCACTTCAACCTCCAAACTCCACCTTCCACATGGGTGTCTGCCAGCGGCTGCTTCATGTTCCTGGTGTCCCACAACAGCACGTGCTCATCATAGCTGGAGACATGTCACACAAATAAATACGCAGACAAGCAGCAAAGCTGATGCAGTGCAAAAAGTACAGAAGAAAATTAGGAAAGACTGCATGCTCTTCATCACACGTGAAGAGACCACGCCTTGAGCAGCAGTAGTGCGTTCAGAATAACAGAGGAGGCTGGTCACATTAGTGCAGAGCAGCTACAAGGGATTTACCTGCCAGTAGCCAGAAGGTTCTCCCGGTGGGGACTGCACTGAATGCTGCACACACCCATTGAGTGTCTGCAAGAGAGTAACATACAGCAGAGGGAAGCAACAGCAAGGTACCATCTGAAAAGGGATACTCCCTTGAATTTCAAGGATTTGGGGTCCACATAACTACATCAACATGTCTCAGGAAAGGAGAGCAAGGTGAACTCAAATTTCAACCCAGTGAAACACACAGGCAGAGTTCCACCTACAACAGTCCAACAGCCTTTCCAGGGCAAAACAACTACTCATGTAGTCTCTCAGCACAAATATTTTCTAGTAATAGTTGTACCATAAACTGCTGTTCAGAGCCCAGAAGAATTTCGGCACAACTCCATTCGCATGAGACTTTACTCCCAGCATTAATATTTCCATAGCAATAATCCCCAGGCTATTTTAAGGTTACATATAAAATTCACTGGAGAGTTATGTATATTGTTTTAATCATAATCTAAAAAGAGATGCTATGCTACCAGAAAAAAAGAGATTATTTCAAATGAGTGAGAGTGGAGAATATTTTCTAAAAAACGTTCCCATAATAAGGCAACCAAATTTAACGCACACAAAAATTCCCAAAATAAAAGTGTAAATCAGGATCCCCCTTTTAGAAAGAAGCTACCAGCATCTTCATGTATGGAAGCAAGCTGTTGGTTTATTCTATTGAAGGACACAGACAAGAATGTTTCAACCTGAAATTGTCCTGAGGAAAAAAAAGAAAAAAAAAAATCTAACAGACGTCTCCATAGAATCATAGAATCACTCTGGTTGGAAAAGACCTTTAAGATCATTCAGTCCAACTTTTAACCTAACCCTGACATCCCACCACTAAACCATGTCCCTAAGCATCTGTCCAGCTTTTAAATACCTCCAGGGATGAGGACTCGACCACCTCCCTGAGCAGCCCATTCCAGAGCCTGACAACCCTTTTGGTGAAGAAGTTTTTCCTCACGTCTAGCCTAAACCTGACCTGGCGCAACTTCAAACCATTCCCCCTCGTCCTATCGTCCATTACCAGGGAAAAGAGGCCGACCACCACCCCACTACAGCCTCCTTTCAGGTAGTTGTAGAGGGCGATTTCCCAAGGGAGGCAGAAACAGGACTCCACCGTCACTGCACGCTTCTGAATTCAGTGCCTTGGGAAGGGACACGGTAGCACCCTGTGTTCATACACGATAGCTTTAGGGTCCGGCTGCAGTCAGGCCTTGCTTACCTCCTGCTGGTGAAGACGGGAGTCTCTGGACTGCACCTGGTGTCCCAGCCCTTTAGCAGGCTGTCATCCCCTCCTGCACAGAGACAAAACTTTGTCACCCTGAGCACCATCCAAATCACCTGTGCAGGCCACTGAGGCAATGTAGTTAACAGTGAGCTGACGCTTTTCAGCCCTAGGATCTCCTAGCACTTAACGGACATACCAAATGCCGTTTGAGGCTCCCAGTACTCATCACCACAGAGGAGCTGTGCATTAACAATACCCTCACTTTGCTAAGCAAAAAAATTTAGAAGAAAAAAAGACTGGCCTCTCTGCTCTCTTTTGCACACCGCAAGAGATGGAACATCTTTTTTTGCCAGTAGCCAGCCAAAGTACAGCTTAAAAGGCACAGCTTCTCCTAATTAATTCCAACTGCTTCCCACAGTCAAGAAGCCTTTTACCCCTAGCAGAAGCCCCAACCCCTACAAGTGGTGTGATGCAAGCAGCATCCCAGCCCTGGAAAGTAAAGTCCCAAGGAACACACATCCCTAAACAAAGTGTCCCCTCCCCAACACCCCCAAATGAGATTCCCACCCCTTACAGACCTGAGTACACAATATCGGTGTCCCAGTAATTAAAAGCAGCAATCCAGGCCTCAAATTTGTGAGCTTCCCACTGGTTCAGGACATGCACAGATGGAGCAGATTCATCTATGGAGAAAAGATTCAGCTTCCCCTCTGAATCACTGCTGATCACTTTCAAGGGACATCCACTACAGCAGAACATAGAGAAAACTTTAGAAATTACTGAAACTCGCGTCCTAAGAAGCTGTTAGAGTAAAAAATAGCAGCCAAAATATAGACAGATAGTGTAACATAATACTATATATATATGTTTGCTTCAACTAAACATTGATAGAAACCAGTAGTACAGTGGCAGGAATTCACATAAATATTTATACAGTTCTTTTTAGCTTCAGCCCATCCCATCTTAAAATCATCCACATCAATGATCCCCATTCCCTGATCCCACAAGGGGAGCAAACCCTCACACCCAAGTGAGGGAAAGAAAACCGGCCTTGGGCCTTTCTTTCTCCTAGACAGATAACTTGCCTTCGCACATGCTTGGTAATACATCAGTAAACAAATTCCATGTGAAAAGGGATATTTTTCCTCCAAGTCAGACAGACAAGGACCTCTGAGTCTATTCCCTCTTCTGGAGTATGAAGAAATGTTTCATTTCTCTGTTATCACAGGCATCTGAAGCACTGGCCGATCCTGACCTTCCCTGCTCTCTTCCTGTGGCACAGCACAGTTGCAGTTTCTGGACACAACGTACTTGGGGCACTGGCAAAAGTGTTGCAGCTCACAATGCGCAGATTTGCTGACATTCCTTGACATGAGCATAGTTACCTGCAACTGTAGGTACTGATTTGGTGACTCAGGGCTTCTTTCCAGTTCTACATGAAATGCTAGTTACTAAACCGTACTGAATCTCCCAAATTTCCACACAAGAGCGTCAGGGTCACCCCCTTCCCACAGAGATGTGAAGGCTGTGCATTCGGCTTCTAGAAGGGGTTATTTGTCTCTCAAGTGGCAACAGCGACAAGCTTTAAAGGGACTTTGCATCATGGCAACAATCATTTCTCTTGAGAGTAGAGACAAGGGAAAGAAGGAATGTAAGGAAGAAGAAAGTAGAACTGGGAATTCTACTTATTCGTTAAACAGCATGCACAGAAACAGCTTTAATTAGCAAAAGCTACTAAATATTTGCCCTACAGCATTAAGCACATGACTGCCCGATCCCCTCAGTTTCCAGCCTCACATCAAAGGCACCACTCTCTTTTGCACTTAACTTACAGAAAACATATACCCTACCTCCTTCAAGGTACAGCTAATTCACGTTATTCCATGCAGTGATACCATCTCTGAAATCAAATGTATGAGCATTTCAGAGAGGAAGGAGCCCCTTCCAAACCAATTCCCTCCCATTCCACACGAACCCATGTTTAAACTTCCTACACGCGCTACTAATAGCTCTTCTTAAGCAGAACTTCACACTAAAATTTCAGTCGTTCTAAGAGCAGAGCTGGAACCAGTGGATCCATCTGCATCCTGTTCTGCTCTTTCCTTTTAGCAACAGAAGACACGTCCCTGGCTCACCCGCCGCCGTTCACCATAGCACCAGCTCACATTTGTTGGTGGTTTAGTCCCTGTTAGAGTGGCCATGGTATGTGTTCTTGTTCCTTTGTTACCCTTGCTCTGGAAATAGTAACTTCTAGAGAAGGTGCAGGGAAACAGCTGGGACCAAGAAAGTCTCAAGCCACTTCACAGAAAAGCCATCAAAGATACGTTCATCAAAGTCCTCAACTTACGCCTGAAACACACACACAGAGCGACCTCCAATACCAGCCTTCCTCCCCCATCCTCACCATTGCTCTCGTCCTGTGGACCAGTCTAAAGACAAGGCCAGACGCTGCACACCAAGATCAACCCTGAAGCATGGCTCCAACATGCAGCTGTTCTTCTACTGGAAAGAAAAGGAATGGGTTAAGACTGAAAAGACAGCAGGTATATAACACCACTTCTACTGCTTGCTACTACGGAAGGCGCTTTCCAGAGACTGACGAGTGTATTAGGGTCCCACACTAAGAGATGAAATGTCCCATAGCAACGTTCAATTGCTTAGTACTAGCTGAAGGGCAAATGTGTGCGTACACTGCATCCCCACCTTCCTGCTACCCATCTCCCACCGAATCGCCCTTAAACTACTTCCTCTCAGTGACTGATGAAGTGCAGGAGAAGCAATGACCTGACTGTTGAGTTCGCTTATAGACTATACAGACTTATAGCTTCTGCTTTCTTCGCTCTCTGGGAGTGACTTTCTTGATTACTCCCTTCTCTCAGCAACCAAAAGAAACTCCTCTCCAAAATTCTTCCCTGTTTTTAACAACTATACATCTTCTGCTGTGTTTACCAGTTAGTCCATACTTAAATGTCAAGTGACAGTTTCCAGGGTTTGCTTCTGCTCCCCTCATGCCTCCCACACTCTGCAGGTGGGTAGAACCCAGCCAGGCTCTCTGGTGCCACGAACAAATTTGTGGGTTCTATGAGAAACATTATCAGAAGACAAAAGAGGAAGCATTTAAAAAGCTAAGCACACCGAGGAAGCTGTGGAAACCATACAGCTTTTCTACATGTCTCTGAACACTGCTAATAAATCCAGAGATGCATTAAATCTGGGTTAAATACACCTTCAACAGCAGCAGGTGTTACAGCCACCTACCTCGCTTCCAGTCAGGTGGCAAAACTCCACGGCACCCATCGAGTTTGCAATGCCAACCATGGGATGTTCTGCAACGGGAACATGGCACCTAAACGATCAAGTTAAACAAGTCCTGAATGTCCATCTTTCTTGTACTTAAGGAGGAGAACAAAATCATAACTTTTATTCCAGGATGCACAAGGAAAATCCTCAAGTTTCCACAAACCTGCATGGAGAGGATTATATATATGGTAAATCTACTATATATTATTATATAAACAAAAGAGGTCCACAGTCACTGACCAGCTGTTCATAAATAAGCAGAAGAGCATAACAGAAATGAGCACAGCCTTTGCTCACTGGAGCAAACTGGAGAATACTTCCCTCCAAGAAGCCAGGGACAGTTTAGTTAGTAAATATTTCTGTTGCTGCCATACCAACAGCCGAAACAGGACCCCAGAGGGGCAGACCATGCTGCTGTGAACTCCAAGCCTCGACGGGCCAGTGTTACCATTTGATGTCCAGGATAGCAGCAGTGTCAATCCTCTGGATTTCGGTCAGTGGGATGTAAGGCTGATCCTCGTTGTAGTGATACAGGTAGAGGCGCCCAGTCCGGTCACATGCCCCATTGCTTCCTCGGGAGTCAGTCTACAACAAAAATTGGAAAAAAAAGAGTAAGCTTAGCAGTGATTCTACCTCCCCCAGACCTCTCCCCACCCAAGATCTCGCCAGGAGCAACTGGCAGGAGCAGGGGAGAGGGATCCCACTTTTCAAGTCCCTCCCTTAAGGGATTAAAGCCACCACAGCTCCCTCAGAGCCAGCCACGCTCACCGGCGGGGCCCACTCAGCCCCACACGCGGCAGCCGCCTCAGGCGAACCCCGCTGGGACAAGGCGCGGCCCCAGAGCCCGGGGACTGACGAGACCAGGGCCGGGCGGGCGCCCGAGGCGCCGCTGAGGCAGCCGGTACCCGGCTGAGGTGGCCCGCGGAGGGCGGGAAACCACCCCAGGTCCGGCTGAGGCAGCCGGGGGGACCCCCGGGGCCCGGCTGAGGTGGCCCGCGAAGGGCGGGAAACACCCGCCGAGCCCGGGCGCGGTGGCTGAGGTGGCCGGGGGGCGGGAGCGCGTCCCGGTGCCATGCCGGGCGGGCGGGCTCACCGCGGCGGGCGGGCGGAGGTGGTAGGTGCCGCAGGCCAGGATGCTGTGCCAGCCCTCCACCGGGCACCACTCCACCGCGTCCGCGCTGAACTCCGTGTCCACCACCTGCAGCGTCCGCGTCCGGCACGGCGCCGCCATCTCAGGGCGGGCTCATGCTGCGGGGGGCGGCGGGACGGCTCCGGGGACGCCGCGCCGCCGCCCAGCGGAACCGCCGCCCGTCTGCTTCCCGGTCAGGGGCTGCGCGGGGCGGGGCGGGCCCGGCTCGGCCCTCGGGCGGCTCCGCGGGCGGTGCTGCCCCCACCCGGGCCGTTCAGCTGGGCCCCGCCGAGCCCGCCCGTTCCCCGAGCTGCGCCGAAGCCGCGCCGCTGCCCAGGCTGGAAGAGGAGCCCCGTGGCCCAAGCCGGGCTTGTTGGCCCAAGCAACTCGGGGACTTGCTGAGCTTCATCCTTAACCGCCCCGGATGAGGCTTTTTTCCATGAACTCGTCCAAGCACTGTCCAAACGCAGCCTTCCAGCACCCCCCGCGTCCTGCGGAAAGGGGTCTGCAGCTCAAACGCGTGTTCGGTGAAGGACTGCTGCTCAGTTTTAACCCAGCAGCTGCTAGTTAGGGAGAAAACCAGCATGAGTATTCCCTTGGCATCCTCCCTGTCACTCATCTCTCTTCCAGGGTAGAGACGTGGTTGGTGTACCTGTGCCTTCACAGAAGCAGTTCCAGACCACGGAAGGATCCTGTTCCCTGCCCTGAGCCTTTCCCCTTTCCTCACAGTCCTCTCCGGGATTGAAGGTGAGGACTGCACACCCAGAATGGGCACACAGTCGGTTTTTATGCCACGGTGCTGATCTCTGCTTTCCTGTCCTTTCCTTGAACCTGCTTTGCTGCTGCCATCACTGCTGTTCCCCAAGCAGAAATTTCTGCAGGACTGTGCTTCGCAACTCAAAGGTCTCATTGCTAAGCAAGAACAGTCAGGTAAGGGCTTGTCTTTTGATATTTTCCCATTAGCAACACTACATTTATTGACATTAAATTTAATCTACCTATCTGTGCCACAAGATCCTTCTGCAATTCTTCACTCAGCCTTTATAATATTATTACACTGAATAACCTCATCAGTGGATCTTGTCGCCTTGCTGATTCATTACTTTTTCCCAATTATTTTTTAATATATTGGGCATCCAACTGTTGACTTCCCTCCACCAAAAAAAGCCCTGCCTTTTAAACAGTTGGTTGTGCACGTAATGACATTCCTCCTTTTCCCACAGCAGCTTTTTTTCTTGGAAGTGCCTTAAGCAAAGTCATGGTGAAATGTGTTTTGGAAGTTCAAGCAGACTGTACCAACCAAATCCCCTTTATCCCCTGCTTATTGAGGCCATTAAAACAATTCCAATAGGGTTTGGAAGCACAACTACCTCATACAAAAACTGCAGACTACTCCTCAATATTTAGCCGTTGATGCTGCATCATAGCATCTACGAATTTACTAAGTGCCAGTGCTGTGTTCACCTGGCTGTTGTTTGCCACATCTGCCCTGAAACTCATTTCGGAAGCTGTTGTCACATTTGCCGTGGGTGCTGAGGGAGAAGTTACCATCCCAGCTGGTAGCTCAGCTTATTCATCCTTGAGCTGCCTTAGAGCCCATAAGTGGCACCGTCTGGTCCTGGCAATTCGTTACTGCTCATTTCATCTGAACTTTAATCTATCCTAAAAGCACTTCAGTTTTAAACAGATTCTCTGTTGAGCTCTCCATATGGAGGTATTCCTGCCTGAACTCCCCCAGCTCTTTCACAGCAAAACACATCTGCAAACAATTCACTTTTTTTTTTTCCTGCTGGACTTGGTCTTCAGGTCAGACCTTCCCTTTACTGTGCATCACATCTACTGACTGGCAGTCTCCCTGCTCCTGATAGTTTCAAAATTATTTGTGCAAGTTTTATGACTTGAATGTTCTTCATGTTCCATTTTCCTTTACATTATGTTTAGGTTTTTTTGTTTGCTTTTTCCCCCCACATTTCACCTGCCAAATCTTATTCTTTCCATCTTGTACATTTGGACACAAGTCCAGTTTATAAAGGATTTCTTCTTAGTCTACGGGCATCCCACACGCTGCTGTTTAATCACACCAACCTCCTTTTGCCCTCTCTCAATTCTGTTTTGATGGGAGGTAAACATTTGCTCCCAGCCTAAGCATGGTGTCTTAACACTGTTTCCATGCCACCTGCAAGCGTTTAAGTCTTCCAGCTGTCCCTTTAAAACTTCACCAGTCTCATTTAAAATTAAATCACCACCACAGAGGAAAACTTGAAACTATAATCCTACAGGTGTATTAAGGGCTCAAATATTAAAAGGTAAACACTGAGCCCTGCAATACATTTTATTTCAGATTTTGTGTTCCTTAAGCCAGCCATGATTTTTATCTGTTTGAATTGTGACTTTTGAATGTTTGGGATTGGTAATACCACCCTACTTTGATATGAAGGAGAGTACCAGGGGGGAAGCATCAACAGTTCATGGTGCATTTACACAGTGTGTGCACCCCTGTGTTACAGCAGGTTCCTGACATGAGCTGGATTTGCCATTTGCAGCTGACAGAAACCTTTCTGCAGACTCTCCCAAAGGATCTGGAAGCCCATGGGGTCCTCCTGGAACTGGCTTACACCAGAGAGATACTCACCCACTCCTGGTGACTCAGGATCAACCAGTGTGATCCACCAGCAGGAACTCTCAGGTCCAGACATCCCCATCAGCTGCACAAGATGCCACATGTGTTCACAAAGACACGGCAGCACGGCTGGCGGCGTATCCAAGCGAGTAGGATTGCACTGGCCTTAACAGCCAAATTCTGTCTCCCAAAAGCACACAAATCAGCAGATCCTCAAGCAGCTTGACAGGCATCACAGCTTAGAGAGAGATAGCTGTACAACAGGCTGTGGAGGTGCAGAATACCCTGACCCCAACCCACTGCACTCATTCTCTCTCTCTCTTTCTCCATACTCTTAGCCCAAGAAGTCTGTCTTTTGGAGCTCCTCTTCCAAACAGATGTTCCTGTCTAGGAAACCTGACTCATGAAGCCTTGTTTTGTGCACAGGTGAAGCAGGGGTGTGCAAAAAGAGTACTCCATGCTTCAGAGAACCAAGGAATAAGACACATGCAGGGGTTTTTTCCCTCCATGCAGGAAACATCTTAGATGGAGAGCATCTTCATCAGGGTAAGTCCTTGAAAAGCCCATTAATTTACCAGTCCTGCACAGGCCTGCTCCAAGTGACCACATACTCTAACCCTGTGCTTTCCTCAGTACTTGCCCGTATGAGGATATCCATGGCAGCCTGGCTTTTTTTTAAGAGGGGAAAGGAGGTCCTTTACAAGAGAGCTTCATCCTCTGAAAAACCATATAGGCTATATGAAGCAGAGCTGCCATGTTCACATGTAACGGGTTCCTTTCTGACACACCTTATGAAAAGGGAAGATCTCCAAGTTACAAAGATCTGCCAGAATCATTGATCACACAACTCCCCTCCCCCCAGTGACATGCTTACTGCAGTGCCCTTGGGACCCTCCTAAAAAGTCAGAATCCCTGTAGCCACTTCCCTCCTCTGGCACAAGGAGAGTCTGGAGTCAAAGGCTACACTCTATAAAACCAATACCTGTGTTATTTCACCAAGCCCTTTCAGGATGTCCAGGCAACTTGTTATTTTTCATTTGGTTGATGGTCTAACAGACCCCTAACCTAGTGGGCATCTCCCCTCCCCACCCCTTCCTCCCATCCCATCCCCTTCCCTCCCCAGTCACTGGTTTCAGGATTGCCCTAAGCACCCACCATCCTATTTTTGCAGGCTCTTTAGCTTGAGTCTCACCCCTCCTTCATTCCCTTCATCTGCTGCTCAAGAGGAATCTACCTGTTGCCCCATCAGGGCTTCCTCTGCAGTCTACCTTTGTCCTCATTTCTCCTTTCAGCAATATTACAACTGTTAGGACTAACCAGGACCATTTTCCCTGCTCAGTGCTGCAGAAGTGTTTAAATGCTCCAAGACTGCACTTCAGTTTGCTAAACATGATTACTGGTAACACAATGGAAAATTGGCATGACAAATAGCAGCCTTTTAAAAAGGCAAGAAAAAAAGTCAATACTTCCACCCTTTTCAATGGATTACCTTGAATAAAAAAAATAATATTCCTTATGTCCCATTTTATATTCAAAAACTGTACAGTTCATTTAAAGCAAATAATTGAGTGTTTCCTGAAAAAAAAGTATCACCCATTACAGGAAAATTTCATTAGGTCCTGCTTGACTTCTTCATACTTAAGGGCATTTTAGGCTGCCTAAACAGAAAAGTTACAGTATAACCATGAATTAGGAGTTGCAACTTGACAGCATGCCTACCAAGTGAACTTCCAGCAGGAAGCTTCAGAAGTTCTTTGTTATTTCCCCAAGATGCTTAAAGCCAAAGTATGAAAACCCACCCAAATTAAGAACTTCCTGTGCTGGTATTAGAAACATAATATAGTATTGGAAGTCCACAGCAGTTCGATTCTTCTAACAAATTGAATACAAGCAAGACCAATGTTGCAACATGAAGTGGCAAAGTGATTCCTGATTTGAAAAATTATATTCTTAATGGCTTTAAAAAAAATTAAATACCTATTTCACTAAGCACTCCAAGAAAGGCTCTGCATTAAGTATTCAGCAGCTCACATTCTTCTACTGTGAAGTAAGACTAACACCTGGCACTAGATTATCCACTTAGTTCTTCAGGGAACTCAGCTGATATTCCTTATATTTCTGAGGCAAAAATGAAAAAGAAAACTTTCAGATTATACATGACAAAATGTTTGAAAAGAAAAACAGGCATGTACTCTGCAAGTCAAATCCTCCTCCCATATTATTTTTACTCATTACTACACAAAAAAAAAAAATCAAAATGATTGTTGGATTGATGGAATCTCTTCAAAAAAAATGAATAAATAACTCCAATTACCAAATATTAGATCATTTAAACAAATGTGCACATCACTATAGTATTTGCTATGCTTACAGGGAAGCCACAAGGGCAACCACATCCACACACAGCTGACTACCTGAGCTTCCCTGCAACTACTTTATATACAAAGGTTTTGTAACCAGAAAGCTAATTCAGCTTTCTAAAAATACTGGTTGCTTAAATCAGAATCTCCAGCAGCCCTTCTCTGAAGGCAGCAACATGCTATAGCTCGCCTGTATGCACAGATCCCAGATGGTCCCCTACACTCCGCTCCAGTTCCTGGTGCGCTGGTTCCTACTGAGTAGGTATTGCCACAGTCCAAGTGTGACTGTGCTCTGAAAGCAGCTGGAAGGGAACGGGAGAAAGCTAGAGAGTAGACAATGATTCATTCCAACCTTTACTTTGTTTGCTTTTTTTTTTTTTTAAATATAACTTCCATGCAGAGTTCTCCAGAGTAACTGCTGATGTTGGAGCCTGCCTTCTGGCCTTGGCACAGCCACAGATACTTCTAGCCACATGGGAGGAAAAGCTTTTGCTACATGACTTTTTTTTTTTTTTACTTTTTTTTTTTTTTTTTAAACTTTTAGGCCAACAACATGTTCTTATCTGAACATTACAGTTAATGAGTCCTATCAAGAATTTCTAACAAAAACTGTACATGAGTTTACAAACGTATTAACATATAAATAATGAGAAGCTTCCTGCCTGGAGCCTCCACAGTAGTCTTTTCGCTTGAGAATATAATACTGGAAGGGTAGACCCAATCCCTTTCCACAGCACCAGTCAGAGCTGGCTTAGTCCAGTCAGCCATTCTGCTCAAGCATCACAGGGTTTTTCTTCTTCAGTGCCTCTGGCTTCAATAAGCAGTCTGTTATTACTGTGCAAAAGCAAGAGTCCAATGCCTTTGAGAAGGAATCCTGCTGCTAAGAGGCCTGTGCCACCCAGTCATCGTTCTGGTCCGAGCTCTTGCTGGAAGGTCCGTTTCTTCTCCCGACAGTGTTTCTTGTGAGCAGGCCAGTCTTTTTGCTGGCATTGTGACCCACAGTACCTCGCTACCTGGCATCGGCCACAAATGTTGAATTCACGTAGCTAGGAAGAACACAGGACAGCGTTAGTGAGCCTGCTCAGTGCCAAGGGGCGCCTCTACATCATTTCCCGGGTTCATGATCATCAGGTTTATGATCAAGCTTTTTGCACCTATCACAAATATGAACATCATTAGTGTCAGAGTATCACAAAGTTTTGAAGTAACCACTTGTTGATTTTGCAGTTGCTCTTGCAGAACCATATTGTGGGCTTAATAGACAAAATATTTGAGCACTTCACATTTATTCTCACACTGCTACTGTTTTGCCAACTTAAGTTCTGTTTACAACTACAAGCATTGTAAATTCAGAAGTGATCAGGAGGGCTGCACAAGCTCAGCCATTGCCAAAGTTACGGTTATCCAGGAAGCTTTCGTATGCAGACCCAAATAAAAGGCAAAGTTCACTCTTCTTCAAACGGAGAGCATTTAGGACCATTTTTTTCCCCAAAGAAAAAAGTGGAACACAATGATTTTGGCCTTCTCAGCATTTGTTGTCACAAGAAAAGCCCTTCTTATTCATAAAGACATCTGTCTGACAGGGAGGCGCAGCCCTCGGGCATCTCATTTGCTGACTAAGTACCCTTGCTTCATTTCATCTACCTACAGCAAAGAACTAGAACCAGTTCTCCCCTGAATAAAGGCCGCTCAAATCCACCCTTTTCTCAAGAAAGGTCAAGCATGTTATGTTTTTATTTCACCGCTGCTCAAAACCTCTTACAATGCTTTTCCCTCCTGTCTAATACAGCTGCTTGCTCATTCCAGCTCTGGGTCCCTAGAGGAATGCTTCTACCTGCCTTTTCATACACTCAGCAGAAACTACACTCCTCCCAGTAAACCACTAGGTCATTTATTGTCCCAGTTCAAAACTATATTCTCTCAAACTGAAAATTATCATAGGGGATGAAGACTCATGCCAAAGAAAACCCATGTTAAGAAGAATTACCACTTTTAGCACCTGAATGGCACGTGTAAAGCTTTACATTTTAAGGAACAAATCCCTGGGCACATGTGGTAGCCTGAGTCATTACATGCCTACTTTCAGCTCTGTTGAACACACCTGTTTTTCAATCATTGTGCATGGGGGGTAGTGACATTCGTAATATGTGCATGAGTTCTCTTCCTCCTCCACAACATCCCCGTTAGCGTTGTAATATCGTGTTACATTCAGTACAGGAAACTGCTCTTCTATAGGATCTGTAGGAAGCTGTTGGATTGCCAGCCAATACAGACTTTGTTCCCTGTAAAAAAACAAGTAAAACTTTGGCCCATAAATTCATAAGCATACAGGGAAATTGATTCTAAATTCATTAATAATAAAGTAGGTAGGGTTAACATTGTATTTAGCCTGTTAAGCATCAGACTACACATGCTCCTCAAACAGAGGATCTTTTTAGGGTTATTTTAGCCTAAATGCAAAGTTAAGAGTATCTATTGAAAACCATTTACATCAAGCAAAATTATTTCTGTGTAAATGGCCTGAAGTCTGTTTCTTGTTCTTGAACTCCCAGAAACACGCTAGGATGGCATCATTGTATTCACTGCATCTCCTCAAAATCTCTTTAATACGCTCTGAACATCCCTATCATATGGGTGCTGCAGAAAAGGGTCTAGTGTGATGTTAAGTCTACAGATCTCCCGCAAAAAATGAACACACCTGCCTTATATAATAAATTAAACAAATCCATCCTGATATTAAGAGTTTGATGTGGACATTAAGAGTTTTATGTGCTTTGAGTAACATTAGTGCAACCCAGTGTGTAGGAAGTTCCCACAACCTACTAAGTGAAAGGCGATGGAAGCTGATCCCAGCAACTCACTTTGTTTTCAACCCAAATACACGATTACAAGTGTAAGCATTTTGCAGCTGCTGGCTTCTACAGGCTGTGTTAGAATTACGGTGCCTGAGGACAAGAACCACAAGCCAGTAAAATCTGCAGACTGAATTTGGCGTGCCCAGATGCCACCACTCAAGCAGAAGGGACCGCAGGCTTACTGTTTTATTGCAGTGACAACATCTGGCACAGCAGGACCTCTGCATAATACCATGGGCTTAGATGGTCCCTTCACAGCTAGCATGAACTGTGGGCCTTAACTGTTCCCCAGGTGAGGAAGCTAAGACATAGAGCGATGTGCAAGTAGCCCAAGGTCAAATAAAAAAGGCTCTGCTTAAATGAAAAATCACTAAAGGAAGGAGACACAACAGTTTAAGGTATTTTCAAGTTTTTTGATGGCAACCCCCTGCCAGATATTGACATACCTTTGTTTACTAGAGACTTCTTCAGCTTTGGGTTTCCAACCCCAAGGAACTAGGCGCAGATTGTCTAGGCGGTTGTCCACTGTCACTGAATTCAGATGTACCACCTGAAATCCAGGAGCAATCCCTCCTCGGTGTCTCTCCCTGGAGTTGACAAAAACAGTGATGAACAAGACTCCATAGCTAGAAAGCAAAGAATCATACTAATTGCAGAAGGTACGCTGCATTCCAGCCTGCATCTGGTGTCACTGGAACAGTTGCAGTAAAACTTGGGTTGCCAACAGACTACAGTGGCTACTTCAGATATATCTACTCCCTGAAGAAAGAGACTTGTTCCAGGAGGTTATTTCCATTACAAATTAGTTAAATCAAATGACAATCATGGTATATTTTAATTGTAGGCATATTGCAAAGAAAGTTCCAGAGACTACTACGCCCATTACTGCACGAGCCTCTGCGTAATTATTGTATTCCACAGAGCAGTCTTGGAAGGTGCCATTACTGGTTTATTATTTTAATAGGAAATTCTATCAGGCACATTAATGCAAATTTGGAGTTTGTTGTTTATGATGAAATGTCTCTCAACAAGCAACAGGACAGATGTTTCACCAAGTATGCAAATGGTTTTTAGACCCTAATTGCATGTAACACACAGAAAGCCTGCAATGACTCCACAGTTGACCAAGAGACATCTACTGAAACTTGCTCAAAACCAAAGCAGGACCATTAGCAAGGAGGATGGCTGCACATTAAGTCCCACTGTGATTCTTCCCTTTTGACTCCTGAGTCCCATTCCACCTTCTTTTCACCTCTCCTTTCTCTATTTCACCAAGTATCAAGTTCACTGCCAAGCACCCTTATACCTGAATGAGTTTCCATATCAATTCTTGCAGGAATCCCCATCCCACCTGAAATGTAAGGCTTGGACAGAAGTTGTGTCTTGTATGTTTGCTATGCCATCATTAATTTCACAGCACAGAGAGAACATACTGGCAGCAATCAAGGACAAGGTAAAACTGGCAGCGCTGGCTGAGGGTTACCCAGCATTTCCTTCCAGGACACCATTCCAACAGCAACTTACACCTTTACCCAAGTCTACTTTGGACGCTGCTTCCAGCTGTGTTTACTGAACATTTCAGTTCAAATGGCTCATCCAATTTGGAAGAGATGAGATTTGCCCAAGTTAAAAAATTCCCACTTTCCTCCTCCACCACCACCTTTACAAAGCTCTAGCATCATCCAGCAGAACAGGGAAATTCATTTCAATGTGACTTGACAATGAAAAATGTAGTGCTCCATTTTCTTTGCCATAATCCGTCCAGATATGGTTAAATTGCGTACCTTGGGGGAAAGAAAAGCACTTGCAATTCACATATGCCCCAAAACTTCCTAGAATTTAATGAGAAAAATTCCCTTGGAGTGGCTACACACAGCACCCACACACAGCCCGTGCTCCAGCTCACAGGCAAAGCAATTCTTCCTGTAATGGCAGCCCTGCACGAGAACACAGTATGGAGCCTCCTGCTAGGGAGTCTTTTGGACCTCCACGGAACAGGGAGAAGCTCTCCCCTTTGAAGGTAAAAGAATAAAATCCTTCTTTTGGGAAAGAAAAAAAAAACACCAAACAAACCAACCAAAAAAGAAATCAAACAAACAATGGAACGGAGCCTGCTGAAATGCCCTAAAGGAGGAAAAGCTACTTATAAGTTGCCAAAGGCACCAGAAGGTCTGACAAGGAAATCAGGAATCCCGAGGGCTACAAAGGGGAACCCAGAAGGTACAAGGACCCAAACAGATGAGGGTGCATATCAGTCAGACACAGAGACAGGGAAGGAGTTAAGGTTCTTAGACTGAGACTAGGACAAAGTGCCAACAAGAGAGATGGGATAGATATGAACAAGGAATCTGGGAGGAGGAGACAGAAGTTCAGAGCAAGAGCAAACTGTGCAGGGGGTGGGGGGGCGCAGGGGGAAGGGGAGTCTACGACCGAGAAACAGCTTTGAAATGGATGAGATAATGAGTTTAAGAAAGGCCGGAGTTGAGGAAAGAGAGAGAATTATGAGAGATTGTTCATGACACCAGGAAGCCACAGCAGAGTGGCACATGCCTACCACTGCTCCTTCCAAGGTGAGGTCTGAACCCACAACCCTCCATAAGCAAATACAGATAAAATTCACTAGCACAGCGAGCCCTCTCTTCGCATAAACCCACATCCCCATTGCTATCAGTTCTTCTATTACCTCAAATGACAAAGGCCTTAAAGTAAATGTGGAAATTCGGTCTTGCTGATGACCAGTAAAAGGGTTAACACTACGCCCCCTGATTGAGATGCCAGAATTAGCACTAGCAAATGCTCCACAGATAATCCAGCAACCTCTGAATGCACAAGCACGTACCCCTCCTCTCCCTCAACCTATGCTTCAAGTGTGCAGCACGGACCATCTCCAGAAGTTAATCAGAAATGTGCAGGGAAGGACAGGCTCATGGAAGAACCCACCTTCTCCTTGCAGAAAGGGACAAAGAAACAGCCTCAGCAGCGCAGCGAACGCTCCTGCAGAGCTGTAACTTCTACCTCCGTCACACCTGAGTTCCTACAAGATGCCAGGCAAAAAACTTAAACCAAAACTTTTCAGAGAATTAGCTGGATACCATTCTTTTTGTATTTCAGCTGCTAACTTAAGAAGCGAGGTCCGCAATGAAAATGCCAAGCACAGACAACAGCAATTCAAGCCAATGGGAGCCATAACTGAGTAGGTTATAAGCAGTATGATGGTTAGATGCTCTAAAAAAAAAAAAAAAGAAATCAGGTCTTAGATGTCTTTTTGAACACACAGTTAGTGAGACTTATGACTAATCTGCCGCTGCTGCCATTCCCCAGGGAACATCACTGCACCCAGCCAAAATACAGCAAGCTGGGATTTCTATACAGGGAACAGGATGAGAAGATGACAGACTTATTCTGCAGGTCCCTAGCCAGAGACATTGAAATCCTGCTTTGGAGGAGCTAACAGTCCACCCTGAAAACAGAGCAAGCACAAGAGAGGCTGCATGAAGTTCCTCCTGACAGAATATTTGCCGCAAAGGTGGGTATTTTCCAGATCTTGGTTCCCATTTAGTACTGCAGCTCACTCTGCAGAGGTCAGCAGGAGGGCTTTGGGGGAAGAGCAGGAGAAGGTCCCTGTCACTGCTGCACCTTTGGTAGCTATCAGCTTCCTATTTTGAGGACTGTAGAGTGTGAACAACGATACCTGCTTAACAAAATTTAAAAAAAATTTAGAAGTTTTAAAATCTGCTTTACTTGAAGTAGCATCGAACACATGCCCACTCACTTCATCTTACACAGTCAGGTTATGTTTTTTTCAGAGTGAGCTGATTTTTTTGGCGTGTGTTTGGGGGAAAACCAGTTAAATTACACTCCTATGCCTGCAGTAATTCAAGTTCTTTGCTTTTAATTTACCCAAGAAGTAATGCTGGCACTGGAAAGAGTTATGACTGCTACTGCCCATCTCTTGTCTCTCAAAGGCTCCAAAGCCTTCAGCGTTACTCCTTCTCGCAAAGGGAAGGACCTGCCACTAGAATACACTTCTGGTTTGTTTTCAAAGCAGTCCCCAGTGCAGGTAAGCAAAACCAAACAACATGCCTATTCTCTCGAGGAGGAGCAGCAACTACACAGCACTTGCAGCCAAAAGACTTTCTAAAGGCATTAGGAAACTCAGTCAAAGACTCACTAATCTGCTTGTAATTAAAGATCACAGCAAAACACACACCCTCAAAGGGATCAAACTGAATTTACAGAAACGGCTGAAATACTGTGTATTTTCTAGCCGAAGAATTTGACTTTGCAACTTTGGAACTGCAGCCCTGCTTGCCTGACAGTTTACGCCCCGCCGCTGTGACTTTCAAAAATCCCTGACACAGAGTCTCAGATTTTAATTTTTTTTTTTTAACACCAGTGCATGCTAGAGTGACACAACTTGAATTACTTAACCGAATACGTTAGAATTATTTCCTAATTTAAGTAAAACAAACCAGAAGAGGCAATGACTGGGCTGTGTAATAAGCAAACAGCTGGACTGTCATCATCTGCACAGCCGTCAACAGCCAGCTGGAATAATTCTAAGGTGCTGTTTAGTGCCACTTACAGACAATTATTAGTGTATGAGGTTCACAGTTAGCAGTAGCTAACAGTGATTTACCCAACATATGGTAGCCAACTTTGTAGTAATTTTCAAAGTAATATGTGCAACAAGATTAAACATTAACAGATGCAGGTTAAAATCCATATTTAATGAGCAGATTGTAAATAATAACAACGGTCTCTGATACTCTTCCTGTCTCCCTCCTCTTGTAAAAAGATTGGTTTGGGCGATAAAAAGTAACCTGGAACAATAAAGCAAGCACAGCTATGTCTTTGGCACTGTGACTACAAGGTACAGTTTATGGAACTGAATGGAAGACATGCTTAATTTCTCCAAAAAAAGGCTTTTAAAAGAAGTAACAGTTCTCTTTAGCATACCCTATCTTTTCTACAAACCCACGAACTTACCTAGAAAGAGCAATATATGAGCTCACCAGATGAGCTAATCTCCTACAACTGAGTAAGCTGGCCTCTGAATCTAACGTGATCAAAGGATATCAAGCAATGATTCTTAGAATATGGAAAATAAGACATAGCAGCTGATATGAAGCACCACCAGCACCACTTGAGGCGGCTTTCCAGAAGGCCAAGCAAAAAACCCTCAAGTTTTCAGTTATCAGAGGTTCTGTCTCTCTCCAGTGCTCTGCCAGTTCCTGCTGGTGCCAACAAGATGTACCTGATTATCATGGGACAAAAAACCCCCAACACCTGAAAAGGTTAGTCATCACCTCTTGAATGAAACCAGTCCCCTGCTCCCCCAGGGTTTCTGTAGCATTTCTCAGATTTAACCAGTCTCTACTAGAATAATACTCACCTATCACTGTTTTCCCTGGGAACAATGTTTTTAGAGACTCTGCTGTTGGAAGGCTCAGTGCAAAACCAAACCATAATAAGATCTACAGGCACCCGCTGTGCTGGGTTTCCAACTGAGCGGAGCTGCCAGCCTCCTGAGAAGACTACTACAGGCAGAGAAATAAACATTCAAGTTGGTGGCAGCAAACTCCACCTTAGCGAGCCCTTAAAGTATTTAGCTCTCCTCACAATACCTACCAAAGCAGCTCATGCAGGAGACGGCCGGATCCCCTTCCACGATTTTTGTCAAACGCATACGCAAATATTTTAGCACCATTTCCATCAGCATCTACTTCCATCCGGGCCTAGAGAAAAGGGAAAGGCTTTGAGAACATCCAACACCAAATAGCAGAGCCCTTGCTCCTCTGGGACACAGAAAGGGCCCACTGTTTAACACTTCTCTCCTAGAGGTCACTTGACCTTAACGGAATTTGAGTTGTTTCAAACCTCCAAGGGGAACCAAGCAGCTCTGCTATTGTAGTTTATGAAGATGGGAAAGGGAAGAAAGGAGGCTGTGCACAGCAGGAGTCTGCTGGACAAAGAGCAGCCACAATCCAGTTGTGAGCCTGGAGGGCCAGGATCCATTCTCCGCTCTGGCGCAGATGTTCTGCACAGCCATCAGCAAGCCACCACGGCTTTTGTTCTCCGTGTTGCTTTACACCAATCTAATTAGGCGCTGCTAGTGAAAGGAGTGGTCCTGCCCTCTTTTCTCCACTCCACAACTTGGCGTTGGCGCTAATGCTCACACAGTGCACTAAGAACCAGACAAATTTCGGATACTCACAGTGTATTGCCGCTCTCGGCGACAGGACGCGCTTAGAGCGAGCTACCGCAGAGGAGGAATGGGCAAACATGGTGTTTTCTGGTAGCAGCGTTGCCACAGCACTTAAAACTCCTAAGAACAGCTCTGAAGTACCCGCTGCGCTACAGGCGCTAAGCAAAAAGATGGCCCCTCCTCCAAAAGAGCCTTACTTTAGAAGATTTTTTAGAATATTTTTGCAATCAAGAATTCTTTCCCTTCCAAAGCCTTGGTAGAATCCACTTACCCTCTTATAGGCGATGTTAAGAGAAAACCATTTTTTCTGATCCCATAATAAATTACAGTAAAAGAAGTTTTTCTCATCCAAGAAAGACCATGTGCAGAATGAAAATTTTTCAAGTTTGCCAAACCAAATAAGGGCAGACAAACTACCGGTTCTCAAAAAGTACACTAACAGAAAGCTGAGAACAAAAAATTATATAATAAAGTTAACTTATTTTAAACTAATGCTTGTTTAAAATAATTTAAAAAAAATCCCAAAACCAAAAAACCCAGAACTTTTCCTGCTCGAAAGCATTCGCATTTCGATCGTTTCAAACTCCCCGCCCCCCCAAAGCAAGAAAGTTGCGGGGCAGAGCGCGTCCATGGCAGAAAGGAAAAAGAAAACCCTTCAGCAAC
>JAKFQP010000261.1:0-335897 GCA_023375905.1 Nycticorax nycticorax
AAACTCAAATTGTACCTGCTCAGCAGCGGCACCGTGTGACCGAGGCATGATCCGGCACGGAGGGCCCACGGCAAGAAGGGGTCAAAGGGGCTGGAAGCAGGGGTGCCAGAGACAGAAGGACTCCCTGCAAGGGAGTGGAGTTTCCCTGGGGGATGAGATAAGAAACAGCCTCTGGCGCTTGTCTTGCAGCCATCCCGGAGCGGGAGCTCCCAGGGGCCACCTCTGGGCAGCAGAGCTGGTCTGGGAGATCGACCCATACTGTGGCCTCCTCAAGGCCTTTTCGCCTTTCCATGTGCCCTGACACCCCTAGGGTCCTTTTGGGGCAGCCATTTGCTTTTTATTGCCCCTGAAGGGCTTCCATTTCTCTTTGCATGCCTTTTAGGGCCTTCTCTGTGCCTTTTAGTGCAGTCCGAGCCCTCTGTTTGCCTTCTGGCACAGCTCGGGCTCCTCATGTGCTTTCCAGTGCCCAGCTTCCAGCCCTTTGTTTGCCTCTGGGTGCCCCCCTCAGGCATCTCTGTGCCTTTGGGTGCCATTCTGAGCCTTCCCTCTGCCTTTCTTTATGTCCCGGGGAACTTTTATCCTCTTTATCCCTCAAGACTGCCTGGACCTGCTCGAGCTGCGTAAAAGGTGGAGAAAGGGCGAGAAAGCCTTGAGGTCAACAGCAGCCAGGAGCATGGTAGCAAGTCTGTCTGCCACAGCACAATGCTGGGTGAAAGTGAAAAAAAGAGGGAATCGGGAGAAAGTCTCTCAAAACAGGCCAGTGTTAGCAAAACGGAGTTGCTCGGATTTTCTTCCAGTTCATGCGTGGGTACTGGAAAAAAAGGCAGAAGTTCACCCTAGCTAAAGTCCCTTTTATTGCCAGCAGTAAAGGTGCCTCTTGGCTGGGAGCCTGAGGAGGACCCCGCATCACACTCCTGATTCCTTACGGGCAATTTTGAGGCTACTCATATGTCCATTTTTACAATTTATATAACTTATTCGCTTCGGCCATGATAAGCAACACTCCTAACATCACTAATATTGTTTCAATATTGGGGTAACAGAAGACAATCAATTTGACAACCAGTTCCACTGTTCTATTCCTGTCTTATATTTTATACTAAAGCTTTTAAGTTTTTCGATTGGGCTTCTATTGGTTTATTGTCATCTTTGAGATTGGAACAACAAAAGTCCTTCCAAGTCAGTGGACAAAGGAAAACCAGTGGATGTCATCTATCTGGACTTCTGCAAAGTCTTTGACATGGTCCCCCACAACATCCTTCTCTCTAAATTGGAGAGCTATGGATTTGATGGGTGGACTGTTCGGTGGATAAGGAACTGGCTGGACGGTCGCATCCAGAGGGTAGTGGTCAATGGCTCGATGTCTGGATGGAGACCGGTGACGAGTGGTGTCCCTCAGGGGTCCGTACTGGGACCAGTGCTGTTTAACGTTTTTCATCAATGACTTAGACAGCGAGATCGAGTGCACCCTCAGCAAGTTTGCGGATGACACCAAACTGAGTGGTGCAGTTGACGCACCAGAAGGACAGGATGTCATCCAGAGAGACCTGGACAGGCTGGAGAGGTGGGCCTGTGTGAACCTCATGAGGTTCAACAAAGCCAAGTGCAAGGTCATGCACCTGGGTTGGGGTAACCCCCAGTATCAATACAGGCTGGGGGAAGAAAGGATTGAGAGCAGCCCTGCCGAGAGGGACTTGGGGGTGCTGGTGGATGAAAAGCTGGACATGAGCCAGCAATGTGCGCTGGCAGCCCAGAAGGCCAACCGTACTCTGGGCTGCATCAGGAGAAGCGTGGCCAGCAGGTCGAGGGAGGTGATTCTGCCCCTCTACTCTGCTCTGGTGAGACCTCACCTGGAGTACTACGTCCAGCTCTGGAGCCCTCAGCACAAGAAGGACATGGAACTGTTGGAGCAGGTCCAGAGGAGGGCTACAAAAATGATCCAAGGGCTGAAGCACCTCTCTTATGAGGACAGGCTGAGAGAGTTGGGCTTGTTCAGCCTGGAGAAAAGAAGGCTGCGGGGAGACCTGATTGCGGCCTTTCAGTACCTAAAGGGGGCCTATAGGAAAGATGGGGAAGGTCTTTTTAGTAGGGCCAGCTGCGTCAGGACAAGGGGTAATGGTTTTAAACTAAAACAGGGTAGGTTTAGACTAAATATAAGGAAGAAATTCTTTGCCATGAGGGTGGTAAAACACTGGAACAGGTTGCCCAGAGAGGTAGTGGAGGCCTCATCCCTGGAAACATTCAAGGCCAGGTTGGATGGGGCTCTGAGCAACCTGATGTAGTCAGTGGTGTCCCTGCTTACTGCAGGGGGGTTGGACTAGATGACCTCTAGGGGTCCCTTCCAACCCAAAACATTCTATGATTCTATGAAATCCTCATGCCTGTGGTTGGACCCAAGTAATAGCAATCTGCAGCTCTATTGCTTCCCTGAGCGAGTGTTGTCCCTCCTGTAGTAACACAGTCAAAGCGAAGGGGTCATTCAGAATTTTTGCAAAAGCCCTTTAAGATTATCAAGTCCAGCCGTTAACCTAACACCGGCACAGGCAGAGCTGTTTTGCCTCTCCCATAGCTCTGCCTTTTGAAAGCGCCCTTTCCCTGGCTGAGCTCACTGCAGCGGAGCCCCACAGGGGTGAAGGGAATCGGGTGACTGCATTCCCAGTGGAGAGCGGACACCTCAGCTCCACTACTTACCCCACAAAGGGCTCCAGCCCACTGCGTTTAAGCACATCTGCCTCTCTTTCACCCCCTCCCACAGGGAGAAACCTCAGCGGGGTGGACGCTGCTGCAGGAGCCCATCCCACAGGGAAGCAGATGGGAGAGCTCAGGGAGTAGAGTTTAAATACCGTGGGGTTGGTGCTTTAGAAGGGACAATCCCCACTGCTGCACCAGCTGCCAGGACCAGTGGGACGACCGTTCTCACCTATACTCTGCAGGGTGCTGTGTTCCCAGCCGGATTCCCACCACCTTTCTTCAGCGCTTACCCACCTGCGTGCACTCTGCTGGATCTGTTCCTCATGCCAGCTCCTTCCCTGGATAGGAGATTCCCTGCAGGCATAGGACATAAACAAGGTAGTCAGCTGCAGCTTGGGCAAATGGTATCTGAACCTTTCTCTGCTAGGCAGTGCAAAGGAAGGAGAGAAATCCGAGGGGCAGGAAAAATGCCAAAATGCAAACAGACATTGCCTTTGGTTGGAAAACATTTTTGGCTGAGTGCTCAGGGAGATTTCCTGCACTGCTCAAAGTTTCCTTTAAAAGCAGAGATTTTGCAAATGCCCTCCACCTCAGGGTTTTTTTTCCCCCCCGATGAGGAAACTTGGTCACACGACAAGAGACTTACCTAGCACCCTGTCACAGGTAGGGCACGGATATCCACTCTTCCCCATCACCATCCAGAGCTCTGTCCTCTAAATTGAGCTCCCACCTCCACCTCAGCCCCACAACCCCAGCCAGCTGCTTTGGCCACAGCTTGGACTAACCAGCTCCAGGGCAAGTATGGAACATGCACTGCTCTTACTTGGTACTAGGGACATCGACAAATGAGATGGGAACAGAACATTCCTACAAGACACGACTTGAATTTATGTTTATTTTATATATATATATTTATATATAGACCTTTGTATAGATTAAACTGGGTGGGATTTTATCATATACATTTTTTTTTGGTATAATACACGGGAAACAGGAACATAGCAAATATAAATCAGTACATTCCTTGAGCGAACTCTTTGCCACGCCGAGACTGAAAAATTGCATGCAATGAGGAGACAGAGAGGAGGGAAATCAATTTTATTTAAAAAAAAAAAAAAAAGAGACAATCTAGGTACAACTGTCAACAGAGGAGCAGCACTATGTATGGCAAACCTGTATAAATTAAAAGTAAATTCCACTCTGACACCTACTATGCTTTAAAGTGCAATGAAGCCTGATTTATTTACCTACAGAATACAGGAAAGATTGCCCCCTCTCCCCATTCCAATCTATCCCTAAAAAACAAACAAACCAACCAATAAAATAAACTTAAAGGATATACATTATCCACAGTCCTATAGAGATGCCTACATCTACTCAGTAGCACCAAGAATCTGATATGGGTGTAATTAAAATCAATTAAAACTCGGGAGCAATGGTAACATCTGTTTGCTGCTTTTGCAGACCTCCTGCCCTTTATTAGCATCTTGGAGGAGAGGCGGCTCTCCCTGTGCTGGAAGCGAAGGCAACAGCATCCTGTCCCCTCTCCATCACTGGCCGACCTATTTTGGCAGTAGGCTACAAACACGCACACGCACACATGTACACAGCACAGTGAGAGCAGCTGAAGGTTACACGAAGGGGATGGGATGGGAAGGCGAGGCCCCATCCGTGCGCGTGGGTGGCTGCGCGCACGCGGGTGCGTGTGTGTGGAGGGAGGGGGACTAATCTAGACAAGGTGAAGGGTTGTGTGAGCCCAACACACGCCACAAGCCTCTTTGGTGACAGGGGGAGGGGAAGGGGAGGGAGGGAGAGAGGGGGAGTCAGCACAGTCCCCCTCTCGTGAGCCTCTGGTTGCATTGTCTTCCAAGGCTGGGGCCTGTGCGCCACAGTCCATCTGTCTCCATGTGCCACCTCTCAGCAGCCTCAGTAGCCAAAGGTCTCCTGGGAAGCATAGACCATGTAGAGGAAGCCATCCTCATCCTTCTCCTGCTCGTAGATCTCCGAGATGGGGGTAGACACGCTCACCATGCTGTGCTGGTTCACCAGCAGGAAGAAAGCCTGGGTGGGATTCAGCTGCAAGCGACGCCTGTGGGGGCAAGGGCAGGAGAGCCTGGGTCAACCCACCTGAGCCAGGCGCCGTGGCAGCAAGTTCTGACCCACCCAGCCATGCTGCTCACACGGGGCCAGGCCTGCACAGGCAGGACCTCCTCATGGTGCCTATGAGCCCAGCCCAGCTGCTCATGGCTCCAAGGCCTCCTGAGTTGGGACTCTGCAAAGCCCCTTTCTCCAAGTGCTGCTGCTGGCTTGGGGGCTCTTCCACCTGAGCTGAAGGGTAAAAGGGGATTGGAGTCCCCCTCACCAGCTCATGCAGCATCCAGGCATAAAAGAAGGGGATTGGAGTCCCCCATACCAGCTCACAGAGTGTTCCTATGAAGGAGAGTTGACAGTCCTTCAGACACTAGGAACTGCCCCTGCCCCCCCCCCCCCCCCCCCCCCCCCCCCCCCCCCCCCCCCCCCCCCCCCCCAAACAGTCCATACCACAACACAAGGATGCTATGGTTGTCGTACCCCCATCCCCACCCCCAGCAGCTGCCCTTGCCTCATGCTCGCCCCACCGCTCTGTTTTCAGGGCCCGTGGGTGAGGACAGGTTCACAGGGCGCCAGTTGGGGCCACCCCACTCACCGGATTATTTTGACCAATTCACTCATGTTGACATGGTCTGGGACAAGGAACTTGGTCTTGTCCAGCACTGGCAGCTGTTTCTCCCCTTTATAGCGTTCGATGATGACCTGGGGAGAAAGTCAACGGCAGGGTTAGCCACAGTTTACAGGGCCCCAGGCACTGGCCTCCGGGTAAAACACAAATCGAACTAGCACAAGTGGAAAAGCTGAGGTAAAGCCCCACTTTGCTTCACCCTCACAGGAAAACAAACCAAAGGACATGAGCAGTGACCACCAGGTCGGCTACAGACAGCTCTGCAGCAGAGTCGTCTGCCTGCCCGAGCCAGATGGCGGAGAGCATCCAAGATAAGTGAACTAAAGCATAAACTGCTCTGGCTGGCTGAGAAACAGTAGGTGTTAGTGGATTGATTTAGCTACCTCCCCTGACATGCAGAAGATCCGGAAGAGGAGTGAATCACTTTCAGACTGACCAAAACCGCAGGTTTTGCTGGCTTGAGCTAAGGACTGAATTCATGGTGCATAGCAAGAGGTATTTTCCTTCCCTTTTGTGCCACAGCTCTGGACTGCTGCCATTCAGCATCGCCCTGCTCGTTCAGGAAGAACCATGGATATTCCCAAAGAAGCAGTTTTCAGAAATCACTGTGAAGCCACCCAAGGCATTCCTTCAGAAACGGGGAGTTTGGATTTCACCAGTCCCACTCCTCACGTCAACATGCAGACACACTGACTCCAAAAAGGATCAGAAAGCCATGGCCACTTCTCCCGTGTGCCACTGCAACCATGCGGTGAGTGTCTAGGCCACTCCAGCAGAGTGCCACCGTGGGGACAGCTCAGCCCGTCCTCCCCTGCAAGAGGTCTTGCTCGGGAAAGCTCTTACGGCTCTGAAATGGCTAAACAATGATTTCTGTTCCTTTTTCCTGCTATTATAATGAACAAATTTCTTCTGTTAAGGGGTGTCGGCTGACAGCTACAACTGCTGTTCTAAACAAGCTGGGAAATGTACTATCTGTATGCTAAGAAACAAGGTGGCAGGCAGTTAAAATAAGTAATGACATTACTTGTAAAGCTTAATACGTCCCCATTACAGTGATACTCTGACTCTCACATCTCTCCAGTACCTCGTTGTTTCCTCCACAGAAAGACACTTGTATACCTGTCAGTTCATCGTCCTCTCTGAGTTGAGACTGAACCTTATTTTTCACTATAAGGCAAGGAATCCCCATAAATAATTTTCCCAGGTCTTTTCCAAAAATGTATGGGAGACTGCCAATGTCTTTGGACAGAGGGGGGATGGAGCAGCATGCAGAGATCAGGATCCCCAGAAGATGGCTCTGTGGAGCCAGAAGGATCAGGCAAACCCCTAGGAACGTTGCCTTGCCTTTCCCTTGGCCACTTGCTGACCACCTAGCCTTTATCAGCAGCAGCAGTGGAACTCCTGTCTACACCAAAGCCAGATCAGCGGCTCTGGCTGGGATGCTGCGGTGTCACCAGCAGGCTGGGGATGCCTGATGAGCTCACCAGACCACAGGGCTGACCTCGAGGCCCACTAGGATGGGCCAAGCTACGCTGCAAGGCAGTTCCCAGATGCGGGAGAGGTGCGGGGTGCCTTGGTGAGAGCTCTGCACCTAAATGCCCTCTGAAGAGCCCATCCTGGACTAAGCTCACACAAGGGGAACCCAGGAGCCCGAGGGCCAGACATGCAGCATACGAAGGCCCCCATGAGTCCACCAAGGTGTTCTCACATTGGCCATGTCTCCTCTTGACACTGAGCAGGAGTGCCAGAGACGAAGACCAGGGAAAGCCAGGTATTGCTCCTTCGGCCCCTTTCGCAAGATGGGTACCTGATGAAAGAACAATTTTCTGCAACAGACTAAATCACGCCCCTTCCCAACCTGCCAACATCCCTTCCTCCCTCCAGGAAGAGGACAGAGGAAGGCCAAAGACAAGCAGAACTGAATTAATTAACTGTATTTAATTTGAGCCTTACTTGGCCAGATGAGTATTCTGGCTATAACTGTCTCAAGGGGCTGGATACCCACAACAGCCACATTCAGGGATGCTGCTCTGGCCACTGGGAAACATAGAGGCAGCAGTGGGACCTTGAGTTTTTAACAGTAGCTTCCATAAAAGGGACGGCTACGCAGCAACCGTTTATGCATATGCCTTTACCTGCAGAGAGGGCCCTGCACACCTGGGCTGTGCCTCATTTCTCGCTTACATCTAGCAGGAACAGAGGCAGACATCTCTAATTACCAGCCAGTTCCATCCCACAAAGAAAAGCCTCTCAATTAGTCTAAGAACGGGCTAAGAAGGATGTCCTGGCTGTTAGAGCAGCAGCTGCCTTGTGCCCCAAGCAGACAGAGGGCCTGTCATGTAGAACGGCTTCAAGAGTTTCTGTTTCCAGAACATGAGCTGTATTCGGGTAACCCAGCTATGGGAACAGGTGGCCAATGGACAAAACGTTCTTGTCTAGCTTTGGAGGGAAATTCACGATCAAATGCTAATATTACATCCCTGCAGCCACAGGGCCTGTACACAAAGCCACCTCCCCTCCCGAATCCTCTTCCACACTGCTGCCTCAGGCCAGGGGGTCCCTCAGTGTGGGGCTTCTGCTCTTGCAGCGGGAACGCACCACAGCTCTCGCTGCAGAAATAACACGAGCAGGGCACAGGCGGAAAGGCTGAGGGCAGAGCCTGGCGTCCTGGTCCCACCACAGAGGGGGCTTGGGCAGCATTTATAAACTCAGCCCTTGTTCTGGGGCCACTCTGAAGAGGGGGAAAGGGATTCTGGTAGGGAATGGGGCCAGATCTGGCAGCCTGACAGAATGTATTCCCAGTTGGCACATACACACACAAATGCGTGTATGTAACACATACCTACCTATATATGTGGCCAGACAGAGAGATCAACACAGACATGGAGAGCACTCACACAAACACAGGCAGCACCAACGGCCTCATCCTGTCCCCCTCTGGCTGAGCAGGGTGGTATATATTCCTTTAGTGGGAATACATACAGTAAACCCCCTCACAGTCCAAAAGGTGCTGCGGTGTTGATCCATCTTGAGTCGTGTCAGCCCTGGGCACTGGGTCTGCAGCTCCCTGGAACAGTCCTTGCAGGAGCCCAGAGAAGGTTGTCCCTTCCTCCAGGTCCGTAATTGGGGTTTCTGTCCACCACTGTGCCAGGGCAGGGCATTATTTGGGCTCCCTCACCTGCCATTGCCTCTCCGTGCTCCTTCATGGGTGTGTAGATGAGCTTTTTATCACAGAACCTAACAGAGACCTCTCTGCATGGCCCAAACATGCCCTCAGCCTTCCCCATCGGCATGAGAGGTGGCTCTCCCCTAACCCACCCTCTGAAGCCGTGCAGCCTGTGACTCACTAGGCCCTGCTGAATTTAGCATTACAGGGCTTTGAGAAATGGTTTGCTCCCATTGCTGCCCTGCACAAGCTGTTCCCTGGTGATTTCAGACTCTCCAAGGCTCACTGGAGCTTGTTTAAAGCTTGCAGTTGCTCCTCAAGAGGCCCCAAGTTCAATGGGCTCTGGAAAGAGAACACTGGGGCCAACAGCAGACGAGGGCGGTGGGCAGGCATAAGCTTGGTCTATCCTCTAACAGGGCAGAAAATTATTTCTAAAGCTTTTCTCTGGTGGGCTCAGATGGACTCACCACCAGCTCTCTCCCTGTGCAGTCCCCCCATGTGTACGCGGCACAGCCCCTTCCTCAGCCTCCTCTGGAAGAACCCTCATGGAAACAGGAGAGAAATGCTTTTCCCTGGGCAGAAAGCCAGGCCATGCACTCTGCAAATCCTCCTGGCCCTCTGTCAAAGCAAAAGGGGACTCACCCAAGGGCTCTGAGTGGAAACCGGAGATGCAAGAAGAGGGCAGCAGCTGCAGCACGGCTTGCTGTGATTTCTGCCAGCAATAAGGGGGTGACCTGGGCCATCTGCTCCCTAACTCCCCCAGGCTGTGGGCTCAAACCCCTTTGCTAATTTCAAGCACCTCTCTGGCGAGGCCAGCTACCTGGCTGACACAGCTCCCGCCTTTCACAGAAGACCAAGACGTTCCTACAGCCAATTTGCCTGCTCAGTGCTGCTCAGACCCACAGCTATCCCCCACACCGTGCTCCGTTTGGCAGCACGAGGCTTTGCTCACAGCCCGAGCACTGTAAGCAACATACAGGGCTTGCAGGAACTTCGCTATGTAAAAGAGAAGAGAAAGCATCAAACTTGGTGCCAGGGTTAAATCGGGACAAGGCTTTTAGAGGTACCATTGACACAAGCGCAGCTGGACCCCCCAAGGCCTTCAACACCCTTCTCTCCTCCCGATTCTTTTCACTGCTCCAGCAAAACTTGCAGCTAAGCATATCCCTGCTGTGTCAGTCGGCCCAGGAAAGCAAAGCAGCTGAGCAGTTAGCCAAGTCCCTCATCCTCTCACCATGGCACTCAGGACACTACCCAGGACAATAAGGCACGGAACAGAGAGGTCATTGGAGCAGGGGCGGGAGGGCTCAGGTCTCTGCCGTGGCTAAACCTCCCCGCACACACACAACTCTCCAGACAACCACACCAGAGGCCAGGTCCTAATGACACAGAAGCCTTCTCCTGGGGCACGTGGTGTTCGACCCAAACACAAAGAACACTCCAGCCATGGACGCTCTCCCACCACATTTCAGTAATGCCGGTAAAATTCTGCACATGGCTGCAGAGCTCTGGCTCCTGTTCACTTCCCAGGCAACGCGCATCTGCGTAGAGGCATGTGATACATGCATGTGTGTATATTTTACGTACAACTTCTTTCCAGCCTGTCCTTATTGCTGGAGCCGTAAGGCGTTGTAATTAGGTCTGCCACAACTCTGGAGAAACACAGAGCCAGCCTAATGCCATGAAAACTGCGTTAAAAGCAGTGGTCCATAAACATGGAGACGATGCAGCATACTGGTACCCAGTGTGCTGCAAGGGGCAAGTCCTGCTCTGCTGAGCTGACAACATGTGGACACCACAGTGGTAGAAGAAGAGAAGGAAGAGAAAGAATTCTTTCTGCTAGAAGATTCTGTGCTAAAATCAAAAGAAGAGAGAGGCCAAGGGGGTTGGACTAGATGACCTCTAGGGGTCCCTTCCAACCCAAAACATTCTATGATTCTATGATTCTATAATGGTAACTTACCGGGATTTTGTTTGGATGCTGCTCTCGGATCTGCTGTACTTCTTTACAACGATCCGCTGGAAAGAAAGAAGTAAAGAAACAAAGTTAGAAACATCTGGCTGTGCTAATTCAGGCAAAAACGAGGTAACCAGGTAACGAGGTTTGTGTGCAAGCCACAAATGACAAAGACGGACATTGCGAAAGAAATGCCAGTTCTATTCACCAGGCCTTTTCCGAATGCTTTGCAGCAGTGAGATGGTCAGCGAGATGTCTGCTCCAGTGATCAACCCGTCACAGCTTCCTACCACCCCAGTCGGGGACATGTGACCCTGCCCAGTAAAACTGGGCAACACACATGGAAGCCAAGTGACTTAAATGAGACCGTAAGGATTACAAAACTGTATTCCTAAATCTACCTTAAGCAAATGCAGCTCATGACCATCAGTGCTGGGCACCAGCACAGCTTTAGGGTCTCAGGTGTGGAAGTTCAGGCTCTTTGTGTGTCCTGGCTGCTGCCCTGGAGGAGACGATTCTCCAGCTGGGGCTGGGTTTTAGTCATTTCCTTCTGCCTGCTGCGCACTTCCAAGCACTATCTGGCACGGTGCCTCAGTCCAAGAGGGATACGCCTGGCCAACGAGGACTCCTTCACTATCACCGATCTACACAGTAGCTACAACAGCTATTGGCATGACAGAAAGTACTCCTAGACCTGTCGTGGAAACAGGGAGAAAAACTTCAGCCAGGAGATGATCCACGTACTAAAAGATTTTTTCCTGCAGTTGTTCTCACACTTTCTAACCCATTTTCCTACAGAGTTCATGTTTACTGACACACACAACAAGCAGCATATAAAAGCTTGCACACTCTTTGAGCTTACAGGAAGATTCCAATGCCCCCTCACTGCCCTGCCAGAGGGGCCTCCACTTGCTGCAATTCCAAGCAGCAGAAAGGAGAAGCAGCTGTACCAGGGCCAGGTATGGCTCTGTGTGGGCTCCTCCTGGGACACGACAGCTCCTCCCCACGTTACCATTACTCCGACAAGTGCTTCACAGCCTACAACAGCTCACCTGAAGAGCCCGGGGGAAGCAGTTTCATGGATCACAGTAGGTAAGCCTGGGGTGGGGGTGAAGGCCAATGACTAAGGACTGCCTAGAAATGCAAGATCTGGGTATCATGGGATCTGTCATGGGATCATCCTGCCATACAGACGGTTGCCAGCGCAGCATCTGCCTCAAGCCTGACTCCCCTGACCTGCTCCATGCAGCCCGTTTCTCACGACCCACCAGGATCATGCAGGGCAGGAAGAGTGCGTGTGTTTGAGTGTGCTTTCCCCTCACAAACGTCGAGCATTTCTCCTCTAACCACTCAATAAAAACTTACTGCTTAGAAATTGAATTGGGTTTTGCTGCTTTGGGAAGAGATTGGAGTTTCTTTAGAGGCCACAAGACTACAAAATCACCAGATCACAAAAGCTTTTGAGCACCATTTCTGTCTCCTCTCAGAGGAAAATATCCCTCTGCTAGGAACTGCTAGACCTTTCTTCTGTCGGACTCCATGGGCTAGCAAGACAGAGCAAGATTATCTGGATTTATTGGAACATTTGGGCATATTTGTTTTGTGGTTTATGACTGACTGCGTAGCTCCTCATGTTTCCTTTTCACCCCATCCAATGCTCCGGGGCATTGAGTTATCTCTGTGATGCAGTTTTCCTCTGGGGTCCCAATCAGCAAGGAGTTACGCAGAAATCAGCACTGTACGTGGCACTGGTGCAGCAATGCCTCTTCAGGAACGCTGAAGGACACAGTGACAAGAAGCACCCAGCACACGAGCACCCAACATGTAGCACTCAACTTGAGCAGCCAGCCAGAAGGCAGACCCAGAGCATGAGTGGGCAACACTTAGGAGCTTAAGTGCTTTAGGCAGCTTTACTGCAGTCAACTCAGACTTGCTGGGTGTTAACAGAGCCTGCAGAAATCCGTGTCTCCTCATGGCTGGCTAGTTCTTCCAGCTTCAGTATCCACCCTCTCCTGCATCTTTCTCCATACTCTCAGATGGCCATGTAGATGAACTTCCTAGGTACCACACACTTCCTGGTAGGGTCACAGAACTGTTTTCACAGGAAGCCCCAACAATGCAGGTAATTAGAAGGGTCTGAGAAGCAATTTCACAAAGGCAAAATTGCAGCCTTTGCATGTTATCATGGCTAGTAACGTAGATCATCTCAGAGCATCCAGCTAGTCTAGGCTGCATGCACTGAAGGGCAGCCAACATGCCTGGTACCCCTTCTTGCTCTCTGGAAGCATCACCAGCTCCAGCACAAAGCTGGCAGCCATCAACACCTTTGCTTCCACAGAGGAGCCAGAGGTGCCGCCTGCCATCACACTGTAGAAGATGCCATCCAGAGAATAGAACGGTACATCATCTATCCAGCAACATGTCCGTGTCGCAGGATCCCACCCCTGGAACCTCTGAGTCCTTTGGGGAGCAGACTGCAGGTGCCTCGGATGGAGGCAGGCCAGGCTGCTGCTGCCGCATGGTTCTTCCAGCTCTTGCTGACTCCACGCTCAGCAGGAATTAAGGGCACGAGCCACCAGTGACAAAGCTCTCAACTAGCCTCAAATCTGATGTACCACAGCAGCGGCTCCCCTGTCCCACTCTTTAAGACCTGCCATGTGCCCAGGACCTGGTCCCTCTGGTCAGATGGGCCCCAGGCTTTTGCAGCCTTTCTAATCTCAGAGGACCCTGTGGGAGGTAGTTGATTTGCTGGTTACCACAACGCAACGACGGGAGGTGCTGTTCTGCTCCGGGAGGGATCCAGCAGCCCTGTGTGATTGCAACCAGAAGAACCCAAAACACGGCACTTCTTCCTCTGCTCAGGAGATGCCCATTTCAGAAACTTCATTCAGGAAGGCACTTGGGAGCAACCCCACCTAAGCTGTTCAGATGCCTGAAGATTAAGGCAGAAGTCTCCAGGACATCCGAAGCTCTGCTAAGGAGCACACTCAGTCCCATCCAAGCCTTGGAGATCCAACCAAGCAGGCTTGAGAATCAGGAGAAGCCCTCCTGCATCAAACCCCGCGCATGGGTAATTTCTGTGCACATGATAGTTCAGGCGCTAGAGATCTCCTGCAAAATAAGTGACGGTCACCCACACCCTCCTCAGCCTGGAGTGGGAGCGAGAGGTTGATCCTGCATCTCGTGAAAGCATCTTCAACATCACACGGCAAGGAATGGCTATAAATACCACCTTTAATTTAATGTATATGTAGTCTAAGTCAAAGGAATAAAGAGAAAACTGTTAAAGGGCACTTCACAGAGATGGCGATGCTGATGCCAGCCTATCACCCAAGCTCACGCCAGGTACGGCACTGCAGACGGGTACACTCCCTCCACCCCTTCACCAGCAGTGTCTGCATGCTCACATTTCACGCACGAAAGGTCTGATTTTACAAGCCTTGTTCTCCTGCAGCCCTCCCAAATGATATCTGTGCTAACTGAGGTTAAGACTTTCCCCTTTGCAGTAGCACCTGGCTATAGTTAATCCTTAGCCTATATGTAAAGTGAACCAGAACTGTTTACACAACCCAGTCCATATCTACTTTTTTTTTTTCCTCTGGCCCCTCCTCGCTGCAAGGAGAAGCAAACACCACACCTGACTTCAGCAGCTCAGGGACTCCAACCAAGAAGGGATGAAGGGGCTACAGCCTGCTGCCGCTTTGAAGGAGGTGAGCAGAGATTAATGAACTGCACACTGAGGGAAAAGCATGGCCCCTGCTCCCAGCGCATCTGCCCCGAGGGAAGCCAGGCTTCTCCCCAGGGCCAAGACACGAGAGCTCAAGATGGCAGCAAGATAAAAACCACGCGCTTGTTATTGGTTATTCCTAGCAAAATTTCACTGCTAGGGCCTACTCAGAGTATTTTTGTAGCATTCATTGCACAGGACGGGAAAATTGCCTACTTCTCCTCCAAGTGCTGTTCCAACTGTTAGGTACCAACAGCAAAGCTTGCAAATTGCCCGAAACACCAGAATCACAGCTGTTCTCCTGACGGAGGCCCTTCCCAAGCTGTTCTCCCAAAGATGTGGGCCCACAACATATCCCATGGCAATGCAGGATGAGATCATTATGACAGTTAAGGAGAACAGTAAAACATTTTAAGCCAGACTTTCCGAGCGTTAACCTTTTTTATCAGCAGTGCCCAGGGACCCTGGCTACGGGAAACACGTCTCTGCTGTGCTGGGCGCTGTGCAGGCAGAGGACGGAAGGACAGCCCTGGATGCAAAAGAGCTTAATCGGGCAAAAGATACAGCTGATGGAGCAGAAGGAAAACACATGGCAAGTTCTCCAGCAGCACAGTTGTGTAAGGGACGGCGTTTTTCAGGAGGCTCCAGACAAACACTGGTGCTGCCCTGGGGCAGCAGGTGGACCCTATGACCAGCCCTGCCGCCTGTGGCCAACAAGAATGCTGTTAAGAAAACACCATTAAAAAAAACCACCACCTGGAAGCGTCATCAACATGCTACCAGGCCAACAGGTCCGGAGCTGAGCAAAAACAGCGTGTGGAAAGCAAAGCAGAGAGTAGAAATTCAGCCATGAGCTACTGCCTCTCCTGTGGCCCCACAGCCCAGGGCTCCGGGTGCAGCTGCCCATGGCACGAAGGGAGTGTGCATATGTCCCCACCACTGACAGCAGGCTGCTGGCCCTCCTGGGGCTTTCTCACTGCCATCCACCAGTCACTGTGCCAGCCAGCTTGGGGGTGGATCTGCCTCAGGTCTGAAGCAGATGCAAAAATGAACATATTTCTTCAAGAAGCTGCTGTGTCAGTCCCAGGGCAGAGGGTTGCCAGAACATGGTCCTCTCTCCAAGAGATCTTCTGCAAGGAGAGGAGGAATTGGATAGTTTGAAGTCAGGATATGTCTGGGATGAGCTGGCAACTGCTGAAGACACGGGCAAGTCATGCAGGTCATTCCAGATGAACATCAATATTTTTGTAATATCACCCCACCCTAAGGCCAGCCACCTCTAACCACCAGGAAATCCACCCTGTGTATGTGTCACAGCCCACACAGCAGCTGACCTGACCTGTCCTTGCCCAAAGCTGGAGCGCTTGTTCTCAGGCCAGCGGCGCTGCAGGAGGGGCAAGAGGAGGCTCCCACCTCCAGGAAACCAGGGCAGAGCTTGCCAGGCCAGCCATGCCCTGGGAAAGCTTCCCTCACTACTAAGAAAGGGTTGTTGTCCCAGGGGTCATAGGACAGCAGTGTTGCAGAAACTTCACAGCGATTTGGATCGTTGGCCGTATTTTACTTCTTCTGTCTGCAACACTGGGGGTCTGGCCAGGACAAATGACTCAGGACCAGAACTTACTGACAGAATGTGTGTCTCTGCAACATGGTGTAGGCAGGCAGAGCCTGACGCTCCGCTGTCAGAGGAAGGTATTACCAACACGAAGGTGGAGCAGCTGATGATCGGTCTGCATGACTATCCATTCCATTGTTACAGCTTCATTACAAGCCACCTAACGACTGGAAGGATTTCTGAACACCTAACTCCTGGAGCCCTGTGACTGCAGAAGGATCTCAGCAGTCTTGCTCCCAGTCTTCCAGACTAGAGCCCAAAAATGCATTTGAAAAGACAAACAGGAACCACCTTCACTTTTTTTTAGCAGTTTCAAAATTTATTGAGTCTGGCTCCAGGAATGAGTATTTTTATCCAGCAAATCCACGATAAGGGCTCAGCTCGTGACCACACAACAACTGCGAAGTCTAAAATCACATCAAGACACTTGTTCCCTGGTTGCATGGTACCATGTCACCCCTGCCGTGGGCCGCGCGGGATAAGCACCGGACCTCCATCATTCAAGCAGCTTAAAACAGGGCTACCAACTCACTACACCTCCTGAGCACGGGGGGCAAGTGGGCAATACCTTCTGTCCCATGTTTGGGTGGCATACTGAGTACTTGCATCAGACCTCCAGATAAGGAGCTGTTTTTTTGCCCAGCATTTACTCACAGTTTCACTAGCCTTGGCAGAAGAACAGCAAGTTCCCTGCATATGAGCCGTCAGGAGGCTGTCCTCTGCAAGGGCTTCCCTCCAGCTTTTCCTTGACCTTTTCTTCCATCTCGAGAACCTTCACAATTATAAGCCTCCACGACAGCAGGAAAGCACTCAGATTTCTCAGAACTACTCAGGACACTTCAAATTGCTCAAAGAAAGAACTGGCACTCGTGACAGAGCTGTGTTCTAATGCAGAACAGCACACACGTGCATGCACAAAGAGACTTTGCACAGCCTGGGTCATTGCTATTTGTGTAGAAACATGCCTGGACACGCACGGATTTGCAGGGCCTATTTGTGGAGATGTGCCAGACACAAGAGTCTTGAATTTATTCCTTCGTTTTCCCCCACAGCCTGTTTTCCAAACTGCCTTCTGAAAACAAAAGGCAGCAAACAACTGTGTGACCACAGAGTCGGAGGTGTTCACACCCTGCAGGTCAACCACAGAACATCACACACGAGTGGGGTGACACACCGGAAGACCTCCCAGGTGACTCTCCGGACAATGATCCCCACTGGGGCTGACCAAGGAAGGAACACAGAAGCCAAGGGGGGGGTGACTTGTCTATGGCTCACGGCTACTCAAGGACAGAGGCGGCAAGAGTCTACCAGTCTTACAGCTCCTAGATGCGTCGGTCTCCACCATTCTGGCACAAGGGGATATCTGAAGTTTTCGTAGTGAAGAAAGCATTAAGTAACGAACAAAGGACATACAGGTTTTATTACTCCTGGCTGCCAGTCAGGATCTTTTGTTATAGAACAGAGTAATAATAATAAAAAAAAAAAATCAATATTTGTGGTCTACATGTCTGGCTGGCTTTTGTTCCGGATGTTTGTTCAGTTCTTCTTGTACCAATATTTTCTTCAATGCTGATAATTAACCCCACATCAAATGGTGTCACAGAATGTCTTCAGTAATTAATACAACTAGACACAGGCAGCTAAAACAGCAACTTGCAACAGCAGCCTCACTGCAAGGAATCCCAGCTCTTAAAGCACAACTGCTAGAGCAGAAATACCCCAAGCACAGAGCACGAGGACAAGTTGCCTCACCAACCAACCTCAGGTCAAGATCAAGATGCTTTTCCAAGCCACCAACAAGCAAAACTGTTGTGAGACACACAGGGTGGTGTGCGAGACAAGACAATTAATCCACTGTTGGTCTTTCCGTTGATAGAAGCAAGGCTGGCTTATGCTAGGCAAGTCCCCAGAGAAGGCAACGCTTCGATTCTCCCCCGAGCCAAGAGGAGAGGGCATTCAGCTCCACAGAACTGCCCTTGCCTACCGCTGCCTTTCCTCTCCCAAAAAGTGGCTTCCCAGAACTAAAGACACATCTCCCATAGGACCGAAGCCGGGATGGGAGCGCTCAGTCCAGAGAGGCCGAGGTCAAACCTCTATGTTTGTCACCTAGTCAGGGGCTCCAGCTGACCAAGAGGACAGACGCATACGTGCCTCACTGCGAAGCGCCTGCATTTTGGCAGGACACTGGGGCGTGAGGCCAGCTTACTTCCAGTGAGGCAACCAGTCCAGGTTAAGGTCCATGTCCACAACCACACTGGTTATGCGCTGCATTTAAAACAAAGCTTGAAGCCTATTGGCAGCCTTGCCACAGCAGAGCAGCCAATTCAAAACAACCACTTCAAGAACAGTGGGAGGTGTGAGCACTACCCAATGTTCTGAAGGGTTCGCGCTCTTTATGGGAAGTGCAACGGTGTCATCAGGCTGCTGCGCGCACTCGCTACAGCCAGGACACCCTGTTCCTTTGACACAGACCACAGCTTTGTTCTAGGAATTGTTTTGGACTCCTACAGTGGATCTGACTACACAGAAGACAGCCACCGCAGCGCCTACAGTTGGGTTCAGCACATGAAAGCAGAGGGTTTCTGTCAGATTTTACCCCCATGCACGTGCAGACGTGCCAAGGACCGGACCAGCTCACGGAGCATCACCCTCTCACCACTAACAGCACATCAGATCACGGGAGAAGTCAGCGCTCGGAGCGCACAACCTACCTTGGCTCAAACCCCTGGCACTTCCCAGCCAGTCCCCTCTTCAAGTCCTCAGCAGTGATGAATAGAAATCCAGAAATTTTATTCAGGATAGACCCAAGACAAAGCAGAGGAACAAGGAGAATAAATTCCTGGAAAAGCAAATCTCAAAAATACAAGAAGGGGGGAAAACACAGACTGAGGAAAGCAGAATCCTCAGCAAGGGGTGGTGGAGCAAGACCTAGGCAAGCCGCTTGCCGTGAAACTGGAGCCTGGGTGCCTTTTGTAAACAGTCATATTCCTGACTCTGCCTTTTCTCTGGTTTTTTGGAACTGTTCCACTTCTATGAAGTTTTGAAGCCTTCAAACTTAAGCCGTTCTGAGGGTACAGCGTTGCTGGTGATGTTTTCCATCAGCCGTCTCCAACTGCACTGTAAACAATCACTTCCTGCTCCTGTTGTGTAATGATTCAAAAATGAAAACAAGCTGTATTTACTTTCTCCAAACCTAACAATCCCAGCCCTGACCCAAAGCAACTGTGTGGGCTGCCAGGCCTCCTCCTCCTCCTTCCCCTCCTCCTGGCTGAGCTCTGCAGCCCAGTCAGCTGAGAGCGCAAAAGGGCAGAGAAACAAGGAACATTTGCAGTCGCCGGCACCAAACTCCCTCACCCCCCTCTTTCCCTCCTGGGCTATTTTAATCCTACTTTCTTTCAACTCCTCTGAGCCTCGGATTTGTTTTCCTTCTGGCTCATACAAAGTCTGAGCAGCCTGCAAAGGCAAACCAGACCCCTCCTGACCATAAGAAGTTGATTCTCCCAGGTTAACAGCAGGTAGTTACTAAGGGTTTGGTTTAGGACTTTACCGCTTTTCATACGTAGCTTAGGAGAAGATGGCAGGGTCCTGAGCAAGTATCCCAGGGCACCCAGACTTCATTTTATTCTTGTTTGTGCACATTCACTTGGCTTGGTTGCTGTGGCAGAAGGCTGGGTAAGCACTCAAGGCCGGAAGGGTTGTGCCAATAAATTGCCAAATATTTACAGTTTCCAAGAGAGCAGCGAGGGGTTGGATGAGCAGTTCAGTAGGAAAAAGCTCCAGTTTTAAAACTCACGTAAGGCAACATTCCCTCACCTGTGTTTGGACAGTATCCCGACACAAAATGAGGCCTCGTTGGGCACGAATACACTGTTTTCAGCGCTATTCAGGCAGTAAAGCTCAACAGATACCCACCTCGGGATGTACCCTGCCAGAGATACGCACCTTTCCCAATGCCAGCTGGCAAAGGTTAAACGAAACAGCAGTTGGTGTTTCATCTGATTGCACTATCGGGCCTGGCAATCAAATCTGGTACCTTCTGGGGTATCCTCCCCGTCATTTGAGGTTTTCCCACCACAGACATTTAACAAAGGGATGGGTGCGACATGAGCATTAACTCTTCTGGGCCTTGAGAGGGTGTATCCAATTCCTGGAACAACAACTACTCTAACACTAGCGAGATGGGGGGCATGGAAAGCAATTTTTGAAGCAGTCCCTGCATTCTGACAGTCAAAAGCATGCAGATTGGACCCAGGGCAAGAGCAAAACAAGAATATTTGTTTACCTCTTGACTACCACCCTGGCCCTGTAGACCTGAGAGCCCCTTGCAGCCATCACCCACCCCAGTCCCCCATCCCGGTCCCGCAGACGGATGCGCAGCCGTGACACAAGCGGGCAAGGGCTCCAACACCGCGCAAGAGGTTTCTTGCGCTCAACTACAGCCGCTGCCCTTCCGACCGTGCCCGCTCTGGCCAAGTCCGGTATTCCAGGCGTTAATAAACATGAAGGTTACGGAGCAGGCGTCTCCCTGCCGGGGGGTAAGGACCGGAGCCGAGGTGAAGCCCGTACAGAAACACCCCGGCGAGCAGGGGGCTGCTCCGGCTCCGGAGGGGACCCGCGGAGCCGCCCGGCGCTCCCGCACCTACGCAGGGGGAGGCTCCGAACGCCCCCAGCCCGCGCCCCGTCCCCCAGCTCCACCGCCTGCCCCCTCGGCCGGGCCCCGGGGCCGCCCTCCCCGCCGCACGGCCCCCAGTGCGGGGGTCGGCGCCCCGCCGCGCTGCCGGCCGGGATGACATCACCGCGCGGCGGCTGCGGCACCGCCGCCCCCCGGCCCCCTCCCGCCCCTTCCCGGGGCCCCGCTTCGCACGGTGGAGCCCGACGGCGGCCGAGCCTCCGGCCGCCCAGCGGCGGGTGGGGAGGGTGGGGGGTGGCGGCCCCGAAGGTCAGCACGGCGGGAAGGGCGCAGGGACACCCCCCCGCCCCGCCGCGCCCGGCTCACCGAAGGCGCGGCGCTGCTTGAAGGGCCGGTCCGAGGGCATGGCGGCCGGGGGCAGCGGGCCGGGCCGGGCCGAGGCGCGGGTGCCGGCGGGCGGCTCCGTCTGGCGGCGCGGCCTGCGCGGGGGCTGCGGCGGAGCGGGGCGGTGGCGTCAGCGCGGCACGCCCGGAAGGGGCGTGGCCTGGCTCGGAGGCGGGCGTGGCCTCCAGGAGCCCCGCCCCGTCGGCTGCTACGCGGGCTTGGGGAGCTGTGCGGGCGGGGGGCGGGAAACGGGGCCCGGGCGGCCCCGCTGGCGGCGGCGCGGCTTCTCCTCAGCGGGCGCCCCTCGGCGCCGGCCTCCCCTCAGGTGGGCGGACGGGCGCCCCCTTCACCTGCGCGTAGCTACCTCGGTGGTCCGTAACTCTGCGAGTACGGGAGAGGGGCACTGACGTCGGGAAGGTCGTTCCCACTCAGCAGGGAGCGCGACGCCAGGGCAGGGCACTTTACCAGCGAGACACAGCGACGTATTGAGTCAGGCCCCGGGCATCAGCGGTTCCCTGCCTTCAGGAGGGTGAACGGGCTGGGCCTCGTGTCAGGGTGGCAAAGCACACTTGGGCTGGGGCTTTCCCCGGTGCTCAGGGGACAGAGGTGCCGATGACCCCAGCACAGTTCAAGTGGCTTCTTCTGGAGACGTCCTCTGAAAGTCACTGCTGGCCACGGTTGGTGAGCACCGATGCCGGGAAGCAGCCCTGTGGAGACACCAGCCGAGGCGGTTCAGACTGTGGGTGCATCTGTGAGCTTCTACACTCAATAAATCCGGACACAAACCAACCTTGCCGAGACAACCAGGTATTTGCAAATCCCGTGGCTACCTCTATCATTTCTCAGCTAATGAGCCTAGTGTTTTGCCCGCTGCATTCAGAGCCACGTTTATGCTGAATATTTCAAAGACCGCAGCATGACTACAAATAGGGCAGGCTATTTCTGGAGCTACTGTAAATGAATCAAAGAACAACTGCAAGCAAAACGTCAATGTTTCATGAAGAACCACATTTAATATTCTTCCTCATGGATGCTGCAACAAAAGCTGTGTTCTGCCAGAGCGATGGTTCATGGCCTACAGTGAACGAAGAACGTTAGAGGATTAAGTCCAGACTTGGTAAAAAAAAAAAAAAAAGGCATGAACAAAGCATCTATTAAAACTGCTCTAATTATTAAAAGTGTCACCAATTAAAATAAAAATATATTTAACTACAATTGAATAGAGTTCTCCTTGTAGAGTTTACCCAAGAAAGGAAACAATTACTTCCACGGCTAATGTCATGGATTTTCCTTGACCAAGCAGTAGCAGTAGTTAATTAAACACATACTGGTAAGGAAGCATAAACTCTTCAGATTCACTTTTATCATTAAGGTACAAGCAGAGACGTTCATTTCTGATACAGGTCCTGTGATCAGAAAATACAGAAGGGAAAACAGTGATGTTGAATTAGACATGGCAAGCTGATCAACTTCACAGACTGCATCCTCAGGCAAAGGACTACTTTATTACTGTCGTTACGAAGCGTTAACCTCTTTCTGATGAGAGACAAGAGGAACGTTTTCTAACATAGTGATTTGATCCCTGATTTTATCCATGCAGACCTCTTTGCAGGACTGGGGCCATAACTCCACAGATGATTATTCATACACCTGGAGCGGGAGAAAAGACACCAGTTCACGGAAGTTCTGGAGCTTCTCAGCCTGTTAATGCACTCGCAAAAATGGGACACAGATCAGGAAGTTTTACTCCTGATACAGCAGAGTAGGGTTTATACGCTTCTTCCTTCAGCCCTCGGCTTTTCTGAAAAATCTTGCACACACTAATACCTCTCTTGCTTGTTCTCACTGATGTCATTGCCAAAACTCCTTATTTAAGGAGGTGCACTTCAGATCTAAAAACCCCCGATCAGTCAAAGGTTTAAGGAAGATGGAAGGAACTAGCTGTATCAACCCAGCACCAGCGACCTGTCCTAAGATGACCCAGGATCAAACGCAAGCTTTACACATGCCAGCATTCCTACAGGGTAAACACCACTGACAATTAGCACCCCGGATGCTTGCGAAACTGCACTAGCAGAGGGAAATCTCCCCAAAGGAATGTGGTCATGTTGGTAAAGGAAGGGTACTTTTGTCAACAGAAATCATGCTGATGCTCAGGCTTCTGGCAGAGTTTGTCAGAGCTCGTTGCCCCTGCGCACCCCAGCAGCCACAGCTTTTCCTGCAGATTATACTGGTTCAAGGAACTGCTCTAGCTCTGCTGACATAAGGCCAGCCTATACTGGCGTAACTCTCTCTGCCTTTCATCCCCTATAGATGTAGCTATATGTAACAAAAGCGTAGAGACAAGATCAAAGATAAACATCCCGTATGTGATGAGGAGCGCTGTGCAATCAGAGTTCGGCCATCTCAGGCAGACAAAGAGTTTCTTGGGAGGACGCTGGGACAAACACAAGCTGGAGCAGCTTAAAAGAGCTGCTCTCAGATCCACGGAATATGAGTTTCTACAAGCCCAGCTTTTGCAGCGTTAATACATTACCACCTCTGTTCCTCTGCCAGAGCCTTATCTGGGAGCAGAGTCAGCACAAGAGAGCAATGTCCCTGGGCCTCAGGGGCTGCTGCTCACAGCCCAGAGCCATACCTCAAACTTCTTTCATTGGCTTGTTAACACATTGGGGTTTGCTTCCCACATCTTGGCAGCAGATGCTTCCTCTGCCTTCAGAGAGGGATCCATCAAAACCAACTGCTGCAAGATGGCAAATTACGTAGGCCAGCCTCCAACCACAACGCAGAGCAGCTCTGGGGCACAGATCGCAAAGGTTATTCCAGCCCTCCATGGAACCACCTCCTCGTGCTTTCGGGCTAGAAAAAGAGGACTAGAATGGTAACACTTATTTTTCTATTCTTGCTCAGTTGGACAATAATTTTACTGTACGAATGACTTAGGCCCAGACTCGGCAAACACAGACAAGCAGCAGAGCTTCATGTCTTTCTTTAAGATAACTTAGGAAAAGGGAAATTCTCCCCTAACTTGCATACAGAGGGATTGCTTCCAGTCAGATCTCTAAGACTCTCTGATGCTCCTGATCCAAGTGCGACACCTTTTCTGCATAGTATCTAAACGGAAGTTGTTGTTCTTCCCCCTTTTTTAAAACAAAACCCTGAATTAACTTTGAATGCTACTGTAAAGGTAGCGCTAGCACGGCATAAGCAAGGCCCTGCCCTGACCAGATGGATTCGACAAGCTCCTCCAGACTCCAAACCCAGCTTCTTCAAGGCCCTTTTGCTCAAATTCCCAAGTGTACTTCAAATCAGACTGCTAACAGTCCTTGAAAAAAAAAACCAAACCCCAAAACCCCGAACCAACCCCCAAACCCCCTTCAAAAAAACAATCAGCATATAGCAGGAACTCAGTCATTTCACTGCAAGTTTATTGTCTCAACACAACGCAGACAACGGGCATGATCTTTGTTTTGCAATAGGGTTATTTATTACAGCTTATTTAAAAAACCCCACCACCGCAGCGCACTCTGTCCCCAACTCAGATACGACACAAACCCACTGGTAGGATGGCTCTCCTTAAGAATACAGGACACTGAAGAAATTCCTCACCGTTCAAAAGAATAGCACCACCAGCTACTAGGGAAAGCCAAAATATGTAATCAGGTCGCCACCGCTGAGGAAATGTTTCTCTGGCTACGAACAAGAAAAGACAGAGGACTGAAGCCACATTTTTCTCCCGCCTTGCCTCACTATTCAGTTATTATCCAGCGACTTCAGCTTGCTGGAGATCATTTTTTTGGAGACAGCATTCAATTAAATTATGACAGATCGCATGCATTATATAAGTTGCAGTGTGTCAGGAAGGACTCCGGATGCGGAGCACAATTTCAGGCCCTGTTCATTGGTTTGATGGCAAGGCTTAAACCACGATTCCATGATAAAAGGGCCAGTGAACGTGCGAGTTAGCTGTTGGTGCAACTAGGAGAAGGATGTTTATGCCAGTCACTTCTTGGCACAAAATGTGGTCCCAGGGCTACACCTATTTACTGTGGTCAGACATACGCTGGTGGGGCAAACAGTTCATATGCTGAGTAACAGCCGACACCAAGTCACGGTGACAGCTGAGATACCCAAAATACTGTAAAGCACCCTCACCCAGATGCTGCAAGACTGACCGCTGTACAGATCTCAAAAAGCATTTCTGACCTTCACAGTCAGAAACACTACCTAAAAAACAAGACACACTCTATAGATTAATGCCCAAGCCTGGAAATGCACAGAAGACAAATGCTGAATGTACAGGTTGCCTTAGCTGTTTGAGTCACCGCATACCCACCCCATCACTCTCTGCTCTGAAATCCAGGAAAGCATCTAAGTCAACACTGATATTTTTACTAAAGACTCCAAAACTGCCTGGAACACCCCCATTCCTGCCAAGATCACCCACCAATTCTTGGCCTGTCCCTCAGTGTAGAACTGGACAGTATCACATGTTCCTACGACTGCTTCTAAGTCTGAAAGAGCAGGGCTAAACACGGGTTATTACACTTCTGCTAACGGAGACTGATGAGCCAGGAGCAATCCCTCACCAGCACAAGAAACAGCATCCCCAAATAAAACGTCAGGTTACTCAATCAAGGGTCTGTCTTTAACTGTACAGTACCTTTCACACCCATAGGCTGTGCCTCTCTGCTCAGGTGCACTGCGGGAGAAATCTCTTTTTCAGGCTGGTACAGCACTTCTGTCGCAATCAGTCTGAGGCCAGGTGTGTGAGGAGGCTGAAACACAAGCAGGCAGCTGCACTGCCCGCAAGCCGCCCCTTCTCCGTGGGACCAGGCTCTCCAAGCACTGCACCCCACTGTAGCAGCGGCACTGAGCTACCTGAGCACGCAAAGAAAATGCAGTGCAAGACAACATGCACCATTTCTGCATTTGGGCTGTGATGTTCCGCACGTTGCTAAGACGCTTCCGAACAAGCCAGAGTTGTATCTGTCATGCATGTGATGAACATCTTCAGTACAGACATATTGCATAAATGCTTGAGCTCTGTGTGCAAATAACTATGAAAATAACCCCTTTATTATTTTGGAGGAACCAGATGGCCTTTTTTTTGTCCTTAACAGCCACCAATAAAAAATTACTAAAGGAAGATACCAGATGAAATTGGCTACTGAACTGTGGCAGCATGAGGGCTTCAGCAGGCAGTCCCGATGGCCTTACTTAGCCACAATGCTCTGTCTGAAACAAAAAGGAAGCAGAGGGACGATGCTCCATCATACGAGGCAGTCATGAGTATGGGGCACATGCACTTGGACTAAATCCCTGGTTAGAGAAAACAACATATGAGTAAAAATAGTCCTAAGGAAGGTTCTATTTTTTTTTTTAAAGAAAAACTCAATCAGACACAAGAATAAGTAAAATCTTCAGAAGGAAAACACATGAGACAAAACCAGCCGCTGATGACACTTTTTAATTTGATGTGGCCAGACTTTTTCAAAGTAACTTGTAAAAGCAACAGAATAAGACAGAACCAGAGGACAGGCAAGTTTCATATTTACACTCAGTCAAACGCAATAGCTTAAAAGCGTATCTCAAATGTCGGTGGCAGAAGCACAGAAACATACAAAGAATAATCTTTTTTAGAACATTATTAGAATTTTATTATATTATCTTCTTAACTATTAAAAGAGTCTGTTGCATTCTTTTACTGCTTGATTCTAATTCACTGACTCCTCAAAACAACTTGTGATGCAAAAAAACCCCAAAAAAGCCACTTTTTCTGTTTGTAAACAACAAACCCACCTGCTTTTGTGTTTCCAGACATTATTGAAGTGGCACAGCGGAGTTAACACTAATGCTCTATTCATTACCATTAAATTAAAAAAAACACAGTTGGGCAAAGGGAAAAAAACCAGACCAAGTCAGCGTAATCATTCAGTTGGATTCTGGATGACGATCAGGAAATAGTCTTTATCTGGAAAAAAAAAACCCAAAGGTTACTCTTTCACTGCTGACCTTTGTTCACAGCAACAGCAAATTTCAATGTTTTCTCCTGTCTCGCTGATACGCTGCGGGAACCAGAGAGCCCTGACAATCATTCTCAATGAGCAGAACGGGATCATTTATTTTTATGAGTCTTACTGAGAAAAAGTCTCAGCTTCAGAAACTGCACACTCCCAAGCCAATTCCATTTACCTCAGTACGTGCCTAGGAAATAACGGTGCCTGGCACACACAACAATGGAATCAAAACAGGCAGTGCAAGACGCGATTTTCCTTATCCCCCAGGCAGCTGCTGGGCTGCAGTGGCTACAGCTGCATTTTTCTGGAGCAATGCTTATTCCTCTCTTTTCATCCTTCCCATGGGAACCAGAGGCTGCCTCAGCACAGACCCCAGGGCCTGTCTTAAGACATGCCCTGACCAGCCCCTGCAGAGCAGCCCACTGAACTGCAAACTCCTCCTTTGACGCGCCATCAGCGCAGCCCCAGCACGGGGCCAATGCTCTGTGAAGGAACAAAGCTGAGTCCCTGCCACATTAGTGAACCGTACTCATCTCACTGCTTCTCACTTCATAATTTGATGAAATACCGAGTACATTTCCTGAAAAGAAGGCTGCTGCTGCTACATTCTACGACTCAGGATTATAGCTACAGTATGCTCTGTCACTCTTCTCCGAACTGGAAAATCCATCAGACTGTTTTTGCTTTATCACTTAGTCTGCAGTGCTGAACTGAAATTGCTCTCGAAACATATTCCCTTCCAGCTCTTGTGGCTGTGTCCTGAAAAACACAAAGCGTGAGAGGCGGCAACGCGCTCTCAAGCGCTATTTAACACCTTCTGCTTTGATCAACATGAAGCAAGGAAAGTGACTTCCCACAGTCAGACGTGAAAAAGCAAACTTAGGCCAATGATAAAAGCTTGCAACTCTGAAGGAAGCAAAACAGCTTCCTGGAAAAGAGGAGATGACACAACACGAATAAAAGCTGTAGGCAGACCTTTTCCCTTGGGCTGACAGCATCAGCCTTGCGAGAAAAGAATTCTGCTGGACTCCCTGATGCCCACTTTCATCCTGCTCAGATTTACCTGGTGCAACCATGATTTCATTTTTCTTGGAGCGGATCCGCAGGAATGTGAGGTCATTTTGGGGATCAATGTCTCGCACAGTGCTCCTCGCTTTCATGATGAAGCTGTGCATGAGGCCTGCGTACTGAATCGTTGTGGAGTTGTCCATAGTACTTTTGATAGGAATACCTGCAACAAACAGGGGACAGCAAGGGTCAGCGACAAAACTCCTGAACTAACTCCACCCTGGGCATCATCAGGTCCAACTGGGGCCTCTGTTTAACCTCAGGTGTTGTTGCTACACCAGGGATTAGGAGTGGTCTTTTTAACTGCTTAAAAGAACACCACAAACAGAAATAAGATGTGGAAAGGCCAAGAACTGGAACCACAGGTGCAGGTGAGAACTGTTTACCTCTGGTAGCAGCAGTGCTTTTCTTTTGCTTTTTCATGTATTCGTTTATGAATAGAAACAAATAGTAACACAAATAAAGGGGGGGCTGGGGGGAGAGGAAATACCAATGTTTCAATGTTGTTCTCCTGACTGGGGACACCTTTTCCTTCCAGAAAGGCTCCTGAACATCACAGTTAAATAACATTCAAGTAAGCAAGGCTGGGATCGGTCCTGGTTACAGAGGACATCAGCTGCCACGCAGAGTTACAAAGCTGAGGCCCCAGCATTTAGCCCTAAGAGTTGATGCAGTCCTGCAAGATCCCTGGTTCAATCCCTGTGCACCAGCCAAGAGGGCAGGCACACTGACATTGTTTGGCCCGAGCTTTCCCTCCCTGATACTGCTGCCACCCAGTAGATAGGTTCTCCCACAAAAAGCCAGCCAAAATTCAGCTCATGTGTCAGAACAATGCAGCAGCCAACTACCAAATGCTGGCATGGCAGAAAAACCGCTGCAGGTGGACATCCAAATAAGCGCAGCTTCAGCCTGGAGAGCCCAATCCATTATTCGCTCTTGCAAGAGGGCAGCCAGCAAGAGCACAAGCTGCATGCAAGTACACAGTGACCCAATCTTCAATATATGCATATAGAGCTACTATCTGCCATCTTTTCTGAGGATTATTTCTAGGAAATATTCAATTTAAATTGATAATCACACAATTTTAAGGAGTTGGGCTGCTCACAGTGTATTTAGAGCGCTCCGAACAAGCCTGCTCTGCTGGACCCTTGGTGATTCCAAAGAGAGAGAACCAGCTTGCGAGCATCCTGAGGCCACAGGCACAAGAGCTGCTGAGCTGCTCGAGCCTGCACCATTCTGGACATGCACAGCAGCAAGGTTTCAGATGGCAGGAGAGCTTTTCCTGCTACTGGTAAAGGCTTTGACAGAAGGCAGCCTCAAATACTGGCATAACTCAAATATTTCTAAGCTTTTACAATTTATTTTATTTATTTCCTAAAATAATAAAGCGAGCTTGCAGAAAAGCAGAAACAGGAGTCCCATTTCCTCCTGTAGTCTAACTATTGTCTATCTGCTTTGGCTACAGGAAAACCTTTGCTCAAGACCGACTGTAACCTAAACACAATCAGCGGTCCTGAAAGTGCATGTTCAGGGTAAGTTACACCCCAGAAAAGCGAGACCAATGTGGTACCTTCAGAATTAACAACGATGATTCCTTGCACTCCTTTTTGGCTCTGAATTCGCTTCAGTGTTTCTTCCACCTCAGCCTGCAAACAGAGAAAGCACAAATCAACAGAAGATTACAGCTGCTGTTTGTCTTCCACCAAAGCTCTGTACTAACGTATCTGAAAACAAAGCCACACAAAGAGGATTCGAACGGACACCACCTCCACTGCTCCATACAGCAAAGAGTCTGTACTTTGGTACTTACCCTTTTGCATGACCTTTTCAGTTGTTTTCTATTTGCCTTTGCTCTTTACTCATTTGTGATTATAATCTTATGGAAATTTGGAACTCCCCTCTAATCTTTCCCTCTCTTCTCCTCCCACCACCTCCTGTGTCGGTTCCTTACCATAGGCTTGCAACTGGAAGACTGCTTAGTCAGGCTGCTACAATTTAGGCATCAAGCAAAAGTTGTGTATGAAAATACATGTGGAATTTGTGAAAAAAGTAGAAAAAGATATGGTCTGGGTGCAAGACCACCTTCCCTTTTATCAAATGTATGTTAGGAGCAAATACAAATGAGAAAAGTCAGGGGGAAAAGAATGAATAAATGCTCTTGATTTCTAATTATGATTCATGCTGGGACAGCTACAAGATTATAACCACTAACAAGAATTTACAACTTTGCGAAATCAACTTAAAAAAAAAGGAAGGAAAAATGAAAACTGAAGGCTGAGGCAGTAATCTCTCTGCCTTCTCTGTAAAAATCACCATCAGCTTCAGAAGAACCTTCCAACCCTTCTGCACAACACCCATTGCTACAAGACATCCATCAACATTTAACTATGGGCTACCTAACAAGGTCGTAAAACCTCAGCACCTGAGCCATCTTCCACAGCTGGGTGAATATTTGGCATTTTTTATTCCTGTTAAAGGAGACAGAGACAAGGCAGTGCCTTTCAGATCTTGCAAGACAGAGCCCCACAGAAACGGTCTGGGAGGGAAGACGGGAATCACCAGTGCTCAGGAAAGGTGAGACCTATTTAGCCTTTGGCCAAGATGATCATGTCCCTTAGCCACTGTGAACAACCCTCCCTCTGCTTCCAGCCCGCGGCAAATGGGCGCAGCTGTGTTGTAAGCCCCGCACCCGGGGAAGAGGACTTGTCCCAACAAAACAACACTGCCTCTGCCTCAGAACTGCCAGCGCATTTTCTGAAGGATGCTGTTAGTGTAAGCAGCTTTGCTAAGAGATGGTACCACCTGGGTTCATCTTTATGGAGCAGAGCTTTTCTGCCTTATCCAGCACAGAAAAATTCAGTGTTTTCAATAAAGCTCTTGATTATTTCCAAATGCCGGACTATTTTCAAATGGAAGACAAAGAAAGTGAAGCAAAGAACAAACTGCAGGGTGTACAAATGCTGAGAGAAGCATGGGGGCACACTGAAGCCTGAAGTAATTTCCTGATTTCTTGCCAGCAGTATTCAAGTCTCAATTCATTAAACACTTTCCTTCATCAGACCCTAACAAACCTATCCAGATACAAAGCAGCATCCGTACAGAGCAATACCAATTTTTAATTTCTTCTACCAATTAGAGGACAATCCAACCCACATGGTAGGGTGGTCTGCCTGAACAGTTCCCTGCTGCCGATGCAGGAAGGCCTTGCCCCTCCCGTTCTTACTCCCCAACACACACGTACCGCTTCACACACACTCACTCCAGTGCTTGTCCAACACCGCCGCAAGCCAGCTCCAACTCACCAGACCAGCAAAAATATTACGGAGAAAAAAAATGATGCATTCAATTTGTGAGACAAACATAAACTATCTTAATAAAGGGTTGGGTAACTACAAGAGACAGCACATGGGGAGGGAGAGATGCACTCTGCAAAAGGAGAATAAACGCTCCCCAACTTGTTCCTACAATAACCTTTGCTGTACGGCAGCAGTCTTTATCTTCCTGCTGTCACCTAGAAAGCTTTAACCCCTCGGTTCCCCTAACAAATAGGTCTTCTTAGACCATTTCAATCTTCCATCTACAACTTAGGTTGGTACTTATTTCTCCAGAAATTCTTCCACATATTTTGATCCCCAATTTCATGACTATGCACTAGTCAACATTTGAACACACCCAATACAATTACAATAAAATAAATGCGCCCCTGGTTCTGCAGAATATCAAACAGCCAGTTGCCTTAATCCAGGCTTTCTTCCCAACCCCTTCCAGCTTCAGGAATCGCGACCCGGAAGCCGTAAGAAACACCAAGATTTTCCTCTGAGGGGATTTTCAGCCGCCAGCCCACGGCGCCTCGGTGCTTGGCAGGGTCAGTTGAGGGTTTTGGGGAACGATACGCATGTTCCACCGCAACAGCTTTGGGCCAGCAGCTGAGCCGGGCTCAGCTGGGCTGGGCTGCCACGGCGAAACCCCCGGCGACCAAGCCCGGGCCTCCCCACTGCCCGTGAAGCACCGGCGAGGCGCGGGACACCACAAACCTCCAGGCCAAGCACCCAAAACCCAAACCAGGGCGCAGACGCTGGCCCCGGGCCGAGCTGGGGGGACCGAGGGACACCGGCGGGAGGCCGAACACCCGCCCGCAGCCGGGTCCCGCTTCCACCCGCTGCCGGACACCCGCCCGGGCGGGGCCGCTTCTCCGGCCGAGGAAGTCCCAGGGCCGGGGGGCGGCCCCGGTCACTCCCCGGCGCTAGAAACCCCCAAAGGCCGGGCGAGAGGCGGCACCGGACCCCCTGGCCCTCCCGCCCCGGCCCGGCCACAGCCTCACCCACCATCTCGAACCACCGCCCAGTCACGGCACCGCGCGCATGCGCCGCCCGCTCCGCCAATCGGCGGGGAGCCCGGCCCGCGCCCTGCCCCGGAAGCACTTGTCCCACGGCGAGAGGGGCCCTGCCTCCGTTTCCGCGGTAACGGCCGCAGGGCGCGGAGGGGCCGGGGAGCCGTCGCTTGGCGCTGATCGCGCGTACGGGCTGCAGCGTAAACCTCACAGCGTTACCCCTCAGGCGAAGTGAAGGGGGCGCGGAGAGCTGAGCTGCGGAACCTTCCCGCTTCTGTCTGGGATCCGTTCTCCGCCTGAAGCCAATGTTGCTTCTTCCAGCGTTGGGAGCCCGCACTCGGCTTCCTCTACGGAAGAGCCACTGGGCTGAGAGTGGACGTGGGATCAGGCATCTCCAGAGACCAGGGACAAAGCCTTCTTTGGAATCCAAGAGAGCCGGCTGCTTTCTCTTCTAGTGAATATTTACAGCGCTGCAACCTAATTAATTTAAATTCTCATCTCTCACCAGTCCAGCAATGAGTTTTAAAGCGTGGCTACAGAAGGTAATTTTACCATAGGTAGATTCACATTCCAGCCCGGTGAGGACGATGATGCTTGCTCCATAGCAAGTGGCAGCTGCCACTAGAGACCCAAACCATGCAAGGTTCTGTTTAAACTAAACAAGGCCCCCCCAGCCCCATGCAAACCCAGCAGCAACCCCACCCAGGAATGGCGCCAACACTGGTAACATCTTCATAGAAGAAAATAGCAACAGCGCCACAGAGTTGTACATTACCATACCATGCGTTTCTCCTGCATTGCACTGTGATTCTGTTTTGGGAGGTTTGCCCTTTTTAAAAAAAAAAAAAAAAAACCAACCAAACTTGATACACGTGAAATGTCCTCGTAGCTGTACTAACTTAAAACTACCCGAAGCAGTGTCAAATTTGGGGGCTACACAACTTAGTAGCAGGCTTTTAAGGGATTGCACCCACAGCACGGAGGAAGCAACTCAAAGCCAACCTCCCCTGCGGCAGGAAGAACGCAGTTATCACGATTATTGCATAGAGTCATGTGGCATAGAACAGCACATGCGGGACTTGCTACTGCTAACAAAATTGTGTTAACCGAGCCCACATGAACGTGGGAAAGTCAGCAGAGGAACATTGCAGTGGGAGGGCCTGCAGCACTGAAGATCACCCTTGGTGGAGGAGGAGCCCTTTAGGGGACATTTGAACAAACCGGACAGAAACAAGTTTGTGAGTCCTGGTGGGATGCACCTGTGAGCCCCGAGGGAGCTAGCCCATGCCAGCGTAAAGCCGAGCTCAGTCATCTTTGAAAGGTCACGGCAATCGAGAGATTCCAGATGACAAGAGGAATGGAAACCCCACTCCTCCCCCCTTCAGGGAGGAGGATGAGGGTAGCAACAAGGCTGGCTGGTCTCCCCTGAGCTTGTTTTCCCTCCTGCCTGTCACCCCTGTCATTCCTGGACAGAAAAGAGAACATGGACTTGCACAGTCACACCCCATCTTCACAGAAGGAAGCTGTGGCTCCTAGGGAACCTTTCTCCAGAGCCCCCTCCAAGTACCACCCCCATCCCCACCAGACCAGTAGCCTCGCTGCCTCCTTGCGGCAGCACCCCCAGGACCACTGGTGCTAAAAAGTCAGGAATTGTTTTATCTGCAGTTTCTATCCCGTCACAAAGGCAGCAGGGTCCGAAATCTCCTAATGAACTTCCAGTCCAATCAGCAACGGCAGAAGGGGTCTCAGGAAAGAAACGTTCCTCAGTACCTCTGCCAGAAGGACTTCAGACAGCCTAACCCCCCCAACATGCAGGCGGACAAATTGGTTTGCACACTGATGCTTTGTAGCGCAGAAGGAACGATGATGAGACTGCCAGCTCTTTAAGTAGTTTTATAAAAGTATTTGACTTACTGAGATACTGTTACAGTTACCTGAGTATTTGAAATTACAATGCAAGGAAATTTCAACGATGAATTTCAGTACAGTATTTTACAATCCAGTGCTGCTGATCCCAGCTCATACATGAGTTCACTAGAGCACATATACACAAACAGTGATTCTTGGAGAAAATTAAAAGACACCACAGAAAGGGGGCTGGAGATACCAACGTAACAGAGTCGAGATTACAAATCCAGTGCAGCATGTAATAGAACTGCAAACAAAAAAGAAATTAAACAAGCAGGTTTTTGTTTCACTTTTCTCAGAATAATAAAAACAACTTTTTTTTTTAACACAAGTAACTGGATTAAAAACAAACCCCAACAACTTCCAGACTAGATCAGATGAAGACATGACCATTTACTGTGCATATTAACATTTCCTGAGCTACCCGGGTCAATAAGGCTTCATTAACTCTTAGATCAGTGGCTCAGCATTTAATTTTCTCATGTCGTTCTTGTAAGGCAAAATTGTAAATAAAAGTTATTTTTAATACTTGAAAATTAGGCTCCACTGGCAGTTGCATATGGATGTACATCTGTGACGTACTATGAATTCGTGCAGCTCAGGCTGCTAACTCAATCAAAGCAGTGGGAGACAAATTCATTATCTCTGCTGAAAATCTCACTCCTAAATCCAATTCCCGACACCCAATTATCTGGGATACCAGATGCCGTGGACTCATCCACACGCCGTTCTCACCAGAAAGAACAGGAAAGCGCACCAGTGCCTTACATTAATTCCTTTTTATTTCTACACAACATGCTGTAAAAAATTACCAGATTTGTTGGCATTTGCAGCGCTGACAAAGTAAAATGCCTGAGTAATCCCACCCTCTGCCTTCCGAAATACGGCCAATTCAACACAGTAAAGTTGCTTTAAATGTTTTATATTTTGGCCAAGTCCAATGTTTCACAGATTGTTCCCCCCCTCCCCACCCCCCAATGAATTATTTGCGATATTTTAAAACCACATCTGGTGCTTGGGATATCCAGCCCCCTTTCCCCCATCCTAATACAGCAGAAGAGACGTATCAACATGCCATTTAAATTAAAGAAAAATGGAATAAGTGGAATTCCCGACTGCAAAAATATATACAAGCATTTACCTTTTTCCTGAACTAAACATTTCAACCATAAAAATATTAAACAGCCGTACCCTATAGAACTAGGGCTAAGGCTATTTCAATTATAACTATTCTTTATTTTAAAAATATAGGGCTGAAAGCCTTTTGGGTGATATTTATACATTAACAATATTTCTAGGTTCCCTACATGAATGATAAAGCATTATGCAGAACACAGACTATTTTTCATACCTTAATCTTGCATTATCTTGCTTAATTTAATCTCTCTTGTAAATATGTTAGATAACTACACTTCATTGTAAGAATTAATATAAACAGAAAATATTTATAAGGCCTTTTTTCTCCTCACGAGCTGCATACTGTCATCTATCCATCAAATGTCTTGAAGTTGGCAGATTTTCCTCCTAGTAAAGCCACGAAGCCAGGTTGGCTCCTGCCACCAATGAAACTGTGGAAGAGGGTCACCGCTGCATCCTCAGGAGCTCTTCTCCACGCCTGTATTAGCAGACGTGTGACAAAAGAGCTACTCACTCTGAAGCCTTAATCATTCTGCCTTCCAATACACACGGATCGCTGAAGAACCCTTGCAGTCAGTTAAAGACGGTAGTGTCTTTGTTCTTCTCAGGCCTGAATCAGTTTTCCCCCCCTCTTCTACTTCAGACAGAAGGACCAGCAGGAAAGAAATATTCTTTTCAAGATGGGGAATTCGCTTTTACAGCTTCCCACCGCCCTGTTTCAGCTCCGCTATCTCGGAGCCTCTCGCAAACAGCTCCCACCCTGACGCTTTGAGCTGCAGTTATGCTTTGGCACGTGCCATGCGCCATTTCAAGCGTCAGGTCCCTTACTGTGGCTAACAGCTCATCTCACCGCAGTTCGTTTTCCTCCCCTCCGAGAGGGAAAAAGCCAACCATACCCAAAAAGTGCATTCAGTCTAAAGGAGGAGTAAAATGCAAAATGTCATTGTAAACCAGAAGACAACTGAGTATTAACAGATTCTAAAAGGAAGTAAAAGATGTTATTAACCCAACAGGAACTCATCACTGCAGAAGTTACTAGCTCTAAGCATCTTAGGGTGAATCATCTTAGAAACCTCCCCCAAAAACTAGTTTCAATCTTTACAGAACTATTCACTGATGCTCCAGCTTTTCAAAAATCTGTAATCTGTGTCTGAACTTTCTACCCCTCTTAGCCTTAGCCGGTATCGCGCATCAGCTCCTCAGCCAAAATGACAAGCGTTATCGTTTCCTGACTCCGGTTGTTGTGTACCTCTTCCTGAGAGCCCAATAAAGTCTTCAGAGCAAACTGACTGCGACGCGCAAGAGTAACACTGAGAATAACGTCCGTTAACACTTTTGACAAGAAACGTCAGTCTGCAAACGGGAATTGAAATGGAATCAGTGCAATCCCAGGAGGTCTTGTCTTTTGCAAAACAAGTGAAGTACCACAGTGTTAATAGTTGATTTAAAAGTTAAATTTGTTACACAGAAAAAGATCAGAATTCTTCGGGGGGCACACAGAAATGTTCCAACAACTTTGGGCGGGTGTCTATTTTTGCCAAAATTAGCAGGATTGGGGAAAAAAAAAACAAAGCAAAGCTTTGCCCTGGATTTGTGCCACAGTTCAACATCCCCTTAACAGCAGCTTGAGTCACGTGAGCAGACTCCAGGCAGGGAAAAAAACAGTCTGGCCACACTTGAATTAGAAAAAAAGAGCTTAAGCAATGAATTTGCTCACGGAACGCAGAGGATGGTTACGAGCTGGCGCCAAGAACCCTGCTGTAAAGAGGCTTATGATGCTGCTGCAGCATTGCAGCTACCAATGAACTTCCCAGTGCATCAGTAGCAAAAAGTGCTACTAAAAAGGAAAGACAAAACTATTGTTAAAAATCTGTCAGTCATTAAGGACACATTCTAATTAATGAATGGTAAAACAAAGCAGAGCCCAAAGCTGTATTAAACCTCTACTTCGGTCATAATTCATTTGTAGCCATATCTGATTGCTCATTTGATTTCTGAAAGTGCTCAGTAGAAATCCAGAGTTAATGTGGATAAAACCTCAGGATAACATCCATTTACTTACACATTAGTATTGTTAAATAAATCCAAGTCAAGTCTACTTTACAATGAAGTGTGCAACAAGCAGAAGAAGTGAAGAACGTACATCGTGTTGAGTTCACATTCTTCGAGGGTGCAAATTTTAGCTATTCTTGCCCAAATCCTTCTGTTTCTTCAATTGCAAACAGCAGCTTTTCCTTCAACTGCTCATAATTCTTATATGGTGGAAGGTCTAAGCGATTGAAACTGAAAATAAAGAAAAAAAACTTCAGTACTGAAAAATAAACCACTGAAAAAAAATCCACTATGAATATGGGTAATTAAACTTTCTGCTGTGTCGATGGGTACCTGATTTCACACCCTGTGAAAAGCTGACTGCTGACACAGACGTATGTATGGCTGAGAGCAAAAGTTAAGAGTCCAAGCACCTGAACAGTGACAGTTTTCTAGAAAGGCAGTGTACTCAGGAAGAAGTTTCACTTTTCCCAAGTTGGTTAACCAGAGCCATCATTCGCATTTGAAATTTTAAATCAGCGTGGCTTTACAAACCACCAATACACCTGCGGAACAGAGCAGAAGCTGCCTTTCCTCTAAGGAAAAGGGAGTGTGAATGTGGCTACTTCACTACCAAGGTGGAGTGTAGTGATAACAAAAGATCAGTCCCAACCTTCAACAATACTCTTTACTGCTTCAAATTTTCGGTAACACACAAATCTGTGGAATTTACAATGGAATTTACTCTGTGCCACAAGCATTTTTCACAAGTTCAGCTATTATTCAGCAAAGTTTAGTGGTATAACTTGGTGTTTGCTTTCACAGAGTCTCAAACCATTTAAGCCCATTCACCCGTTTACTCAAATCTCCAAGTAGATGGTTGTCAGCAAAGCCAGAACAATGGGAATACTCCAATTTGTTACACACTCACCAGGTATGACTTCTAGGTAACCAGTTTTCCTTCCCAACTTTTTCAATACAAAATTTCTGGGGTCCATTGCTCCCTGTAACAAATACAAATAAACAAGGCATAGGTCTAGCTACCCTTCTATCAGCAGGTAACACATTACAACTGAACTATGAAAGGCTTAAACACACGACAAGATTACCGTAACTCATACAGGAAAAATAAAAGACAACTTCTGTCTTTCACTGTGCACCTCTGCCCAGATCAAAGCATGCATGTGGCGAAACGCATAAACATGAAGTGATTGTGAGACTCAATACACCACCTGTAAACATTCCTGCCATCTCTTTTTCCATCATAGCTCAAGTATACGCAGGACTTATGAAACAGCATTCAACATAAAATTAATTGAAAATGTCCATAAACATATAACTTGATTCTTTCAAAAAAAAAAATTGATCTAATGCATTAGAGGGATTGTTAATGCATACCCATGAGGTCAGCAAATCCTCCCACTGGCAGTCTGCACGTTCCAGTAACAAACTGCAAGAGTCTCATTCTCTTCTCGTTATCAATTTCTTTCACAAACTGAAAAATAATTGAAATAAACATTTAGGTATAGATTTGATACTCAGATTTTCACACCATCATCATCCATAGATTAACAATTTACATTACTGTTCTGAATAGCCGGATTAGCAGTAACAATTTGGACTCACACCCTACCGTCTGTCCAATAACTATCATTTACTAAGCTGTACCTGTGCTCTGTAACTCCTGTTGGTCTGAGAATAAAGCCCGCTTGAGGTTTGACCTCAGTGGTAAGGTGAATCAGGTGTCTAAAGTTAGATAGGATGGCAAGGTCAAGCACTGTGAAGAACATTCATGTTATTCCTCATTAAGGCTCAAGTGCATTTGCAAAAGCATCTCAAAGAGTGAAGAGCTGCTCTCCTTATGCAATACCTTCAATAATAACAATGGCATCATTACAAGGGACTAACAAAAGTGCTCTAAACACTGCTGTGTTTGAGCAGGAAGGTCACGAGTAACTGGAATCACTGCTGACTGAAACAGTGCCGTACTCAGAGGGAGTGTTTCTTTCCTACTTGAAGCAGAGTTGTTCAGCACTAAAAAACCCCTACACCAGTACTTAGGCTTTTGATTGCCCAGCATCAAACTTCCCATTCCCGAACACAATCACAGAGAAGTTAACAAAGCTCAGTTATAGGATCATTTAATTAAAGCAAGATTGGCTGTCAAAGCATGGCAAGGTACCTCACTTTTTTGGCCATTAAGGACTCCATTTGGTGCCGAAACACAGTTGCCTAGGACCACTGAGATGCCCACAGTTTCCTACGTGGAAACTATGTTCCTTGCCCTGTCATCTCATTGGGTTTGGGGTCTGTTTCTTTCATTTTTGTGTCGAATCTTGCAGCCCTATCTGGGCGTTTTGGGCACTTTGTGCCTCTGTAAGGCCCTAAGAGGCAGGTCATGGCAAATTTTCACATTTGCCTCCATCTCTTTATTCCCTTCTCTGGCCAGCCCTGACTTGGGGATACTTTTGTTGGCTCTGCTGGCTCCGGCAGCCCTCTGGCTGTCCTCGCTGAAAAACAGCACCAGCAAGCAGGAGTCAGGGCAATGGATCTTCGCCAACACCCTGCCCTCAAAGGGCCCGAAGAGTCCACGCAGGGAAGGAAGAAGAAAAAGAGGGTTAAAGTCTACAAACCTGCCAGAACCACACTATCTGCCTGCTGGTCCTGGTGTAGTGCCGGTAGATGGTATGCCTCTGCCAGTCATTTAAATCAATTTCTTGCATTCCACAGAGAAGCACCTTTAGGGGAGAAAAAGGGAAATAAGCACACAAGTACAAGTTACCGCTTTCCTTCTGTGACTTCCCACATAGCAAACAGAGCATCAACCGCACTCATACTCAGAAGCATCTGCAATGACTGTATACTTGGTTTTAATTTTAAGCTTTATCCAAAACTTCTACAACAAAGCACGATGACTGCTCACAAAGTGTATTTGGAGAGGCCACAAAATAGAAAGCAGATCTGGCATGAAAAATGGAGTATTTGCTTGCATTTAGACATTCAAGCCAGGGACAGTTTATCATTGCCCAGCCACACAGTTCTCTGCTAGGAAGAGGGTGTTTTGTTTTTTATGTTTTTATCTTTTTAAATCGAACAGATGCTTCAGAAACTGTCATTTTGGGAGATCAAAACCATCCAGAACTTGGTCCAGTCTATATGAGACCATCCATTGCATAGCTGGTTTTATCTCCCTTTCTGACAAGTTACTCCTTTGAACACAGGCAAATCAAATTGCTGAGGATTACAAAAGCAATTCCATAGGAAATTTCTACTGGCAGAATATTAGCCTTTAGAAACGCCTCAGTAGGCTGCAAAGATGAATGTGAAGGGAAACACACAGATCAAACACTACTCCATAAAGTCTCCCCCACATGCCCTATAAAAGAGAGTTGGCAGCCTCAGCGAGTTCTGCTCTTCAGATGTAATGACTGGAGCTTAAGTATTTTATGTGTTAACAACCAGGGTCTAGCAACAGCCAACCAATCTTTTACCTCCAGTTCCTTAGCATCAAAATACTGCAAATACTGTTGCGGTAGAATTTCATTGAAGCCCTCAAAGAAAGCCTGTGTCTGCTCCTCAACACCTCTGGAAAGTCTCCATTCTGCTACTAGCCTGTAAAAGAAGATACAGAAAGATAATTTAAATGGCCTGTGCAAAACCAAGTCCACACCTTTGCTAGCCCATTTTGGGATGAACTATAAGCTAAGTTAAAAAAAAAAAAAAAAGATTTTGTTTTTTCTTTAAGTTAAAACCCTATGTTTCCTACCATTCTGCCTACAGAAAGTATTTCAGACTTAAAGAGGAGGCAGCATCTATTCACTGATTGTATTAATGAGAGCACAGCAGTCCCTAGGTATTTGAAGAAAGAAAAAAACACGGAGCTATATTTGTCTAATATTCTCCCCAGAAATCTCAGTCATTATCCATGGAAAGGTAAAAACTAGGTCAAGTTGTACTGGTGAAGATAAGCAGGGCTGCTAGATTACCAAGAAATGACTATGTCCATTTGGAAACTTCCATATTTTTTTCTGTTAATCATGAAACCTTGCTCTGTGGCAGAAACTCCACTCTCCATTAATAAAAGGGAGAAAAGCAGGCAGGAGACCTGAAGAACCTGACCCCAGGGAGAAGCAGATACGCTGAATTCAAGCCTAACCTGCCAGGAGAACTGGAGTCTCAAGGAGAGATGGCTACTTTCTGATTTCAGTCCTAGAAACCTTGGGGACTTAAACCAGGACTCAGAGTAAGCCAAAGGATATGAGTGAAACTGGAGTCCGAGCTCTCCCTGGGTTCCTAGAAACTGGAAGAGAATGGTTTTCTGCAGATCCCCCCTATTTTTGACCCCAATATTAATACTTTGCAAAACTGAAAAATGCCAGTATATTTCTTCTGCAAATACTGCCTTTTCTGTGAATCACTGAGACCTCTTCCAATTACTCATGTGATGAAAACAAAATCCACTCCCTTCTCCCTCACTCCTGTGATTCAGTTTATTTTGTGCCTGCAATGTGTCACTTTTTTTTTTTTTCTTTTTTTGCAAGCATATCCTCCAAGCTTAAATGGTGAAGTTCACACCTTAAAGCAGAGCTTGTGTACTGCCACACACTGAGGAAGAAGGGGATATTTCAGGACAAAGCAGGTCACTCTTCACATTTTTATTCTTTAATCGCTCTTAGCCTCCTTCCCTCTTAACCTATCGCTTTAAAGCTTTCTGGTACTGCAAACATCCTTCATTTATGACAATACAACTTAAGACATCATTTGTAACACTGTCCTGTTACAAATGCCAAGACCTAATCATACTGTAAGACCAGTTCAGATAAAACTAATAGCGATCCCAAGTATCTTTAAAAACAAGAATCATCATAAAAGCATCCAAAAATGTTCTTAAGTGTAAAAAAAACAAATGTAAATGGCTGGGCAGAGTATCAGCAGGCTATGAAGCAATATAATTCCAATAATAAACACATGCAACGACTCCATGAAATCCCTGACATTCACATTTGTTGTCACGGTGTTCTGCTAAACTTAAATATCTCTAGGAAAAAAGTGGACCGTCTACTAACTGTAATCTTTGGGAAAAGTGGAATTTAAAAACTTATTTCTATTAATATTCTTCTTTCAAGTATGACATCCAAACAATTGCCACTTGTTGCCAACATCGGCAATTACTCAGATACAGAATTTCAACAATGTTTCTGATTACATAGTTTGACAATCTTTTCTTGCTAGAACTAAAGAAAGTGACGGAGAGAAGAGCATTTTAAAATCTTCATTTAATCTTACCTAATGTAGTCTTCTTTGTTTTCTTCTGTAACTAGAATGTTGCTACCATTTGGCTTCAAATCATGGCTTTTGATTTCACCTAGAATTTCCTTATCAACTGAGAAAAACATTTCCAAGCAACACTCTTCAATATCATTCTCTCTGTAAGGAAAAAAAACGATTTTAAGTAACTATGTCAAGACGTTGTACTCAGTAGAGGAGAGGGGTATGAAGAACCTTAAGAAAAAAGGTTTGGAGCTAAATAATCAAGATAAGGAAATGTTCACGCATATTTCAAGGCGTGATTGCTTCTCCTAACAGGTAATGTAAGTACTGTTAAAACGTAGCCATCACGTTGTCAAATAATAGCAGGTAAGAAGCAACTAAGAAAGATTTTGCATGCTTAATGATTATCTTCAACTCCAGTATATTTATGAGACTATCTTGTAAGCATATACTAAAATGTCCCAAGCTCCTAAGTTAACAAATATTCCTGCTAAAGAGGAATTCTCTTAGAAATTTCAACATAGGAAGAATCTGTAGCCAACAAACACTGCTCAAATAAACTCTATTCTCTTTATAGGCGTTAACAGCCAGGAGAGTAACAGGTATGACACTAATTTGTTTGTTGATATGTAGTTCTGCAAGGCAAAGAATCACCTGCAGATGCAGAGGTTTGCATGACCATTTTCCCCCAAAATAAAGTGCAAAGTCAAGATATTTGTCCCGAACTGTAACACAGAAGTGTCAGTCTTGAAAACGTCGTGGTTTATCTAGCACCGCAATGTAGCAGTGCTTCTGAACTTCATTTAGGGACTTTTTAGGGACATGGTTTAGTGGTGGGATGGCATTGTTGGGTTAACAGTTGGACTTGATGATCTTGAAAGTCTTTTCCAACCTAAATGATTCTGTAATTCTATGATTCATCTTTCCAAAATACATGCTATTGCATGAAATCTCAGATGAGGAGGGAAGGCTTCAGATGGACGGATGATGAAATAACATCACCCCTTCCTTCTAAGATGAAAGATACCTGTTCTAGCTCAGTCTGAGCATCAAGGTTTGGCTAGATGACCTCTAGAGGTCTCTGTTCAAACTCAAAGATTCTGTGAAATTTTCAAAATGTTGGGAATGATAAAAATGGCCACCTGATAGGAGAAGCACCAAGAAACTGAAAACTACTGAAAGCTTCCTGGAAAGCTGTTAAATCTGCTTTTTTGGTGAGGAACAAAATTATGTCCAACCTGACAGACATGACTTTTTTCCTTATAAATCCATAGTCATTTTAGAGGATAACTTCATCAGTGTTAGAGACAAGCAGGCTCAACGATACTAAACTTGAAGTTTGGGTCTCTGTCCTTACAGTTCAATGTGCACCCCTCAGAGGTCTGAAGGTTTTTCTCCAGAGCTTTCTTATCTTTAAGTGTTTTTTCAAAGGGGCAAAGCCTTTCCTGACTCCAACCTAGAAGATTTCTTTATCAGTACAGAAATTGCTACTGATATTTGGGTCATATTTGCTCTAGAGACAGCCTTGAGAAAAGTTCTTGTTACAGCCTTAAGCTTCCCTATTGCTTTTATCTATGATAAAAAAAAAAATAAAAAAAACAAGAAAAAAACCCCAAACACTGAGTGCAGATTAATAAAAGCACATGTAGCCAGCACAGATTAGTCACTGAAACCCTCATACACACAGTGAGATGTAAGAGTTGTTCTCAACAGCAAGTTCTGAGTTTTCTAGTTCCTCACTACAGATGCAGGCTTCTCCTGTCTTTGACAAAATCATAGAATCATTTAGGTTGGAAAAGACCTTTAAGATCATCAAGCCCCACCGTTAATCTTTCATCAGGGACTGCTGGTACCCAAGTATTCAGCCTTGGAAGTTTCACACCAACAATCCACTGGGCGGTATTGGGCAACACTGCATACTTTGAATTAAATTGAGGGGAAAAAGTGATGCCTATGACAAGTCCCCATTTATTGCCATAGACAAGCAGCCTAATACTGACATCCAGAGGCCTCTGTGCTCTCTTTTAGACCATTATAAATTACATATGCACCAAAAGAACCATACACAGAATAAATGTAAGACACTCGAGCAGCACTGGAAGACCTTCCAGTCACTGGGTTTTATAAAGAAAACCCATTGCTCTGAAACATGAAAAGCGGCCAACTTATGTGCACTATGCATACAAATGCAAAGATGCAACTATGTCTACAGATAATGCCTTAAATAACACCCTTTTACTCTAGACTTTCCACCAAATATTAATGGCTGATACTGTTCATAAGGTAAACACAGTTTATGTGCAACTCGTTACAATTTAGTCAGAAGATCATTCAACAGTAATAGCTTCCCCCACGATTTAATGCAAATTTCTTCTCTGTAGCTTACATTTTTCAGTATCATATTTGCTTGGTCTCTGAAACTCAGTAAGTCACAGGATGACAAAAAAGTGCTGCCCTTCTAAAAAAATATACATACATTTTCTGACTACAAAACAGGTAACAGGATTTCTTAATTACAGAAATCAGGACTTACAGCTTTGAAACCTTTTCTTCCCTTTCAGATTTCAATTTCATGGCATCTTTACTCAAACAGCAACTATTTTAAGTTTTCCGAATGGAATTTAACTCCCTGAGTAGTGAGTTTAGCAGCACACGCATTGAGTAGGGAACACACTACTGTTCGAAAACCAAACCAAATTCCTCAGTTTGTAAACACCTCGTAAAGCTGCTTTCCCCTCTCCTCGTTATTCAAGGTAATGCTTCCAAGATTCACTACTACAAGAGAAGACAATCTTGTCTTTTTTATTTCTACATTTTAAAAACCAGTCTCCCCCCCCCTTTATGAATTTCTCAAAGCACTCTTAAAACTATTCCAGTTTTTTATGATTTTTAAGTAAAATGTTTTCTCTCTCTGGTCACATAAAAAAAGGACTAATTTTTCTCCTAAATAGTTTTTACTATAGCAGAAGCAAAAAAAAAATTTTACTGCGTTTGTCTTTTTGTCTTTCCCTTCTAAATTTGTTTTGCTTTGTTTTTAAACTGTTGGGAAAGGAAAATAGCCTGTGTTACTGAAACAAATGGTGCACATCAGCCAAGCACTACAACACCCTGAAGTCCTGATATTATAAGCACAGAATTACAATGCTTTAGATCTAAGGGGGTTTTAAAATTATGTCTTAAAATATTTTTAACACATAATTACAAAATAATTATGGTCTACAAACTCCAGATCCTTTTTACTTGCTGCCTTCTGGAGCAGAATCTGCAAAGGGAGTGGATGAGGAGGACTCAAAAAGAGTATGAATTTAGAACAGATGGATGACTGCCAGTGCACATGTGGAAGGCCATACCTAGGAATGGTCTTGAATCATTCAGCTTGGAGCAAGAAACCCAGAACAGCCAGAAAAATTCATGAGCATTAACTTCTTTAAAACATTAGATCTTCACTATTAATAAGTCAAATTTCAGGTATGACTGACAGAAGAATTATGCAGTGGTAAATAAAAAACATTTGTTAACGTCACGTTATTGTAGCACTGAACTTCTAATGTTTTCTCACTAAAGCAGGTACTAGAGAGAGAAACATGAAGTTGTTTTTTGCTGATTTCTTTTAATGAGTTATCTGAAAAGTTTCAGTGGGATTTACTCAAGCCATTTGATTTGTAACAGTGTTCAAGACTGCCACAGCTGTCCAATGTCTAGCTAGATTTATTAAAAAAACCAGCAAAAATGGAACTCAAGATGCTGTGCAGAATATTCAATGAACCAGAAAGGCTTTTGCGTTATCCAGTTACTATTTGTGTATCTAAAATGACAGTAAAACTTGCAGTACTGCTCTGCAGTTGATATAGTATGCTTCCCAGGGCAGTTTTTAATAATAAATTTACACCTACTTCCTGGCATAAGTGAAAATCAAAACCATTGTATTGCTATTTCAAGAATAAAATCAAATCAAACTCACTTTACCCAGATGAGAGAGTTGTAAAACTCTGGGTCAACAGATTCTAAATCCTTGAGTCCCACTGGTTTATTTAGGATACGTTTATAGAACGGCAAAGAGAAACCAGTGTCGATGAATTTTCCATGGAACAAAGCCTACAGAACATGAAAACAGACAAAATAATGCAAAGGATGACTGACTACTTAACATGACAACATTCTGTACTCTGTACCAATGAAATCTTGACAGCCAAAGAATTAAAACAACCTAGAATATCATGAATGCTAATATGCTGAATTAATTTATACCAACAGTAGTTATATCCAAACACCTGATAATAGGTTCAACTCAAAAATTAATTACTTCATTATCCATCTGATGGCACAATGTTTATTTATAGGACAAATACATGAGAGAACCTCTTTCTACTTTTGAACTTACCATGGCAATGAATCTTCCAATAAATCTGAAGTATTTCAGATGGTCTGGATTAATATAAGAGGCTGGGTTTATCTGTAAGCAGTAGTTATCTTTCCCTGCATATTCAAACAGGCAATACATTGGGTTCAAAACTTCATGTGACAATAGAAAGAACCATTCCCTGAAAGCACACAAACAATAAAAATACATTTCAAAATAGATTAAATTAGCAATTACTTTAGCTAACTCATTTGACTTAGGAACTTGTTGGCACAGAGGTAGTCAATGTGACTACTTTACCAGAAAGTATGCTAGGCCAAACTGAAACCAAATTGAAACTAACACAAATTATGAATTAATATGCAAAGTCACAATGATATATGGTGGTTTGGATAACGGTTGTTCCAAAGGCTTAGTGTAGTTCAGTAAACTATGCATCTCTTTAATCACTGAGACGATTAAAGTAATTCCTAACTAATGCAAACTGAAAGTAATTTTATACAGTTTTAAGACCTGCACACACTTTAAGGAACTCTCTTCCTCAGATATTCTGAGAAAAGATAAGGAATAAACTTCACTAATATTTTGAAAGCACTGTAGCTTAAGTATCTAATTTGGGGAGGTCTTCACACCAACAACTCGCAGAAAAGATATTATTTGCTATTTCAGTTTAGTTTACCTTGCAACACCTCCATAATCTAAGCCTTCTTCACCAGGAAAAATAACCCATAAACGTCTCCGTAGATCCTGAGGGCTGAAGCTCATTATCTTAGTAAAAGAAAAACAATCTTTTTAAGAAAACAGCTGTAAGCATTGACTAGACTTATTACTATTTGCTATCAAGCAATATAGCATTTAATAATTCAGACCTAAAATGCACTATGAGTACGTGAAGTATGGAAAGTTCATAGAATCTGAAGCATTAGTGCAAAATTATTTCCGCAGATTAAAAAGATGTAAAAGAAAAAGAAATAATAATTCTGAAATTAAAGACAGGATACTTAGGCCAGCAGCCTGTCTATAAGCATATGACAGAAATCCAGCCAATAACTAACAGGCCCAAAGCGAGTAAATTTGGTATTTGCTAAATACTATACAGAATGGTATCCCAGCTACAAGTAATGAAGAGACATGATCAAGGACTCACAGAAATAAATAGAAATAAAACAATAACAAACACACATTATATATTTTTTTTTCATTTTACAGCTTTACCTCCTAAAGAGGGTAATAAAAATCTAGCTGGTTTGTTTGTTTGTTTTTTAAAAGTTGGGAAGAACTAGAGGTGCTAAGGAACTTAACTAAGGCTGGTTTTAGTACAATGACCAAATCTGTAATTGTGCTGATTTGGTCAATTGTTGGAGGTTTACATAAAGAAATTTCACATAACACTTGTGTGTGTCCAAGAACCTTAAGTTTTTGGTTGGCAATGAGAGACGCAGAATTTGGGTCAAGATTTGCATTTAAAAATCTCTCCCAGATGTCTGTTGTAATCATCACAAAAAATTTAAAAACCCAAACAGAGATATCTGCAAACAACGGATGACTAACAAGTATAAAAAATTAACTCAGGCCTTTGCGATTATGTCATCTAAATTATCAATAAGGCACCCTGTTTTCCTTAGGAAACCTAGGTTTGCTGATGTTTACATAATTACATCATCTATCTCTTGATTCCTTCTATTACAGTATAATTTTATTACCTCTACAGTTACTGTAAAAGGACCAAGTGCAATTTTAGAAATAAGGCTGGAGCTATCTTTCAGTTACTGGATTTATTTTGTCCCCTTCCAACCCCTTTCACTTGAAGACATCACCCTTCCAAAAGGAAAGAGTAGCCCACTGTGCTATTTGTTGCTTCTGCTAAGCCAGTTTACAGTAATTTGAACAAGAAAGCATTAATCCTTATGTAAGAATGTATTTGTCTCAAAACATACTACTCTATTTGTTCAAATTGCCTGGCTTGACACAAGGAATGAAACCTGAAGACATATAGGAAGATAAAAATGAAAATAAAAATAAAATCAAGCGAGGGACAGAGGAAGCTAAAAGTTCCTATCAGCATTTTCTTAAGTTAATTTAAGTCAGAAAAATATGAAAGTGGCCAAGAGGAGCATCTGCCAAGAGGAATTGTTCCGTGTGCTTCCAAGCCTGTTTCTATGTATCTTATTAGACTGACGAAGAGCTGCTTTTGGCTTCAGTTGGATTTATTGCCACAATGGCCATTCAAAAAGAAAATGTAAAGTTCAAAAGCACTTTTTAACCATGGTTTAGGACTATAGACATTAACAAGAATTTTACTAACAACCTAAATAGAATAGGTAATTTTAGTTTTCTTTTAACCATTTCATTACTCATTTAAAGACCTGTAACACCCAGACTAAGATCAGCTCAATGTATTTTGGTACGTAGCCCATGCTTACATACCACGCTGTTACGAAAAATGTGCAACAAATATAAGCACAACATGAAAAATTCCTGAGAACAGGGAGCTGCTCTGCCACAGCGCCCCCCTCAAAATTAACTCAGATTTTAAAGAATTCTGAGGAAAAACAAAATAAAAAAATTACCTTCTCTGTCAAATGAATCAGTCTTTAGAGCCAGAACTTCACATTTTAGCATGACTTTTTAATATGTAAGTATGAATGTATCCTAACTATTAAGCTAGTGTATTTTGTCTCACTTAAAATAACATTACCAAGATGTCAAAGGATCAGGAATGACATGTGACAATAAATTTAAATCAAGTCAACTTTTCATGCCCACTACTAACTTGTTTTAATACAATACCTGTTGAAATGAGTCCTCGAATAATGTTTTTCTGCTCACTGTAATCTTTATGTGTTGTGGCATTGCCAATTGCTGAAATGAAATATGTTGAAGGTGAAGTGTACAATCACTTACAGTTTCTAATACTGAGTTCAGACTTATTTTATACATTTTATTAAGAGGTACAGTTGAATTTCACTAATCCATATAAAACAAGTAATCAAGATATCTGAATTGTAATTTACTCCAAGAACAAATTGCTTCCAATATCAGTATCTACAGTGAGGTATACATGCCTCCAGATCCTGATTAGAACAGGTACAAATACCTTACTCTTACAAGACATCGGAAAACATTAAGATCAATAACATATTCTAAGTCAGCAAGGCTTTTTACCCCAGAATTTAATTAAAAAATTAGAAAATGTAGGTTATTCTGCACAAAATTCAAAGTGAAAAAATAGGCTAGCCTCTCCGCTATTTTTCAAAGGATAATTCACTGACTCTTGAAAATGAGAACATTTAAACCTAAGCCTTCTTCCTAAACACCAAGTTTCTTAATCTTTTCATATACAGAGGACCAAGACTGGAATTTGATATTATGTTAAAGCACACTAACGAGCAGCACAGTATATTCTGCAATGTTTAGACATGCATGTTCTGTGCCAAATGCCCTGCATTTTCTTCCAGAAGTATGTAGTTGTGCAGAAAATAGATCTTGTATTAACTATAAAAATACCATGACTCCATATATTCCCTTATTAACAGCAGAAAGAAAACATCATTATCACCCACCACTTTTAAAAAAAAGTACTTAATGGATGTTTTCCTTTATTCTAAAGTTTTAAAGCCATAGCTTACCTGGCTTTAAAGCTGACATGAGTTTATACAAGTCCTGTATTTACTCCCTCCTTTTTTAACTCACCTTTAACCTTAAAGTAGTTTGATTACCTTTACTTGCAAGGCATTAAAGAGTTCATTTAAAGTGTGTAAGCAAAAACAAAAAATGCAAAGAAATATTCCCAAGAAATGAGTCCATACCTGACACCAGAATCTGAAATAATGGACCTTTGCCTTAAAGTCACGCACATAAGCTATCTGGGGTCCGTTGTCTCTGGAACCAAAAGGAGAGAAAAAAAAAACTTTTAAAAGTGTTTTTGTAATTTTAGGAAAAGCCTGCAAGTGTATTAGTTATATAGTTGTATGGTTTAGTTAGCTATCTAGTGGAAGATTCTTACTCACATTTTTTGATTTTGGGGTATAGTTTTCTTGTTTCTAACAACAAAACAAAATCTTCCTTTGTAAGCTGTGGCATGCATACACAGTAATTTTTAAACAGTATCTGATTATTAACTGTAAAAAAGATTCTAACAATAAGGATGGGGTGACATTAAGTTAATTTAAGCTGGGAGTTAAATTCTGGTTTTAACTCCATTCTGGTTCTTAAAAATCAAAGAAAAAAAAGGGCTGAGTGTACTTTTAAAAAGAAAGACTGGTAACTGGAAGGAAGGGATCTGGTCATCAACAGTACTGGTGAAGTTCCTCTGTTACCCTCAAATCTCATACACTACTTGGCAGGAAGGATTCTAAAGTGTTAGAAACACTTCTTCAGGGACAGTTATCAGTGGATGAAAAAAACCAGAAAGTTAAGAAGCGTTACTACATGTAAAATTTTCTGCTTAAAAAACTACAAAGAAAAAAAAAACCTTTCAAAAATGATACGTGCAAAACTTCATTTGAAAACTTAGTACAATGTTAAATACACTTACAGAGCAGACTTGCCCGTGCGGGGGTCTATGTATGTAGTGGTTCTTCTATTGTGATCCACAAAATATGGAATACCATCCACAGTAAATCGCATTTCCCAGCCCTCTGGTAAGGGTTTCTCATTTAATTGACTACAGATACAAGAAAATATATGGTAACTGATCAACTTAATACATTAAGTCAATCGGACAATTCCCGAGACAGTACAAATTTTGGCAGATCTAGAAAAACTACAGATTGAGAAACTTTCCATTCAATAGTTATTCTGCATTTTTTTCCTCTTAAATTTTCATGTCAGCTCTCAATTAGACTAAAATGACTGTTTAAATAAACATTAGCTCATTTGGTTGCACTACCTGTAATAACAGCAAATAGAAACTTAAGGAAAAAACGTAAGCAAGGTTTATCCATGTTTCCTCCACTTAAACAACAGAATTTTATCTTCTAACTATTAGGTTTTTACTCAAAAACTGACATAATTTTAATAAGTAGCTTTTGGTATCTCATGTATAATCACAGTAGCCAAAAACTTAAGAGTTTCAGAATGACAAAAATAAAATGCAAATACTGATCTTGTGTAATTTTTCAGTAATTTCCAGCTCAATTTTGGTATAAATAAAAATAGATCTCAGTATATTCGGAAGACCAGAGTAGTACCACTCCAACGGGCTCTCAGAGTGACTTCCCTCCATAGAACTACATTGTAGGACTGTATTTCTAACTGAGAAGCCAGCACATTTGGTTGTTGGGTTGTATTAAGAGCAATAGTGTTCTCCACACAGTCAGCTGCTGCAGACGTGACTGGGATGGAAAAGTTGTCATCTCTGGCTACAGCTGTAACCCCTCCACACACCCTAGGCCTCCTCTTACTCCTTTCTCTACAGAAGACAGATGAAGTTGCTTCACCAAATGGAAATTTTCAGCTCACAGAAGAGGAGTTGGGATTGAACACCCTTCACCCTCCATTTCTTGCCTACATTCCCCACCTCAGAGTCAGAGCGACCAGAGGCCAAAATAAACAGTACTCTGCTACTTTCAGTAGTGCCTCAAGTTGGCTGTTTTTTCTGTTGGGTTTTTGTTTTGGTTTTTTTCAAAGGTGTGAGGAGGGGTGCTGCGTTTTTTCAAGTTTGTCTTCTTTCTGTCTGTTAGCTATTGACTGTCTAGGAAATAACCAGATTCCCATTCAGGATACTCTGCACCATCCCATCACTGTATGAAAGAAACCCCTCCCTCCCCCAGTGATGCAAGCTATTCTGGGGAATAAACCTACTGCTGTGGACCAAGACCTGCCCGGTAATTGCACTATTACCAAGTCATGTTTTGACAGTTTCCATTCTGGCTAGTACTTTTTAATACTTCAATGGGCTGTCTGGAGTTTGTGTAGGACAGCCCATGTTTGCTGTGGGCAGCATTTCCTGGCTCTCAGTCTCACTACTTTGTCATATTTTCATTCCAGGCTTACAGGAAGCTGCAACTATTTCTTACCCCTGACTCCTGGGATCTTCCCACTGAGTGATTCGTGTGTTGTGATTGACAAAATACACTCTGCCGTTGCTGTCAGTTCTCTTTTCTGAAAAGATGTGAAAAGAAAAAAATGTCAATACCTCCTTAATGTATTGCTGAGACTACATCAAATAAAACCAATTAACAGACCCTGCCACAGCCTCTATTGTCCTCAGGTTTCTCTGTACCCCCTTTGACTCAACATCTTTTCACTTCCACTGATGTTATGCCTTAATAGGCTACTCACAAACAGGAACCTGTCTTAATTCTACTGACTGCTAACAGTCATACATAAGGGCACTGTCACCTGCCCTCATTGAAAAGCTGCACTTAATGGTGTTCATTATGAGCAGGAAATAAAAAATGATCGATGCAGTTTCCAAATACACTTGTATTTTTGTCTCAGTTTAGCGTATGCCCATGACTGAACAAAGCTTATGATAAATGCCCTGGCTTGGTCTTCTGTACCATTCTGCAGCTCTTTATGCAATTTTTATTTAGCATTGCAAGAGAAATACAGAATATAGAATAAAAATTAAAAAACAGGCCAAAATCTGACGACGACAGGTAAAAAGCTTCAGTTTACAACAGAAGTCTGGAAGTAGACACTTGTCTATGAGAGGTACACTGACAGCAGAATTCAACATGATGCAGAAACTCAGTTTTGTCGTTTCCTGGGCAATGCCAACCTAAAAAACTTCCTTTGAAATGTTATACATGTAACGCAACAAAGCACAAGTGTGGGGAACAACAATTTCATTGCATGAAATTGCATCAATACAGAACTAAAAATCTAAATAGTTACGTTTGAAAAACAGAGGTCTAACTCTGCCAAGTAATTACTTGCTTTAAAACTACACAATTCTGAGAAATTTGCCTCTTCACCTATGTATCCTGAAACTTGAATTCTTGTATCTGCTTGATAGTCACACCAGAAATTAGTTTTACACTTTCATTTTTGTACTCCCCTGTGCTGGTTTTGGCTGGGATACTGTTAATTTTCTTCACAGTAGCTGTTATGGGCAGTGGTTTGGATTTGTGCTGGGAACAGCGCTGATAACCCCAGGATGTGTTCGTTCCTGCTGAGCAGGGCTCACAGAGAGCCAAGGCCTTTTCTGCTCCTCACCCCAGCCTACCAGTGAGTGGCTCGGGGGGACATGGCTGGGACAGCTGACCCCAACTGACCCCAGGGATATCCCACACTGTATGATGTCATGCTCAGTGCATAAAGCTGGGGGAAGGAGGAGGAAGGGGAGGACATGTTTGGAGTGATGGCGTTTGCCTTCCCAAGCCACCATTACACATGATGGAGCCCGGCTGTCCTGGGGTTGGCTGAGCACCCGCCTGCCCCTGGAAAGCAGCTAATGAATTCCTTGTGTTGCTTTACTTGCATGCGTGGCTTTTGCTTTCCCTGTTAAACTGTCTCAGCCCATGAGTTTTCTCACTTTCACCCTTTCAATTTTCTCCCCATCCCACCAGGGGGGAGTGAGCAATCAGCTGGGGAGACTGAGCTGCTGGCTGGGGTTAAACCACGACAACCACCCCTTCCCAGTTATATTATTTGTAAATTGTTAACCCTGTAAAGTACGAAACAGGATTTATTCCAGTGAGAAGGGCAAATTGAGAAGTGGTTAGTTGTAATTATAAAAGACATTTTCAGACCAACAAAACTCTCAGAGAATTGTCTTGGAGAGGGAATTTGGAGTCTGATTTAGAGGGAATTTGGAGTCTGATTTAGAGGGAATTGGAGTCTGATTTGGCAGGAACTGGATAGCGGGGGAGGGAATCCTGCCTAATGGAAGTGGTAAAAAAAGGATGACTGTGTGAAAGAAACTATTATGATAGTTACAAGGAGCAAACCAGAATACTCTATAGATTCTAATCTACTTTGAAATTGCACATCCTTGTAAGGACTCTGTTTTAACAGCATATTTGATTAGATATAATTTTAGAAGATTTTTAATCCAGATTTTCATTTTAAAAAACTAGCCTAGAACAGCTGACAAAATAATTTAGCAGAAGTATGCTTTAATGTTTAATTCCATTGCATTACAAAACACTTTCAAGTCAGTCTTACCCCATCCATGTGGCAGAGGGCCAAGAGGATCAAACTCTTTGTTCTGTGTGGATGAAAAGTCCTGGTTCTGCAAGTCACACAAACAAATGGTGAATTAATGACTAGTCATTTGCTTTCCAGATGTTCTACTATAGCCATCATGAATTATTGATGTAAATGCATTTTTCTTAATGTTACATATAAGCAAAGATGCCAACATTATTTTTCTCCAGAGAAGGCCTATTTTACAGGCCTTGGCATGCTTAATTAACTACAGTGGCAAAAAAAAAAAAATATTGTTTAGTGCCCCTGCCTATGCAGAAGGGAAATTAGTACAGTAGCACCCAAAATAATCAGAAAGCAAGCCACTTCATTCCTGCATTCAGTACAGTTCTCCCTACCACCATTTATGAGGCCCATTTTTGTTCTCTACACATACAGCAAATTTAGAACTACACTATACTAGTAGCATGAGCTGGAGAAATTATAAGTCTACCATTCATCAGAGGTAAATGATGGATTTAAAATTCTGGAAGGATTATTTTCAATTTCCCTGCTTTCATAACATTCATTGTCCGTATTTCATTTTACCCAAAGCAGAAATATAGGTCCTGTGAGCTTCTTTACCTTCCAGGTCTTTGGCCAAGCCAATACAAGACACAATACAAGTAAACCAGCTTATTACTAAGCTGTAGTTTGTTTTGAACCAAAGGCTTTTATCAATACTGTACATAAATTTTATCAAAAAACACCACCTATGTTCAGCTGACATAAAAAACATCGCATGTGCTGCCTGCAGTCATTGCAAGGACATGAACTGAGATTAACAATTATTACTTCCTACCTACATGCACAAACATACTATATTATCGTAAAGAATAAGCCATAACAGAGCCTGGTATCTTTATGGGGAAAAGTCACCCACAAGCATGCCCAAACACCAAATACATAGACACTTTCAATATGAAGAAGAAAGATGAATGGTTTGAAAATTTGAAAAAGATACCCCTCTTACTTGACCTTTATAGTCATAATTATATTCCTTACCCCATATATAAACCTCTGATTAAATTGCTGCATAGCTCCTTGAAGCTGACTGCGCTGAAGCTGCCACTGTTCATAATTTCGGACAGACTCTAATGTTGGTCTTTGCCATGTTGTTGTTCTAGTGAAGTGGTCGACGTAATAAATTCTCCCCATGTTGTCAACTCGTCGCTCCCAGCTTTTAAAAGAATTACAAGCAAGAGTTCTCAACAGCAGACAATTGTAAGGGCTCAGAAGCACTTTTAGGCGAACAGGCAGTATGGTGGAAGTGGATATAAAGCATGGGCTCATCAGCAGACATTTTTTCCCCCTTTTACTCTCCACTAAAACTATGTAAGAGATAAAATTGTTTGAGGAGAATCACTTTTACTTTGTTGCATGCTATACCAAGTCAGACTCATTCCATTTACTGTACTTTCAGGATTTTTTGAAATATTTTTCAAGAGCTACACAAACCACTGACAATACTGTACTGGCATTACTGCATTTATCCCACCCAACCCATAAGACAATAGTCTGCTGGTTTCTCCTAAACAGACTGCAAAATCCCTGACACTTTGGGCTGTACAATGCAAGATTTCCTCACACTCTAATTTGGCCGAAAAGGAAGGTGGGGGCAGTAGGCTTGGTTTGGTTTTTTGTTTTGGGTTGGTTTTGGGTTAGGTTTTTAAATAATTTTCAGTTCATATGAAGCCAGTACTATTTACAAAACTTGAGTGAAAACGCTACTATTCTGAGTAAGTTTAATACACTAGTCAATCCTCCCGAAGAGTTCAAGATAAACGGAGTACGACAGGTGAGCTCCCTTTATGAGACTGTCTGCCAGTTTTTTATATCAAGTTCTCTCTACTATCACACACTTTTACTTTGTAATTCTGTACAGCATGTGACCCACTTGAGTGTGATTGAAATGCAAGAGAATTATTCTTATGTTTTTCTTACTTTTTTTTTTTAAGATAAGAAACAGAACAAATGTGAACACTGCTTCCATGCAGAGACTACCATCGCTGGTGCTAACAGCTGGAAAAGCCTAATAACCAAAGTGGTTTTATAAGAGCATAGTAAATTTGCAGCTGGGAACCCTGAGACAAGATCAAAGGACTGCAAACAGTAACCTCAGGATAAAGAGGTAACCAAGCTGATGGTTACCTTAATCCCAAAATACTTTTTCTGCGGTTTTGGTTCTCTCTTACAGTTGGGGGTGTCTATTGTCTCTAACTTAAATACGTTTCTCAGTAAAGTTGTACTTGCTTATCTTTGACAGGAAACTCAGATTCTGTTATTTCCGACATTCAACTCTTTTCCATACTATGTACTATGCATTTTTGCAGAACTCCCTGGAGACAACCTGCAGCAATTGTTTGCACTGGGTTCACATTTCTATTTACAAACACGTTTTCTGGCTTTAGTAAACTGTCAGTCAATTAATTTCAGAACAACCCAGACATATCCTAGACAATCATATGACTTATCCTGACTCACCTTGGAGGAAGAGGCTCCGGTCGATCCCATGTTGTTCTTTTTTCAACATGATCTACATAGTATACTCGACCATGCTGGTCTACTCTTTGCTCCCAACTGAAAATAAAACAGTATTTTTACCTTCCTCCAGATCAAACTACTCCAGTCATACAACTACAGTATAAAGATGAGAAATGTTTGTTTTCATAAAATGCTTACTTCTAAATAAAATGCTTGAAACTTGGTTCATGAGATGCACCAAAATGCTGTACAACATACAGCGGTACAATGTTCAGATTAATGGTAATTCTAGGTCAACTAGCATATAAAAAACATTCTATGTGACCACCTTCAGTTTCTGGGAAAGTGCAGCAAAAATTCATGCCTATGCATACAATTTTAGCAAGCAACGAATCTAAGTTTTGTATTCAATATCAAGTTTATCAATAATCTGTTGAACAGAAACCCTTTTTAGAGTAACATATATTCAATTTAAATCCTCAAAATATGCAAATTTTGCACAGATAACATATATGCAGAGTTCATAAGGGTACTGGTCTCATTTTCTGCACATGCAGGATTTGGGATACTGACTTCAACCTGTTTGCATCAAATGTAACACTGCGGGGAAAAAAGCATGCTAATTTGTCATTTCTGTTGAAATCAAAATGGTAAATTGGATGTTTTCAAGACTGCTTCTATATTTCACAGTTATCCTGTGAGTAAGAGAGGTAATTTAAAATAAAAAGCCAACAAAAAAAGAATCTAAAGTTACAAATGTATGAGGTGCCTTGGGCAGCTTCTGTAGGAGGGGGAAGACCAGGTTTTGGGGATTTGTGGGGTTTTTTGTTTGGTGGGGTTTTTTTTTTGGTTGGTTGTTTTTTTGGTTTGTTTGTTTTTTAAATTAAGTTAATGTAGATTAGATCTTAATATTTAAACTGTTCCTCAATTTTGTGAGGCTGTCTTGGAACATAACCCACTCCTAGTGCTATTGGTATGCAAGGCAGCGGTGCTTTCAAATCTACTGTGCACATCAAAAACCAATGTACAAATTTTCAAAAGACGTTCACTTCCATTTAAGGTTGTTATGCTGAGTCTTGACTAGCAGAGCCTCCCATTACAAATCTAACATTTATTAAAATGATAGTGTATTATCTTTGCTGTAACAGAGTGCAGGTATGCATTAACTTACAGACAAACCATTTATATCCTGGCATTGGTTATTAACACAACCTGAAGCTTTTCTGCATCGAGTACGACAGATGAGAATGTTGGCGTACAAGGTGGATTAGCAGGCTGGTACAGTTTTAAATAATCTGTAATTTCAAATTTTTATTATTTTTTTTTTTCCTGAAATACATTATATTGTATGTTTCAGATAATTTTTTTGTACTCTTTGCTGGGTTAAAAACTGGCTGGATGGCTGAGCCCAGAGAGTTGTGGTGAATAGAGCTAAACCCAGTTGGCGGCCGGTCACAAGTGTCCCCCAGGGCTCAGTTCTAGGGCCAGTCTTGGTTAATATCTTTTATCAATGACCTGGATGAGGGGATTGAGTGTACCCTCAGTAAATTTGCAGACGACACCAAACTGGGTGGTAGTGTTGATCTGCTTGAGGGGAGGAGGGCTCTGCAGAGAGACCTGGACAGGCTGGATCAATGGGCTGAGGCCAGTTGTATGAGGTTCAACAAGGCCAAGTGCTGGGTCCTGCACTTGGGTCACAACAACCCCATGCAGCGCTACAGGTGTGCGGCAGAGTGGCTGGAAAGCTGCCTGGTGGAAAAAGACCTGGGAATACTGGTTGACAGCTGGCTGAATAGGAGCCAGCAGTGTGCCCAGGTGGCCAAGAAGGCCAATGGCATCCTGGCTTGTATCAGGAATAATGTGACCAGCACAAGTAGGGAAGTGATCGTGCCCCTGTACTCAGTGCTGGTGAGGCCGCACCTTGAATACTGTGTTCAGTTTTGGGCCCCTCACTACAAGAAAGATGTTGCATTGCTGGAAAACGTCCAGAGGAGAGCAACAAAGCTGGTGAGGGGTCTGGAACACAAGTCATAGGAGGAGCGGCTGAGGGAACTGGGATTGTTTAGTCTGGAGAAGAAGAGGCTGAGGGGAGACCTTATCACCCTCTACAACTACCTGAAAGGAAGCTGTAGTGAGGTGGGGGTCGGCCTCTTCTCCCTGGTAACAGATGATAGGACGAGGGGGAATGGTCTGATTTAGGTTGGACATTAGGAAAAACTTATTCACCGAAAAGGTTGTCAGGCTCTGGAATGGGCTGCCCAGGGAGGTGGTAGAGTCCTCATCCCTGGAGTTATTTAAAAGAAGGATAGATGAGGTGCTTAGGGACATGGTTTAGTGGTGGGATGGCAGGGTTAGGTTAAAGGTTGGACTCTATGATCTTAAAGGTCTTTTCCAACCAAAGTGATTCTATGATTCTAATTCAGACCTCCCTTACCTTTCAGTTCAACTGCCTGCAAGTCAAGGCAGATATTTCACCAATTACACCACTCACCTTGGGAAGCTTTTGCTTTCCCTCACTCAAAGAGACCAGAACCTTTTTTTTGTGGTTTTTGTTTGTTTGTTTTGTTTTGGTGGGTTTTTTTTTTTTAAGTTTAGAAACTAAATGAGAGCTTTAAGGCAACAGACCAACCATCTGGCAAACTCCACATGTTCCTGAAACACAACAGTTTGTCCACACTGCTCCTAAGAGCTGCAGTACGAAGTCCAACCCTTCAGGCCATATCGCAGATTACGTACTGCAACAGCAGGTTTTCTTCTACTTATCTATAGCAATATTTTACTACCTGACTTCATTCTAATTTGAAGACAGCAAGCTGTCACACTATTTAAAACTTTTATGTTTCACTGACATCAGAATGTATGACAAGTATCAAAAATATCTGAAAAATTAATTCTTTTCTTGAACAGATCATACTTGAAGGCCTACCAGACAAAACAGTTAAAACCTCCAAATTAATATTTAGGGGGATTTTCGTAATGCAGCAAAAGGCAGATGTTATGAATGTTTTGTTATACTTGCTGCAAGTAAAATAAAGTAAAACCAGAAGTGTCAGCACAAAAAAACCCCAAATCATTAAACTCGTACCCAGGTGGAAGAGGACCTTGACTGACTGTGGTCAGTGCCTGAGGTGGAGGATTTACTGGCTGGACTTGTCTAGATACCGGAGGTGTGGTGAGTGCAGCAGTTGCAGGAGCTGTTGTTGCAGCTGTTGCCCCCTCAGGGCTCTGTTCTGGAGATGTATTTGCAGCTGTACCTGCCAGTGATCCCGCACTGGCCCCATCATTTTCTGTGGATGTGGATGAAGGACCATTCACACTTGCTATGATGTCAGGGATACCAAAGACAGAAGAAAAGAAGCCTTTAATGGATATTTATCACCAATCTATTTTAGAAGTTGTAAATCACAAAAGTAAACATGCAAGAACTGGTATTGCCAAGTGCACGCATACAGCCACATTTTACAGCTTACACAAAAACGTAAAAGCAAATTTGCCTTACTTCGTAAAAATGCTTTAATGCCAGAGCTGCCATCAACAGCACAATCTTGATATTTCTGATAGAATAAATCATATTTACCAAAGCAAGTTGTCTGCATTCTGTAGACACTAAACAATGATAAATAAAAAACTACTTTTGTGGACTGAGTTAGTTATTTTCCATTTATTGTTTGGAATAATAATTTAGCAGATAATAAGCATGACATTTTCAAGAAGAGATTTGACATTGCATGGAAAGAAATTAATGGGAATGGGAGGGGAACACATACATTCTTTAAATGTTTTCTTTTTTTTTCTGAATGCCATTTGGTGGGTGGGATTAAAAGCTGTATACAAGTCAGGCCTTATTACTGAACTACAATGGATTAATCTTTTAAAGTAATTACGGTACCGCAGCTTCCCATCCAGACTCAGCATTTATCAATTCTAATAATGAGATTACTGAAACAGATTGCAGTGTAGGGAGGTAAAAGAGGTACCCTAAAAACATCAACTAACTTTTCAGGACTACTGGTCTTAAAGTTTCGCAGTTATCAAACAATCAGATAAAACAGTTAAAAAAAAATCTATCCAAACCCAAAAGAGTAACGAATGTTTTAAGTGCTGCTGTTTCACAAAATTTAACTAGAATTGTAGAAATAAATCGCTAGTATTTCAAAACCCAGTATCAACTTGAGACAGCTCTGTGAGTCCTTCAGCAGATTTCACCTCCAGCCTCAAACTCAGAGGATGTCTTAGTGCCGTAGTAGCATTCACTTGTGTTCTTTTGGTCCCACCTCCACTATATGTAGCAGTATCACTGCAATCATTACTGAACAGACATGGAAGCAAGAAATTTCTAATAATAGGAACAACGACTAAACAACATGTACTGAATGCAAGCTAAAAAATAGTCCTTCAGAAGTTATATGCCAAAGGATTTTCCAAGAAAAAATGTAGTTAAAAATCAGCATTGGAGCAGCTGTGTTCATTCAAAGAGCATGCAGCTCGGAAGCAAACGCCCAGCCCCAGAATACATACCGGCTACTGAAGCGGGTCTGCGGGGAGTGGGCGGAGGTGGTCTAGAAGGCCTGGGGGGTCTAGAAGGTTTGCAGTTTCCATTTGTGAGTAATGGCGAATCACTGCCATTAACAGTCTTGTTTTCACTGGGAGCAGCATCTTCACAGCTTTCAAGGCCATTTGTGTTAGTCCTTTTGCAGGAAAAGACAGAAAGGAGAAACTGTTCTAATAGTGCACGGATGACACTGAACTTTATGGGAAGACACCAGAATGTAATAGTTACGGCTACGTGATATTGCTACATTCACAGTAATTATAAAAACCTATACATCTGTATAAACAAACTAAAAGTTTATCTCCCGAGGTATATGAAACCTCAACTGATGAAAAGGCTGTGAAATAGATACATATAGCACATCTGTCACTGAATTCTCCCCTTTCATTTCCCAACTCCATACACCTGCCTTTAGGCCCAGGCTCTGAATTTTGCTGCTCAGCTATTTCCACCTATGAATTCTACTGATAATATTCAGTACTCAGTACTCTAATGAGCTGGGAAGCTGACTAAGACCTGGGAATAGCCTGCATGCATCTCCTCCATAAGGCTAGCACATGCTCAGAACACACAGAACGCCACAGATGTTTAGAAAACTTAATTACGCATATACCAATTTTCCCCCTAAACTCAATTCTGGAAAGGGCTGGAGAATTTAGGACTAAGCATTAAAGTTTTGACCAACAGCTATGAATATAAGCTTCTCAATTTTACAAGAATTAAGAAACTAAATGGCAGTACTCACCCATTCTGTACTGTTCAGTTATACCTAGCAGTGTATTTTCCTGATATATTTGTAGCTCCTTAAGCAGACTTACAGGTATCTACATCTTTCGTCTTAAAGTATTTTATTTTCAGAAAATATTGAGCAAAATAAAGATACTGTCAACTAAAATTCTAGTGGTTGAGAGGTCAAGTACATAGGCCATCAGTAATAAAACCACAGGTTACAGTTTCAGACCAGTACCTCTAAAATTACATTCCTTTAAACGTACACAAAATAAAAGCCAGTAGGCAAGCCTAAGTCAGTCACGAGTCATAGACGATCAAGTAGAATCAGGTACATTTGACCTCAATATCACTGTCAAACACGCTTTTGCTCTATTTCAGGTGTGGTGCACATAATTCACCCTATACCCCACCAACCCCAAAGCAAGTGGCTACAAAAGTGTGTACAGTCATTTGCGATCTGAAGTTTGCAAGAGCTGTAGCCTGGGTTTTCCTCAGTCCCAGAAAGCATACTGTTGGTGTCTGAACATTAAAGTCAAAATTGTAACCTTTTATCTTTAGTGTATTTGACCAGTTGGCCTAAGGTATAACAATGCCTATCAAAACACTGTTATACACGTAACAATAACCACTGCGAGGCATATTCCAGATAATTTACATGATCCTCAAAACAGACCTTTAATGAGCACCAAAAACCCCATGGGTTGGTACTAAACCAAAATCAGCTATTATTACTATGATCATTGTACTATTACACACTCATGCATTCTGAATACCCAAGCATGGAAATATTCTGAGCACAAAAAGGAAACAGAACAAATAAACTTTCATGGGAAGGCTTTAGACAACATACCTAACAGTTATGATCTATTAAAAAACCCAATTACATTTAACTTAGCTACTCCAGATGTCATCCAAGAGTGTTGTGCATTGTACAGATCCTTAAAATACTTGTAGCACTGGGAACTAATTAAAGTGGCATGGTGCTCATTGCAGGTTAATCCACCATCAAGTATGGGCACACTTTTATCCTACCAAGCAGCACGGTACATAATCCGATTATTGACCTTAAAACACTGCAACTGGTAGACAGCTTTTGGTATCTTCTTAATAAAGCTAAATGTAATTCTGATACCTCCATGCTATAAAAAAAAACTAAAAATAACCAGTGCTGTTTACTCACCAGTGGGTTTTGGTTTTTGTTTTTTTAATATCTGTTTTGGTTAATCACTGGGAGAAGGATGAGGAACACGAAGGGAAAAAAACCAAAAGATCAGTCAGGTATGGAGCAAACTGAAGCTGTAAGATGGGGCTCATATGGCAAACAATTTAATATGTGAATATACAACAGTACAGTATTTTTGCTTAGGACATGCTCAGATCTTTACAGACACTGCTGCACGGCATACTCAAATTTTTCAATTGTCATCTTTATCAAACATACAATTCCACTTTTAAGACTGCAAACATTTTAATGTAGTATTTAAAAAGAGGAAAAAAGGTCTTACCGTGTATCATTCCTTACTTTGGAGCTATCATTCTGCGTAGGACCTTAAATACCAGAAAGAAAAAGACCACAGAAGTATCAGCAACATTCTGAATCATTTCCAAGAAAAGAAGCCATCTTTAATGCTCACATTTCTTTCAAATGTGGAGGTGATATACTATGTCCTGCCTTTCTACTCTCTTATTTCAAAACTGTACACATTTTGCATGCCTCTGTGTGTGTGTATATATATATTTTTTTAAACTACTGACACTGTATTATTTTCATCTTATGGAGGATACAGCAGGATAACACTTGACCGTATGAATATTCACAAACACATGCAGTTCAATAACACTGTCTCCTGTCTTTGCAGCAGTGTCAAGCAGTGTTCCTGGAGTGGAACTGGCTGTTCATATTCCCTCCCTTTTCAATAACAACAGGCAGAGCAGGAAGGACAACAACTTCTCTCTGCTTGGCTAGCAAAGCAACTGCAGGGGCTTTGTTTTCTGGGGCTCTCTAGGCTGGACCCTTCCCTTTCTCTGTGAATTATTTAACATAAAAGCATTCAAGCAGGTACAAAATGTGGCTGCACTCCAAACAGAATCATAGCAGCTCAGCCTAGATTTGCAAACCTTTTGCAACTGCTTATTCAGCCAGCTTGGAAACATTTGCCTTTTGTTGCCAGCATTTGCAATACTTGAATATGCAGCACAGAACTGCTCATTCACGTAGACAGCACAAATACTTTATTTCCACAGAATTAAACAAACGTCATTAACAAACAAATCAGCTATCAATTCTGATGGGAACTATGTACAGATCTAAGCCAAAGACAAGGATGTAGACACGTGCAGGCTTATGATAAATGGGCTGTCAGCAGGCTGTGATTTTAATCCCAGAAACAGAAATCTTCACTTAAATCATACTTGTTATCTGAAAGCAAAGACACCAACTAAACAGAATAGTGGATCCTTCTCTGCAGCACTCCACGGGGAACAAAATTATGAAAACATTTATTTAAATGAGATCTATTAAGAAAAATGAATGTAAACCCATGTCTCCTTGTAAGCAGAACACTTATGATGATGAGATCAAACTAATTTATTTTATATTCTTTTCTGTCTATGATGTTATTAAACATTCAGGGAAGCTAGAGGCTTTCAATTAAAGTTTGGGATTGCTAGATATAAGTTAGCAGAGTCCAGAAAGTACAGATGCTGATCTTATTTTCATTACAATAAGGCTGAAAATCTTCACTGTGGACTATGACTCCACCTCAAATAAAAATGCTTAAGAGTTCTGGTCTCTGCAAACAGGAAGTTATAGAAGCCACTGTAGTTATGATTATTAAAACACTGTGTTAAAGCTTCCAGAAAAAAAAAGCTTTGTATACCAGACATATGTAGAGGGCACATATGAATTGAAAGTTACTTACTTCTTGTATTGGAGGCATCACCATTGGTTAGGAGCTCAGGATCTACCTGCATCCCATCTAGACAGACTGACAGATCTCCCACCACTTCTGCTGGTTCTCTGTCACCAACCAGCTGCAATGTCACCACAACCTGCTCCACTGAAAGAGCACAGAAAGGAATGGGAGTTTACCTTATTACATGACAAAAAAGTGCATTTTATTCAAGAAGCCAAATGTAGACCACAGTGATCAAGGGGAAAAAAAAAACCACAACACCAAAACAAACCCCAGAACTACAGCTCTGTCTCTCTGTAACTTTTTATGTCTTGTGTGGTAAAACTAATAATTTCCAGATGCCAGTAAAAAGTTATTATTTCTACAAAAAGCGGAGAACTGGAGCATAAGCTTGTTACTGCCTGAAGAAAGGATTATCACTACAGCAGAGCTTGAGTCTCGCGTTTCTGCCCATGCTTTTAAAGCAATTAATGCGCCTGTCCTCAAAACCTTATCGTTAGGAAGTGTAATTCACCTCATTCTTCATACAGAGCAGGCATCAATCCTGTCTTCTGATTAAAATATTTCACGTTTATCTAATGACATCAAGATTCACATTTAGAATGTAAAGATTTTGCATCATATCCCCAGACCAAAGGTATTCTCAGGGTAAATAACTGTTTTTCATTAAACAGAACTGTAAATAAGTATTCTTGATGAAATGGTTTGAAACAAAATCCAGTGAACTGCAGCAGGGTATCTGGTGTGATACAGAACAGTGGAGTTACCCATGGTAATTTTCACACAGATCCAGCAGGACAGTAACACTGTCAGGAGAACAGGTCATCACACCACTGTCAACCGTGCTACATTTACAATGCCCACACCTGGAAGTCCAGACTGACTGCTTCTTTAAAGTAGAGACCACCAGTATGTCAGCACAAAGCTATATGCTGTAGCAACACAAATTCTGTAATGGGTGTGTAGAATTCTGTATTTCTCTTCCAAGCTTCACAGGATGCACATGCTGCCTACAGGCTAACTCGTTCTAAGATGCATGAAATAACATTTCCCTATGACTCTATTTAGAACAAAAATAACTTTACACACTTCCAGGTCTAGCACCAGGAACATATCAGTTTTCACTTTTAAGCTATATAAAAGGAAACGCTCTTTTCTTTAATTAGGCTTTCACCCTCACACACACTAGCAAAGTGAAAAATACCACGTTTTCAATGACCCCATAGCAGAGTGGGTATAACAATAAAAGATTACACTGAAAAAGTAGGAGGAAGCTCATAAATGCAACCTGTAGCAACAAAAGGAATTCTGAAGAGCCATCTTTGAGGGTGACAGAGCACTGGAACAGGCTGCCCAGGAGGGCTGTGGAGTCTCCTTCTGTGGAGATATTCAAAGTCCTCCTGTGCACCCTGCTCTGGGTGAGCCTGCTTTAGCAGGGGGGTTGGTCTGGGTGATCTCCCAAGGTCCCTTCCAACCCCTGTCATGCTGGGATTCTGTGATCTACAGAGTTGCACACAGCGCTCATGAACAGACAACTTCTGACAAATGCTGCAGCATGCCAAGGTATTGCTAACCTTATACTTACGTTTCATACTGTTTGATTTCAAAGTCTCATGAATATCCAGAGCAGCACTTCCCAGAAGGACATCAGATTTTAACGTTTGATGGCTCCAGACTCGAAAGTTTAATTTACTTACAGGAGTGACAATTCTGAAAAGGGAAAGTTGAGCACTGTGTAAGGGCATTTGTTGGCAGGGGAAACGGGTGAAGCAAGCAATCTACTTCAACTGTCACTCAAAATTATTTAAAAATGAAGTAGTAATAGTGGTAACATCACACCATTTTAATCATCACATTCTAGTATGCAGCCATGTTTATATGTTGTGTAAATCAAGATTGTTGCAAGACTGTTCAAAGACTTGAGTACATTTTTTATTATTACTATTTTAAGGAAAACATCTAAAGAAAAACTTCCAGCTCACAATTAGCATCTGAGCGTGACCAGGATTAGAAAAAAAGACTGATTCTTGCAGTTTCACCTGTCATGAGTGTTCAGCATTTGCGTACCTTGATGTGAGAATTTTTCACATAGAGAGGGAAGACGGCAAATTTGCTTTCTGAAGAGGCTATCAGAAAATTTTAGGACATCACATAAAAAGGGAAGTACTTGGAAATACAAAAAATGATTTCAAGTATTTTCAGAAGACGACTGATAAGCTGGCACATACTTACATCATATTATGACAAAGCAGCAGGAATATATACAAAATTATTCACATTTTACTGACTGACTTCTGACTTCACAATGCATTACTGAGAACAGAAGAACACGCTACATCTTGCTTAACAATTCAAAACCGTCCCTCACCATTTCCATGAGTAGGATGTATTAATTCAACAGTGTGCTAATTTGATTATGTCCTTGGGAGAATTGGTTCCAGGTTTACTACCAGAAAAGTCCCTTATGGACCCAACTATCACAACAGTTTCTCTTCATTCTAAATCAAGTAATTCAGAGAAGAATTCAATCATTTATTTCTACCCCCGTTTCACTTCCTCAAGGCCTTTCTTAAATTTTTACTTGTTTTAGTGACACAAAAATCTGAACTTCATTCCAAGCATGGTGCTACAGCCTGGAAAGATGCCTTCCAGAGAGCAGGCATGGTATGAAGAGTGGCAATGTAAGCCTCTACATAGTCTAAACAGGAGCTGAAGTTCTGTCTGAAAAATCTTGTGGGCTGGTAAGGTCATAAAACCACAGCACTGTAGCCTCTGCCCAGCACACAGACAGTCTGAATTTGCCAACCAGTGGCAGAGAAGGTACATCTCTGCTCCTAGAAAAGCCATCAGCAGAGTCACTCCCTAAACCCAAAAAGCTCTTGATCAAGGATTACCTATGCAGTAAGACCCTCCCCTCCCAGACCTACGCCAGCAGTTATGTACTGGGAGAGCCCTCACTGGAGAAGGAACACATGCAAACAGAAATGTTTTATGCCACAGCAGTTACTTAGTGTTCCTTGCTCTAGATCCAAACCAAGCTGAATCAAACCATGCTCATTTCAAAACTGCTAAATCTCACCAAACATTTTGCATCAAGATGATGATAGCCGCTATAGCGTACATGATCGGGCAAATCTTATAGAATAAAGGAACTCTCTCAGTGATAAAAAAAACCTTGAAAGCCTTTTCTTTTTCCTTCTTAAAAACATTCTGACAACAGCAGGAAGATGAGCACCACAAAATAGCTGATACTGCAATTAAGAATGGACTCACAAAACTTTTTTTTCTAGAAAGTTGCTCTTAGAGGTAAAATATTCGCCTGCCCCTCAGGCTCCCCCTGAGTTCTGAGAAGCCTTACAACAGAGAAACAAATTTACGTCAGTATCAGTTGCTGACACTATATGAACACATTTCTGTTATTTAAAAAAAAAATCCCTAGCAGCAACTTCAAAGAACTTTTAATACTGATATTCTTTTTCTGCAAGGAACGTTCTAACATTTATATATTTTTAAATTATTTTAATTGTGAGAAATGGGTATTACAAATGACTGTTTATTTCCTCAGCGGATAATTTCACTTGTACATGGTTGGTAAGTCCAGGCTTTCACAGTTGGACAATCCCTTCAGAATACACATCTCCACCTAACAGACTGGCTCCTGGAAGAGGAACCCATGGTCCGCACCTATTTGCAGAAGCCATTACACTTTTCCTTTTTATTCCGAATCTGAATGGAAGCAGCTGTGTCAAATTATTTCCTAAAAAACAATCTACTTACTCCACTAAGTTCCACATAGCATTAGTGTAATCTTCAATGCAGTTGATATGCAGTGGGTGCCTCTGTTCGGTGCTTACTGAACCGGAGCAAAAGTTGCCCAGGTATTATTGTGTGGACTTGCACAGCACAAGCCACAAGCATTTCAATTAAAAAAAAAAAAAGGCAGGCTTTAAAAGCTAGAAGAAAATTCTGCTCTTGCACACTGATATGCATGTAAAGCACAAGGTTTTCTTAAAATACTTCTTTGCAGTGATAAGGGAAATAGTCACTAAAATTTCATAATCATCTGAATTACAAGAAAAGAAGAGGCATGAAAAAGGTTTTCATCAGGCAGGAGTGTCCAAGGTGCCTCAAGAATAATAATCTGGAATTTAAGCATGAGCAAGCGTGCAAGCACAAGACTGACCTTTATCCCACTATTGCATGTGACACATTCTTAAGAGAAAACTAGATGTTATAGAAGCTGCAGATCTTTTTTTTTCCCCCCTGTGCCAAGCAAACACCAACGGCTGTCTTCATCTTGAATCTGATGTTAGCTTTGTATTTTGAAGGTGAAAATTAATGAGGAATTTTGGACTTGTGATTGAATTTAGACATGCACAAGACACCGCTAGCTATCTGTGCTATGGCATGGTGCACAACAAAGTGGTACACAAAGAACAGCTATGCTTTTCAGCCACCATGTTTCTGAAACACTGTAGCCTTAAAACATTACAACAAAAAATGCATGGGATTGTCAGTTTTAATACCAAATTACCTTACTTTCCTTACTACTCCCAGAATGAAAGCTCCTTTGATTTGCCACATACAGAATACATTCCTTCACAAGCACTGGATCTTTTCCATACGACACAATGCAATAGTTTGGAAATATATATTCCAGACTACGGTGTATTTGCTCCAAAAATTACACAAATATCTTCATATCATGTAACAACAAATGCCTTGCTTAAAATGAAAACACAACCCTTAAATCCACTGTCAATTCCATTAACTTAGCTCAAATAAATTGGAAAACAAAACCATTAAACCTACACTGTAAGATGCTGTTTCCACTTCGGACTGTTTGTATTGTTACATTTTTCTGTCTTCTTTGACTGTCCATCTACTGAGACTTCCACATAAGGGCTAGGTCCAAACCATTTATTTTTTTCTTTTAGCTTTGCTGAAATAACTGTGAAGAAAATGAAAAACAATAATTTACTCAGTAAGATTTCAATTGCAAATAATATGTTTCAGTTGCGTGCTTCACTGTTCAAATATCAGGTCACTGATGTCTGACAATAAAGCTCAAGAAAAGAAAAAAAAAATTAGATAGACAAAAATGCATTCCAGATCATTTTATACAACACTACAGCTCACACAAATGCCTAAAGCATGCAACAGTACTTCTGTAACATCAGACACTATAATTAATAATAATCAACAGTTAATAGTAGAAAATATCCTCTACAACCTCCTCCTGCCTGCCACCAGCCAAGAGAATTCCTGGAGTTTATGACACTTGCTTGTTAAAAAGCTCAAAGCATGATCTGTCTCTCATTACGGCATCATGGAAAACTGCCACCACTTCTGGTGAAAAGAACATCATTAAGAAAAAGAACTTTCTGTCAAGTTTTCTGTATCAAAGCACACTTCCAGAAAAGCTAACTAAAGGCAAACTCCAAGTGCCAATAACCAGAATTCCTGAGTTCTGATTCTAGAAACAAAACCTGGACAGGACTTGCAGCTCTAGAGCTTTAATTTTGGGGGTGGGGGGTATTTGGCGTTTTTTGTTTGGTTTTTATTTGGGGTGGGGTTTTTTGGGGTTTTTTTTGTTTGGTTGGGGTTTTTTTGTGTTTTTTGGATTTGGTTTTGGGGGGTTTTGTGGGGTTTTTTTTGTTTTGTTTGGGTTGGGTTTTTTTTGTTTTGTTTTGTTTTGTTAAACATTCAACACCACTGACTGCAACACTCCTCTCTTTCCAAACACTGGGGCTGTGTTGCCTCCATTTAGCCAAAGCAGCGTGTGTGTGCATGAGCCTACACCTGACACTTGACTCTCAGGTTAGGAGTGTTCTTGGATTCCTTGGCAATGCTAAACTCACTAAACACTACTTAAACCAGAGATGTTGTTATTTCCAACTGGCCAGTGAACTCCACTCTCTTCTAACAATTTGGTCTCCTGTGTTTCTATCACCCACCTCAGCTGCACTACAACCTTAAAAAAAGATGATTAATTCAAGCCCATATGGCTAATCTACCTAGATTCCCTTTATAGTCTATGCTCCTTTAGAGATTTAGAGAAGTAGCTTAGTATAAACTGCTCTGAACTGCTCCCAGGGGAAACTCTTTCTCTCTATATTACAGACATCTCACAGAAATTAACTTCAGTTAGCATACATTAATTTTCACAAATAGCTCCCCTTCCCTTCCCCTCATGCCTCCAGTACTTCTATCCTACAGCATCTCATGCCTTAACATCACTAGCTCTCTCAAAGGCATCAGGACCTACTTCGAGGCAGCACGAATCAGCAGTCTTGTACCTAATTTCAAGGTTTTTACTTGCCCAGACAACCTGAAAGTGCACTTAAAACTAGTGAAGACAGCAGAACGGGGAGGTGAGGGTAGGGCAGGTGTGTGTGTGTGGGGGGGCTGTCTACAGAAACATCTACAAAACAATAACGCCTGCTTGCACAGGGAACAGTTTGCTTGCAAACCGCAGCTGAACTCCTACAGAAATTAAGAACCAAACATCTTAATAGTCCCAATTCTGAACACCGAGCCATTTCTTCACTTTCTTTATGCAAGTCCCAGGCCTTTAACGGAGCAAGCCCAAGACAGCAATCACCACTTCAATCCTTAGCTCTGCTCTCCATAGCCATGTGGAGGATGTACCTCCTTCCAAACCTCTGCAATTTTTCTCTCCAGTATCAACCTGCAGGGACAAAATTTCTCTTAAAGGCTCATGGACTACTGAGAAAAACAAGCCCATGATCTCAGTGTGACAGCTAGAGCCAGTATAACTTACTCAGTTCCAACCTTTCTAGTCTAAAGCTTTCCCACCTATTTTTGACAATTCTTCTCGTCCCCACAGTATCAGCTTTGTGAAACTTCTGCATATACCCACAGTTCTTCCACACTGAGGGTGCAAAATTTACCCTTGATGCTTCTAAACACAGACCTGCATACACACACAGATCTCCCATTCCCAGGCTTCAGCTTTTATGCTTCAGTAAAATTTGTCAGAGAGCAGAAGTGAGGAAAACTTCGTAAAGTTTTAACGGCTACAAAAGCAAAGCACATCCTGTAAATCCATTCCTATGCGATCTACAGGGGTGCAATTACAGTAATTCTCACCAACACTTTTATTAAAGCTCCGTTACAATGGTGGCCATAAAAACATGTCACAAGGGAGCAGTAAGTTCAAATTTAATGAACAGCAGTTCAGATTCACTTAGCTTGAGATGTAAAAGGATTGTTAGGAGAAATGTTAGGTTTGGTATTATGTCAAGAGCTGGTGACTGAAAGCAGTAGCATATTACTTTATTACGTTTCATTATTACATTTACTAAACAGCATTCAAAAAGAATTATTGTTTCCCTTTTTTTTTTAAACACAAAAATGTATTGTTTCAAAATACATTTTAGATAAAATCCTGAATAAAATAGCTATATTTGTGCCAAGTAATGGTGGCATAACACCATCAATTTTATCATGCAACTTCTGGGTTTTGTACAACTCAAAACACCCTGGAATGCAACATACCAGTAACCTCTGTTTAACTGTGGGGAAAACACTTTCACATTTCTAACCAGAAAAACATACATCCTTTCAAACGGCTTACCAGTGATTTGAAGTTGTGACTTCATGGAAAACCCACCGGATGATCCTGACCTGGACCCACTGCCAGCCATAATACGGGCTGGATCTTGAATCTGGATGAAGAGACAAGGTAAATAATTGAATCTGCAGAAACTCAAAAATGACATCATCTGGTTTTTGACATTGTAGATACGTTATACTGCAAACAAAACCATCACACTTGTTTTCTTTCTAGTTCTTTTCCATCTCCCCAAAGTACAGAAAATTGTTTACAAAGCAGGTGGTATCTACTATTACGTGATCTGTAAATATTCATGTCTTAGGCAAAAGAGGTCTTTTGATTTTTGTCCCTTCAATTTGCCCATTAACCGAGAGTGGATGATGTTCTAATCGCAAAGTTTGCTGTACCTCTTACGTCTGAAAGTGCTTGCCTATTTTGATGTTGTAAGTCCTGGGTAAGAAGTTTATCTTCCCATGTCAAGTATTATTTGGTTTAAAGCAAACAAACAAACAAAAAAAAGGAGTAAGACAACCTCTACAGCCCAACCTTTCCTCTCACCACACCCCAATCCTCACACCTGTGCTAGCCTGATCCTCCCAGTACCGAGGCAGGTATTCCTGCTATTCTTTGAACTTGATTCAATTCAATATTTGGTTTGGGGGCAGAGGGCGGAAAGTGGACAATATGCATCATATAGTTGTGAAATTAACAGACAGAAATGAAATAGTGTGCTATTATATCAAAAACAGACATCACTTCGGAATATCCAGATACCCTTGTCTCCTATTAATTTTTAAAACACATTTTCAGCTCGACATCCCTTACCAACTAAACTAGATATATATCAGTAAGCCCTCTACAGCTGATTTACCCCCTGGAAAATGAATGGGTTACTGAAGACTCCAAATTCCCTGCTGGATACACCTTCCTGACTACTCCCATGCCACATTCCCTCCCTTCTGCCATTTCCTCACTATTTTCTGTGGCCATAACCTTCTGCAAACTGATCATCCACTCACATCTCTGACCTCTCCCTTTGGGGTCCCATCCATCGGGAGGGTCAGCGACTCTGGCCGAGGGGTTGTCTGATCAGCACTCGCCAACCTCCCAGCCCACCGCTGCACATCTTCAGTCAGCCACCAAATCTGAGCTCCAAAGCAGATCAATACCACTTGCCAGCTCCCGGGTCGTTTTCTGCACACAACATTGTTTTCACGTTAAGCTTAAGCTGCTATCCACACCTTGAACACCAAAGGCTGCATGTATGCACTTCCCACTGATAATGTGTAAAAGGAGGCCAGATCTGAATATCACAACTTTCTTTTTAGATGCTGCAGTCTGAAGCACAAGTCAGTACACTGTGACAATTACTGTGAAACTGATAATATTCCACAGGTATTTGGGAAGTGGTGAAATTGGAAGTTCTTGCATCCTACAGCTTGCTGATGCTAGCTTTAACTACTGGAGAACATGACAGCACCAAAAAATGTACTAACGACTTGCTTAAATGGGAGGCCAGTGCTGTTAATTACTAGATTCCTGATGTGCATCACACAAATCTAAATCCTGCTAGAGTGAAAAAGCTTTGAATGTAAGTATTTCAAAAGTAGTCTAAATTTCAAAAGTAGTCTAAATTTCAAAAGTAGTCTAAATTTCAAAGATTAAGAGGACAATTCTTAATTCTGATCCTGTGATTAGTTCTATCAAACTCGCTAGGTATCCTTTATGCTTTAAGAAAGCAGCTGAATAGCATCGAGACCCAGACAGACACACTGCATAGCCCAAAGGAATTTGCATTGACTGAAGAGCTCCTGTTTTCCTCCTGGAGAACTAACACCACACCTAATACAAACGCAATTACTGAAGCTGATAATTTTCAACTGAAGTCATACAGTAAGCATATACGGCATACGACATTCATTCAGAAGCGCATGTTAAAGCTAACTTTCATTGCTAAGCCCGCAAAATGCACTCATTAAAATGATTTTATTAACATTTTATCATTTTTATTGAGACTATGCAGAAAAAATTCTAGTAGCTTAATCACATCTGAAATGACTGTCCTGCAAACATCTGAGTGAGCAGACGCATATGTGCGATTGTGTACGTAGTGAGACATAGTTTTCACTAACTAGGTTAAATAAAATGTCAAGAATCTCTTGCCTACCAGTACTTCTAAAAAATAGAAACTACATTACACAGTTTAATTCTCTCAGCTGCCATAAAGTTTCTAATAATTTTTGAACAACAAAATTGAGTCTTATTTTATTGCTTGCTAAAATCCAGAGGCTCTTCATTTCAAGCAAGCTCCATTAGTTAACCAGAAAATGCAGAGGTCCAGAGGAAGTAGCAGCAAGCAACAATTTACCTGTGCCCTGCACTTACAGACCTATTTCTGTTTCCATGTTTTCGAATACCTTGACCCTGATGCCCCTCCTGCTCACCTCAGCTGCCAGCTGAAAAAGGCTCCACAAGCAGAACAGCCGATTCCAAGCCAGGAGTCCAGCATGGAATAATCACCGAACCCACACTGCAGCTTTTCTCACAGCTGGGCACTAATTTAAGTCTCTTCCCTACCATGCATATATTTACCCTATCCAGATTTTTCATAACTCATAGAAATTTAATCAACTTTGATACCTCCATCAATTTTTAGCTGGAACAGATCAGCAATCAAGAAAGTTCGTAGCGCAACACCCAGGAAAAGGGGAAGAGAGCAGAGCAGGACTGGCAGATGGGATTGTATATACCTTGTTATCTTACAAAATAAGGGCTAAAATAAAATAATTAGCCAAATAAGAACCCGTGATGATTAACGAACTACACTTTGAAGATGCACAAAGAGGTTGCAAAAGACAATAACTCCCCAAGTCTCACATGTCCAGCTGATTTCTACATTTAAACTTAGTTTTTCACATTTAACTTGTCTTCGTTTACATAACAAATACACATACAAATTAAATCTCTTTGGTAAGAAACTACGGTATTAACAGCTACTTTTAACAGTAACACTGCATAGGATTTAAACTCAAAAACAGCCTAAGGCTACTTACAAACTTAATGAAAAAAATAAGACAACATACCCCGTTCAATCATTATTAAAATATTTCCATTTTAGTTACATTACAATACAACAGTATTTAGGATTCTGTAAAAAGCAAATGTCTATTTAAGACAAGCAGTTCTGTCAGCAACTGGATGCGGACATGCCAACGTGTGAACACCAGCAAGAATTTTAACTCTACTGGACCTCTGGACCCCTTGCCAGTGCAAGGGAGTATGATGATGGCTTTCAAACTGTGTTGCAAATAATTTTATGATCAAAAATATAATGTGAGAAATCATTATAAACTAGGTATGTCTATATTTTATAAATTCATTGTAATGTAACAAATAACCTCCATGAGTTGAAACTGTCATTCCAAACACCTGAGAATGCATCCTCAAGGGTTTTTTCTGCAGTAGAAAATTACACACGTCTTCATAAATATTTAGGGATTTGGTTTGGGTTAATTTTTTTTGTTCTGCTTTGATTTTGGTTTAAATTACAGTAAGCTCATATTGCCACTTTTTCCTCTCAGATGCTGCTACCCACTTCCAAGAAACCTGCCAGAACGTGAAATTTAGGAACGTGAGTTGAAAGGTTTGAAAGCTGTGATAGAGAGCGGGGCAGCGTAAACAGACACTCAGAGCATGATCATGAAGTAGAATTGCCTTAGAAATGAACACGGCAAATTATTTGGTGTATAAAAAGATATAATACAGAATGATACAGAATTAATATCTTCTTGCCATTAAAAATAAACCATTCAAATGCTTGCCTGAGTTTCTTTGGTGGCTGCATACCTACTCCCAGGTAGGTTGGTTTGTTCTTATAACACGCTACTATAATGTGTAGATATTAATTATACTTAGCTTCATAATTGCATATACCACTGTTTGTACTCCAGCAGGTTTGAACAAACATTGCTTAAAATAAATCTGCCTCACAATTGGAAACTGAGTCCACACATCTTTTTGGGATTCAGTTCTTTGAATTCCACTTCTCCCTAGAGCGCCTCCTCAGAAGCCTCCCCTACGGCACAACCTGGCTCTTGGGCCAAACTGCATCATCTTCAACGGCATTTTAATCCAAAACAGCAGACTTCTTCACCAGATTTTTTTTTTTCTGTGACTTGTGTGGAAGAAAGAAGAAATTCTAGAGGAGTGCAGCCCAGATGCTGCAAACACTTGGGCAGAAAGGGAGGAACCTTGTTTATTTTTCTTTTAACAAATCATGAGAAAGAGTGGGGAGAAAAGCAGCTTTGAGTGCTTCTTGGGTAAGGTGAAGTATGGGAAAAGAAGGGGCTTCTTACCCCTTAAAATCAAGGAGTATAAATAGAAGAAAAATGCCGTCAAAGGCTTGAGAAGTCTTTAGAGTGTCACACCAATTCAAGGTATAGTGACTTTATGCAGCAATGGGATTAATATGTTAAAGAACTGAGTTATCAAAGAAGGTAATTTTCTTTCCTATTTATTTGAAAGAATAAAAGACACTACTAGGTCAGAACGAAATCCCGTGACTGTACAGGGATATTCATATACATGCGTAGCTTTGAAAATATGCTGGCACATGCTCTTTATAATTGAAAAAATACTGAAATAATTGCACATTGTTGGCTGCTCTAAGCCTTATGTGTAGTAATTAATTTTAAGAATAGGCTAAACTGCTCTTTACAGGTGTACCAATTCAAAGCATATTTGCTCCTTCAATAAACCATTACAAAAAAAAAACACCTAATGGAAAAAAAATGTCTTTAACGTACCTAGTAATTTTAGCAATGGTTTTGAAAACCTTGCTGAGTAACGCAGGAATGAAGACTTTTGGAAAAAGTGTAAAATCTACAAAGTTTTATTTAAAAAACGGCATGTAAGAGGTGACATGTCCCCTTTCCAACAGTTAATTCTTTTATCACAGGTATTCAAGTTACACTTAAGAAGAGACGAGACGAGGTATTTCGGAGAAAGTTCAAAGTCACCTGTTCATGTTAACACTGCATTTTTCCGTATGCAAGAAATTCAGTACAAATGCTTCCTCTCCTTCCCCCAAAGCACTGAAGCCTCTTGTGAGCTGGAGGCGTGCGTACTGTGGGGAAGTTCTTTCCTCTCAAACATTAGATAGAATTACCCAGTAAGCCAGGGCAGAGACAGCTAATTTCATTTAGCAAACTTGCAGTTACTTTTAACTGTTCCAAGTTTCATCTTTAAAGTGGTTTGACATAGCTGGTTTTATGTTTTACATTTTTAGCGTTTTTTTTCCCTAGAACAAGTTTTATGGAGATGGTCAGCTTTGCCCAAACAAGTAAGATGACATGCAGAAAGAAAGAAGCTGCTGAGTAATCCACCACGAAGAAAAGAATAGACACAGATTGTAAGAGTGTTGAGTACACATTGGAAAGGGAAGCAATTATGAGGTTTGCATCAAGGGATATTTATACGGGATGGAAACAAAGAGGGTTTTAACAGCAGAATGCGGCTTAGCTCCCTTGGCCATCACCACACGTGAGCAGCACTACACCTATTTGCTGAAAATGCAGTAAAAGCAAAGTTATCTCTGCTGTAATACCTCAGTTGAAATTTAAAATCCAGATGCCTAGATTGTTTTTTGAACAAACATGAAATATAGCGCAGAGTGGGTCCAAAACCAGCCTCTAGGTTGAATTCCTGAGCTGTTGTTGTTACACCTCCACTGCCATCGACACCTCTACTCACCGGGTCGGAGCTAGCACTGGTACACCAGCTAGCGCTACAGGTACATCACTGTCGGCTGTGCACACATGCGGTTTAACTCTGTACCAAGCTAGCATACAGGCAGCTGTTCTGATAAGAACGAGTGAGATGCAGACTTAAAGACAACACTTGAGCCAATTCAATATACTAGCTAAAAATATATTTGTGGGAAATACAATTTAATCAGTTTGGGAAGCAACCCAAGTGACGTGACCTTCAGAGGCTGCAATGACGGAAAAGAAAGACATATAAAGCACGAAGCACAGCGGAAGAGCTGCCCAATTTCTGTCCTTTCCCTACTATGGACTCGCTAATGAGAAATCCTTGACATTGAAGTAGAAACTTCATCCATTATGCCATCTTAAAAATGTGTATTTTACATTTTTCCCTAATTCATGTATACAATATATACGATCCACTGTACTTTTGGCTCAACACAGGAACCACTTTCTCCTTATGTCTGCTTACGAACTATCATTTCTACACCCTTTCAAGATACAGTGGTGTATCAGGCAGAAGTCACATCTCCTTTAAATCAACAGGTCTAATTATATTTTATGAGTGAAATTATCTGAATCTATTGTAGATAACCACCATCCTGAATCTTTGCTGTAGCTTGTAGTTCTGCCACAACTAAACATACCTTGTAGAGAATTGTAACAGGGATGTTAAGATTGGTATGAACAAAGAAGGAACGGAAACATGAGTGCATAGATCAGAAAAAACAGCAAAACAAAGGTTAAAAGAATGGCTTTTATTGATAACAAAGGACACTGAGGCAGGTGTACTTCCCAACCAGGATGCCTTCACTCTGACAAGCCTACAGTGCAGATGACTGGACAGCAGAAGAGCCTGCACCCTGAAGAGAGGCAAGTGCCAACAGGCTTATGGCCCATCACATATGTCATTCCTTTTCCTGTTAGCCCAACAGGAAAACATACTGGAGCTATAAAGATAGGGATATTCCAAATCAGGAAAAACAACTAGCATTAGCCTTCACTTAAGATTTACAGAGGCTGAAGTAAGCCAGATTCTAAAGCAAGAGACTAGCACAGAACAACTCTTGACTCCTAAAGGATATAAAGTATCCGTCCATAAAGTAGTTTGCTGTCCCCAAAAGGAACCCGAAGCATGACAAACAGTTGACAGATACCATTAGTTCCATCCTCCATGTTGCACATAAGAGACACTGTCTATGCCACCTACAACACACAAAAACATCCTGGTGCTTGTGAGTACACAAGTGTGAGAGAAAGAGTAAATTAAATGTATGAGAGAGTGAGCGTGAGTGGGTAAAACTCAATCGAGACTTTAAAAGTAAATACCATGTCCCCTTCCCATGAAGTCTCACGATGGGTTTTGCTATACTAATTTCCTGCGACCTCATACACAACATGAATGATCATCAGTCTGCCACCATACTGGTATCCTACGATAGCATCAAAACATAGCTCTATCCTGTGTCATGAACAGATTTACAACTACAGTAGCAAAGACTAAGGAACTACAGACTGAGAGCCTTGAACGCCCTGCCTAAAAACACTCTGACAATTTTTTATGCAACACTAATCCCCAGCGCTGATTCCTTGTTTTTCCTAAATGTCTACCACTTCAAAAGAGAACTGAACATGGGAAACTCTTCTGAATCTAAAGTTTCTAAGTTGGAAAAGCTGAAAAACATTTAAACCGACTATCAAAACAAAGAGATTGCCCAAGGATAGACAGCATGACTCCGGAAACGCCGTGGCCAGACACCCAGTGATACTCACACTGTAACTTTTACCTCAACAGCAGAGATCACCAGAGTTCCTCATGCAAACTGCGCAGATCAGAAAAACTGGTCCATCAACTTCAACCTGCAGAGAAAAATGCTTCCAACAACTCTTTCAATCCAAATTAAACTATGTCTTCAGGCCTCCGAAACAAAAGACTTACCTCAAAATTACAGAGAATTCATTCATTAGCATTTCTATGCAACAGGAAGCCTGCATGTCTAACCTGCACTTCAGCAGAAACATTCCATGTGACTTTTTTCTGTATATATATAGTATTGGATACTGAATAGAAGAATGGGGGAAAAGACATGTAAAGGAACAGGACCACAATATACAAAATTCAAAGAAAAATAATGGAATTTGACAGCATTTTCCCCTTCCAGTAGCACATCAGTAATTCCCCAACTACAAGCTGTTCTTAGACTAAAGCTGTGGCAGGCAGGACAAAAGGGACAAAACAGGCTTTGCCACCAACTTGGATAACTTGCTAATGAATTTCCTTCCTAACGAAACGGATGTTAGCTTTTACTAACTTTTAAGAAATGCTCAAAGAGGGGCGGGGAAAAAAAAAAAGACAAAAGTGTACATGAACATTATACGCCTTTTGCTTGATTCCAAAAAGCCTGGCAAGAAAAGCCACTGCAGAGAGCTGCACGAGATAATTAAAACCATTTATGAAAACAAAGAGAGAGTCTATTTTTATTTCAGCCATTTCCTTCTCATGGTACAATCCATTTCAAAGAAGACAGCAATTCATATATGCAAACCACTAAGCTAAAACTGGTTCACTGCTGTAATCTTAGGAATAGAGCAATACTTAAAATGGCTGATTCTTAACTACCACCGCTGGAAAACAAGCTATATTAAACTTGGCATGCATGTTAACCCCCAGGAGAAAGAATTAAACTGGTACTAGGAAGACGGAGGAGAAGACAGTGAAACTGGCATTATTGTAACTACCACCAACTCCAACAGATTTTTAAACTGCTGGATTTACTGGTAGTAACTGGACATTAACTGGATTAACTCCTGCCTTTGACAAACCAATGCTTTTAGAAATTCATTCTGGCCTTTTAAAGTCTTCTTTAAAAATCTTTTGTAATCATAGAGTTTCAACACACTATTGCATTGACTCAGAACTACATTTCATCTCAATACTTCTATGATGAGGCTTCAGGAAGATTTTTCACTGGTAGTGCACCACCAGACCACCATTACCATCTGCGGACTGGAAGGTAAGCAGTTACCTTGCTACTCACAAGGCATGACAAATTGCTTTTCATTCAAGAAATGAGATATTCAAGCCTGTTCCTTTTGTAGCTGAAAGCACCCAGGTGTTATAATGGGCTGACAATACACTCGCAAAGTGAAAGTGTGTTTGTAAGGGTTTGTACTCTTTTATCCATTTCAAAACTATTTTCCTAGGCCCCCTCTTCTGGAAGCTTACCCTATAGGCCAAGATTTTTAAATCACTGTTGGTGGTCTTTTCTTGATGGAGTAACAAATCCCTCGGGGTACGAGTACAGAATTTTTTACTTACCAAAGACTACTAATCAAATTTAGCCCCAAACCTGTCTCCATAGCAGGTGGTTGTATGGGATTTACGTAGCAACGTGTTGGTAGCAGGGGGGCTGCAGGGGTGGCCGCTGCAAGAGACCAGGGGCTGTGCCCAAGTTGGACAGAGCCGGCTCCAGAATGGACCTGCTGCTGGCCAAAGCTGAGCCCATCAGCACTGCTGGTAGCGTCTCTGTGATAACAGATTTAAGAAAAGGTAGAAAACCACTGCACAGCAGCTGTGTGAGAAAGGAGTGAGAAAATGTGAGAGAAACAACTATGCAGACGCCAAGGCCAGTGAAGAACGAGAGGAGGAAGTGCTTCAGGCAACAGAGCAGCAATTTCCTGCAGCCCCTGGAGAAGATCACAGGGAAGCAGGTTGTCCCCCTGCAGCCCATGGAGGACCATCCTATAGCAGATGTCCACCCTGCAGCCTGTGGAGGATCCCAGGCTGGAGCAAGGGGATGTGTCCTGACAGGAGCGGCAGCCCCTGGAGAGCCCACACAGGAGCAGGCTCCGGGCAGGAGCTGCACTCCATGGAGAAGAGCCTGCATGGGAGCAGGTTTGCTGGCAGGACCTGTGGCCCATGGGGGACACACGCTGGAGCAGTCTGTTCCTGAAGGACTGCATCCCATTGAAAAGGGCCCATACTGGAGCAGTTCTTGAAGAACTGCAGCCCGTGGGAAGGACTCACACTGGAGAAGTCTGTGAAGGACTGTATCCTATGGAGGGACCCCACGCTAGAGCACAGGAAAAGCCTGAGAACAGAGGACTGGCAAATACAAAGTGTTAGAACTGACTGCAACCTCCATTCCCTATTTCCCTGTGCCGCTCGGGATGGGGAGGAGGTAGAAGAGTTGGGAATGAAGGAGCGAAATTGAGCCTGGAAAAAAGAGGGAAGTGGGGGGAAGGTGGTTTTAGTTTTGTTTTTATTTCTTACTATCCTGCTCAATTTTTAATTGGCAGTCTTCCCCGAGTCAAGTCTGTTTGCATATGATGGTAACTGGCAAGTGATCTCCACATCCTTATCTCAACTGACGGCTTTTTCAATCTTATTTTTGCCCTCCTCCTGCTGAGGACGGAAAGTGAGAGGGCAGTTTGGTGGGCACCTGGCAGCCAGCCAGGGTTAACCCATCTCATTGGTCTACTGTGACCATCACATTTCAGTTGCATCACATTTCTTTTAGGATGGTTTAAAGGAAGTTCAGCTTCCAATGTACAAATTAAATTCACAATCTGAAACCTAGCAGCTGACAGGATTATGATCAGAGAGTTGCTGCCCTGAAGAGATGCCAGAACTGGGGGTGACTCACTACATAGTGAACCAACTTCTCAGAATGAGCAATATTCTTCTTTCACAGGGAAATACCCTTTCAGCACCTCCAAATATTCAAGTTCCTCTGACCTTACACAACTCCTGATATTAGCACTGTTAGACTGTTATTGTAGATCTCTAACAAAAAGGCATCAAGTTCTAGCAATTAGAATTCTCCCAACGTGTAGAAATTAATTACAGCTTTCCCTCTTAACTATTCCACTTCCTTGCACTGTGACCCACGTCCTATATGGAGCTTTGTGGAAACACAGGTTAAAAAAGAATAATCCATGCTGTAACTTCAGGGACATCCCTCCTCAGAGAGGAAGGACAGGCAAAGACTGAAGCAATGCAATCGACAGACCCCTAACAGGCAAAAAGCCTTTTTATATTTCACTTTCAAAAAACCAACATTGTTATAATGCCAGGTTTCTAAAAAGAAAGCACCTAGAAAGTAGTAACAATATTTTCCAGGGGTAACCCTGGAAGAGAATTTTCTCAAGGGAAAAGCAGAGTGTGGCCAGACAGTTGCAAGCAGTCATGTCAAGCTGTGCGCCAACAGAAAGCTCACCAAGCATCCAAAAGCATTTGTGCTTGCTTTGGGTTGCAGCCGTTTCATGAACACAGCATTCTAAAGCATGCAGCCCTGGTTACGGTTTACCCAAGTAAGACTGTACCCCAACTGTAGAAATACATGCAGTTGTTTTGTAATTTGGAGATTATATTTCTCAACACTACTCAAATTTTATCCCAAAGGACAACTTTGAGCACCGAGAAGCATTGAAGTCCAAAATAGTTACAAAACAGTTACCAAAAGCAGCAATATTTTTTTGTTCTGTCTGCCCCATAAAATCTCACTTAGCCCCACAGCTACGTTTACACTTCAGCTGGCTCTGAGGCTAAGAGGTTCCTACAATATAAAATCCCAGTCTTGAGCATCTCGGTCAAATATTAATGTTGGTGTCAGCATAGGTTATTTTGGACCTTACCATGAAAGCATGAAAAAAGTTTTCTGAAAGACTTTACCCAAAGTCTCTTCCTGCCTGTTGCTATGGGAAGGGGAAAGAAAGAATTTATCTGGAGGCCTCTGCTTATCCCTGCTTTAGCTATGTGACACAGTAGTGACAGGAGATGGTCATACAACTCCACAAGCCATAAGCTACTTGTTCATGCTATTCAATTAATTTTTAATTAGGGCAATGAAATAATCTTAATGTGATCACCCAGTGCAAAAATATTAAGTCAAAAGCCTAAATTCATTTTTCCCCTTTAAGCAATTTTCTGACTTGTCATCTATTAACTGGTGATTGCCTGGAAGAGGTATTTCAAATCACCTCCCTTTTACCCATCTTTTTGCTGTTTTAACAGTTTTTCCTGAAATGCAAAAGTTAGTAGCAATAGTCAGGAAAAATACCAATTAACATGTCCATATTTTAAACAAAGATATTCAAGGATTAAAAGTTATTTCTTATAAAAGCACATGAACAAAACTTCAAAGATAAAAAATACACCATAAAGCCCCCAAATTTTGCCTGTTATGAAGTGCCTAGAAAATTAAGGACAGGGAGACAAAACACATAGAACTGTCAGAGACTTTAAAGCCGTGGTACAAAGCCTTGTGAAAAATTTCACGCAGGATGAGAAAAGTTTGCTTGGTTTTACTCTCAGATGTTTCCGAGCATAGTCTAAACAACTGTCAGGCACCACTGATATCTCTCAGAACCTTCCTACGTGTACGTCTGTTCTCCCCTATGCTGTGCATTAAAAAAAAAAAAACATATCCAAAAATGATCTGAAAGTAACGAAAATGAAAATGTGTTCCTGAAAAAGCATACAAGGAAACAAGGGTATCTTAAAATAAGAACACACTTCTATGAATTACTTTTTTTTTTTTTTTTTTTTTTTTTTTTTAATAGAACCACACAATAATTTAGGTTGGAAAGAACCTCTGGAGGTCACCCTGTCCAACACCCTCCCAGAACAGGGAGAAAGGGCCAATTTCAAAGTTTGACCAAGCTGCTCAGTCTCACAAAGATGTTCAGTACACTGAGCTTGTAGCAGGGCACACACTGTAATACAGGTATCGCAATAGTCAAGCTTCCAGATACAACAAGAAAAAAGTGAGCGGCTCTGTGTTTTTACACAAAAAGTGAGCTTATAGGAAAGATGGGGAGAACCTTTTTAGTAGGGACAGCTGTGACAGGACAAGGGGCGATGGTTTTAAGCTAAAACAGGGCAGATTTAGACTGGCTGTAAGGAAGAAATTCTTTACCATGAGGGTGGTGAGACACTGGCACAGGTTGCCCAGAGAGGTGGTGGAGGCCCCATCCCTGGAAACATTCAAGGCCAAGTTGGCCGAGGCTGTGGGCAACCTGATCTGGTTAAAGGTGTCCCTGCTCCCTGCTGGGGGGTTGGACTGGATGGCCTCTAAAGGTCCCTTCCAACCCAAAGCGTTCTATCATTCTATGAAACGCATATCCTATTTTCCTAATGCATAGATGTGCACAAATGCCTTACATTTCTAACATTTCAGTCCTTTCATATATCCCTGACATGCTACTAATAAAATGTACCAAGAGAAACAAAACATATTTAACATGAAAGTTAAAATACGAAGTTACCTAAAGATGCATTCCTTAGAAATTTTATTCCTCGTGATATTTGCGATAATATGGAGAAATAGAATGACTAAAGTGAAACAGGTGAACTCCAAAGACAACTGCCTCTTCGACCCTAAGCAGTCCCCTTCCAGTCAAGTTCAATCACAAGCCAGCTTTCATTTCAGAAGAGATTTCTCACAGCCAAGATAATTCACTCCTTTCCTCATGCAAACCGTAAATGGAACTGCTTTACTAAAACCAGAGGGAAAATCTAATAGTTAAAAAAACCACCAGAACATTTTATAGGACAACATTTGTTTTGTTAAATGATTTAATTCTTAGAAGTGTAATAATTTTTCCAGTATGTGTTTGTACATTCATTTCATATGGGGCTCAACTGAAAGACTGAGAAGAGCAAACTCCTTTTGAAGCATTCTCCATCTCACAGTTTTCCAAAAATAATTCTGGGTTTAGTGAATGTAACAGCTATTCCTTTAACACCTTAGGATGTGTGCTTCCCTGCACCTTTTCTCAATAAAAATTCATATAAATGCTTCCCTTTCTATCAATCTAGGTTTCTTTTTGGTTTGTTTCTTTTTTCTTCTTGAAGACTTTTACTGCTTCTTCATTTTCTATGCTTGCTCATATTGTACACATTCAAGGAAAATGAACATAATTCCTTTCTGAAAGTTGTATTTAAAAATAGTTCTATTCCCTTTTAGCTTGCATTAGCTTATTGTGTTGTCTTATGGCTTCTAAACTTCACTGAGGGAAATACTTGCCAAAACAGATTCCTGTTTTGCGAACAGACCCATTTTTCACCTCCTGTAGTCTTAATCTTTCTAAAAACTCCTTGCACACGCCTTTCAGCAATACAGTCGTCGACCTGTCTCTTTTTGAAGGCGGTGTCTTTTAGAATGGCAACGGCCTTTCCCAGCCATGACAGTCTTTGAACTCTCCCTGTACCTTCCTTAATCCGATTTGCTGTACTACGTCCACATCGGCAAGCAGTGCAATGTGACAGAAGCGGAGCTAGGAAGTAAGACAGGTCTGTAGACCCAATACCAACATCGTATACACCACTGGAGTTTTATTGATCAGTTCTGCTCTGATCCCACAGCCCCACACCAGATGGACTGCAGCTTCCAGTTTAGTTTCATCCAAAAGCAATTCAGCTTCCTCGCTCCAAGCTCATTTCACAAGTCAAAGTGCATTCTGCGAGAACAATCAGGGGATTTATTTCCAAAGTGCACTCCCTGTCCAGATTAAAACAATTAAAACACTAATGCAGATGTATTCCCTGTTTGCCCTTCACCTGTTCCCCTCTGGTGTGCATTCTAGATGCATGGAAAAACCTCCACAGGTCTTCACTACATCCACTGACTCAAGCTCATTCTTTTACATTACTTCTCTTTGATTCTGTGAATGTGGATATAAGCATTTTCAGGCATGAGTATGCTTAAGTCACTGTTTCAAGACTTGTACCTCTCACTCTGTTCTGACAGTTTCAGAGGAGAGTCTTTCACAGAACGTTTTCCTTTATAAAAACATAAAAAGGAAACCCCGAAGTTTCTCCATCATTAGGATAGATCTGCTTTTTCCCTCCTTCTGCACAAAATCTAGGCTAGCAAATTGCTTCTGCAAAACTACTGGAAAGCCATGACCACAGCAGTTAAAATTAAGTAAATAATAATCTGACTAAAAAGACCCTTAAAATAGCATTGAAAGCATGTATCTATTTCACTTGAATGATTATTGTTGTAGGTAAAAAAAAAGCACTGTCATAAAGCACAAAATATTTGTGTCTTCAAATAGGGTAACAGACTGTGTTTCTCTGAGGCCAAAGCAATGAGCTGGACCACAGAACTACCTGTTTCGTGTGGAAGGAAGACCAGTAACTGAGTACCACTATCTGTAGAAATGCAAATATTTCTCTTTACAAGGAGGATAAATTTCAAGAAGTATTAAGCACCTACAGAGATGCTGAAAAGCTGAAGTTTCTCTTCCCATTCATTCTATGTGTTACAGAAAATCATTTATCAAAACTAAAATTTCTGATAAATCTCTGAAGTCATGTTTGAGCTCAGTGAAGCCCAATACCCTGCCATGTAAAAGTGAAAAAGTCACTCAAGTCCTTTCAGTGACTCCACATTCCTGGGTACTGAAAACAGCAAATGTCACTCCTTCCCTCAAAAGAGCAGGAAGGATGATCCAAGAAGCTACAGGCTGGTCAGCCTCATCTCTGTCCCAGGGAAGGTCAGGCAGCAAATTCTCATAGGAGCCATTTCCAAGCATATTACAGACCAGAAGGTCATATGGATTAGTCAGCATGGATTTATGAAGGGGAAATCATGTTTGTCCAACCTGACAGCTTTCTAGGACAAGATGACTTGGTAGTTGAGAAGACAGCAGTGGACGCTGATTATCTTTGACACTGTAACACCCCCATAGACAAGATGATGAAGCATGGGCCAGACAGAAGACTGTGGGGTAGACTGAAAACCTGGCTGAACTGCGAGGCTCAACGGTTGTGATCAGCGGTACGTAGTCCAGTTAGAGGCCAGTAATTAGGGCTGTACCCCAGGGGTACATACTTGGCCAATACTGTTTAACTTCTTAATTTATGCCCTGGACAATGGGACCAAGCTCACTCTCAGCAAATATGCTGATGAAAGGAGTTCCACAACGGGAAGTGCAAAGTTCTGCACCTGGGGAGGAATAAACCACCCCTGTACCAGCAAAGGCTGGGGGGCACCTGGACAGAAAGCAACTTTGCAGAAAACACCGGTCCTGTTGAACGAGAACTAGCCATGCTTCCTCGCAGCAAAAAAAAAAAAGGGTCACAAACATCCTGGGCTGCATTAGGAAAAGCATCACTAGCAGGATGAGGAAGGTGGTCCTTCCCCCCTACTCAACACTGGTGAGACCACATCTGGTGTGCTAGTGTGCCTAATTCTGGGCTCCCCAAATCAAGAGTGACACAGACGTACTGGAGTGACACCAGCAAAGGACTGCAGAGATGAGTGATTGGAACATGACATATGGGAAGAGGCTGAAAGAGCTGGAATTGGTAAAGAAAATCTTATCAGCATGTATAAATATCTGAAGGGGGTATAAAGGGTTACAAAAGATGAACCCAGACTCTCCCCAGCAGTGCTCAGTGATGGGACAATAGGCAGTGGGCACAAATTAAAATACAGGAAATTCCACTTAAAACAGGGGATTTAATTGTTTATTTTACTGTGAGGTGGTTGAACAGTGGAGAATCTTGCCAAGTCGCCATTTTCAGACATGTTCCAAGCCCAGCCGAACACATTGCTGACCGCTCTAACTGGCCTTGCTTTAAGCAGATGGGTTTGGACCAGACGATGTCCAGAAGTCCCTTCTAACCTCAATTACTCTGTGATTCTTTGACTTCCCTGAAGCAAACTCAGTAATTCCTGTTGTACCTGTCCTGTTCTTCCTGCTTGTTCTCTTTAGGTCTCTGTCTTGTAGCAGATTCCTCCTCTAATGAGACGTGTATCAAGCTGGTTATATAATTATTTTTTTTTCCCCCCCAAACTGAGGTTCCCTTTCAGTGCCCAGTTATCGATTACAGATTAAGTTTTACTGGTTTGAACAGAAAGGCACAGACTGCATAAGCCAGCGTGCACCTTCTCCGGGTTCAGTAATCTTCATCTTGACTGTCACCTACTTCAATTTCTACAGCTTTTCCCAAGTCCTATATTAAAATTCAATGCACAAGCCTACATTAGCTATTTTTTTCTCACTTTTAAAAACTACTTCCATTTACCTTATGGCTGCTCTCTATTATATAAAGAGCAAAGCAATACAGCTTGAGTCAGTCTTCTACAAAACATCCAAGACTGTACACACCAAAGTGTTAGCTAGCTTCAGATAATGACAATCTTGAAATTGAAAAACATGCAAAAATCAAGGCCAAGTTCAACTGTCCCAGCAGAAAGAATGCTGCTGGACACTTCATGTGCACCCTGCCCTCCTGGCTTATTTTAATTTTCTTTTGCCCTGATAAGAAATCTCATAAAACTTTCACACATCACTGCCTTGGAACCTGTGGTGTCCCCTCATTATTTATATAACATCAGAGATGAGGAAGTCATTGAGTATCATGGTTGATACTCTGTTTATTCAACAAGACATTTTACTTCGCTGTTGGCAGATGTCCAACTGTTCATACCTTTAAGCATTTCCTTCGGTTTAACTCATACGATGACAACTTCCCAGAGCAAATCTGGATAGTTACCCGTATGTCGCTCTGTATCCCTCCCACACATCTATAAAGCTTCTGTCCCAATCTCTGCAGAACTTTCAGTCACACTAATCCCTCTACTTGACATTAAAAATACCCCATATGTGGCAAATTTGGGCTGGAGAGTCACTTAAAGGATGCTGATCCTCTAACAGTTTCTAAAAGTTTCTCCTAGATAACTACATAAATTAATCCAAACCTCAGTGGGAAAGAACGGCAGCGGAGTTTCACCTATAATACTAAAACCAAACAAAAATGATGCTGTCAAAAATCCCAATTATATATACAAGTAACTCAATTGTGGCTGCGTATCAAGCTGATAAATTCCCATCAATGTGCTGTTCTACCACTTCAGCCTCATGGTTTTAACAAGTCCACTAACTTTCACTCATTTCACAGTTCCCAGTGCATACATTTAGCTCCCCTATCTCATTATTACAGAAATACCCACATAGTATCACAGTTCAGATCACAGTTTTATGTTATTTTCCAATTAAAAAGGCAGAAATCATTAACCTTCATGAGCAAATTTCAAAAATTGCAGAACTTAATTTGATGCTCATGGGAAGAAAGATAAAAGACTGATATTAGTAGGTATGTTGGAGAACCACTTGAGCTTTAACTACTTGGCCTGGTTATTTTGGCAGTGAATGGCAGTTATGGTTTGGCATCAGAAGAAAACTAATGTTTTTTGTATTACAGCTATTTTAAAATGGATTTCAAAGGCATTACTTTTGAAGTGTCAATACGAAACAAGCTCTATATTATAAACTCTCACAGTAAAACAAAATACAAGGCCACCACCTTCTGTCTCACCATCCACCTCACAGCTTTTAAATAAGCCACTTTAGAAGCAGTAATATATTTGGTTATTAACAGAGGACAGCATCTACAGAGGACTTTGTAATCTCCAGCCATGAGTTTTTCTTCTTGTTTACAGCTCAATGCTTGCTTCAGCATATTCCCCATTCCATTCTCAGCACTACACTTCATTATCAACACCCTTATTCAAACAAACTTGCGTACAGTTTTTAAAATTCAGGGGGGAATGGGGAAAAAAAAAAACCACAAAACAAACAGCTTGACCATGAAATTATGCTATTACCTGTATTCATTACTAAGAATGACAACTTCACCCACTGTTATAGTTGTTTTAAAGAATGTTTTTCAAAGCAGCCTTCTGAAAGGCTGGTGTTTACTGGCAGTCTACAAACCCAGAATCACAACCAGATCCTGTCACCTGGAAGACTCAAATCTAACAGATACATTTTTCAAAAGCATAATCAAGCTGGTATCTACATCAATGTAAACATGATTTTTAATATGTTCTGTACAGAACTGCACAGCACACAATACACCTTGTTTTAAGAGTCTTTGACAGCACTGATGAAGGCTCACAGGCATACAAAGGCACCTCCCTCTGGGGGGCACAGCAATGAGGAGAGCCCCAGATACACCTCCATTTCTTTGCTCCCAAGAACACAGATAAAAAGGGCCATGGAGGTATCAATAGAAAGATACTGGCAAATGATATTGCTTGACAAAAACTATCTTGCTCAACAGATTGTCCCTGTAGGTACCTGAGCAATAAACCAAATCACAACAGACTGCCCAGATCTGCAACTCAACCTGGCAAGGCTCATCAAAGAGATGATGAATCACTCTACTACCAGTGACAACCACAAAGCTGAAATTTGCTGATTATCTGAAATCTCTCGAAAAAGAAAGTTCTTTGTCACTTGCTGCTTGTACTTGCTTTAGCAAATTAGATGGTAGAAGACACAGCTCCTCTTTATTAACTTTGACTCAGCTGTAAGAACAAGAACAACTGTAGCCAGTGCACTGGAATTCTTACAGTTAACTAGTTACCAAGGTATGGATACACATACATTGCCGCATAAAAAAATAAGCTGCTTCTCTGAATACTCTTAAGCATTACAAACAAAGAAACTGGAATTGGAAATCTAGTGTTTGCAATAAAACAAAGTGATATTTCTGTGTGCCAAATACAGTGCCAGACAGAAATAAAGGTTGCATCTTTCCAACCTAGATTATGCATTACTGAAGTAAAGCACACAAATCCCAAAGATGTAATGGAAATAAGAATTTCTGAAAAAAAAAATGAAAAAAATATATTATTTAAGTAAACACAGAGGAAGTCTGCTGTGGGTCACTGCCTTTTTTAGGAATCATCTTCATGTTTTCTAACTGCAAGAGGAGCCCATCACCTGCTTCCTTTCACCTGCAACCTTTTGAGTGTAACCAGATGGCAACATGAAAGCATAGCCAGGAGTGGACAACACAACCATCCCAACCCTGTAAAATGCAACTGCTCACTCCATTCCAGATCATGCCTCTCTGAAAAATAAAAGAGAAACTACAGAAAAAAAGATGGCTTAGAACTGCACCACTATTTCAATATTCTCATCACTTCCATTTCACTTGTTTTTTGTGGGGCTGCCCTAAAACCCTTTTGTCTTTTATCAGAAGATAAAGTAGGCTTCTCCTGAAATATTGGGTTACCCATGACTTCCGACTGTAGTGACAAATAAAATTCTTAAATGAAAGTTTCAGTCTATGTCCTAGATCTTTTGCATGAAAAACTGACAATTGCACAACAAAAAAAAGAACAGGATTATCTGCTAACAACGCACACTAATTATATCATTCAAATTCAAGGGAATCACCATACAGCAGGGATACAACTTAAAGCCCACAGGTCTGTGAAGAAGCTTCAAACTGTCTCCTAAACTAACACTTGACAGTGAGCCAGAGGCAGCTGTACAGTACGAGTGAGGGCAAAAGAGCTGCCACAGCTATCAGGGGAGCACAGATGGTGAGTTCTACACCTGCAGCTTGGTATCGCTGAAGGAGCGGTCCCACCTTCCCCATTATGCTCCTCCCAGTGACACAGTCCTTCCCCCTATCTTTGTGCCAATTCCAGTGCTAAATCGACATGCACTGACCTGTTTATATTCAGTAAGTCTTCAGGGGTAAAAAAGCCTAGGGCCCCTGATAGCTGCAAAGCTTTTTTTTTTTTTTAATAAAATAGGCATACTTTGCACATCCTGTCAAAGCTTTCTAGACACGGAGTGTAATTCAGCATGAACACACTTCTTACACCATCCATGCACCCCTTCACGGCTTACCTGTCCATGCATTATGTGGCAAGCCAAAAAGGTACTCGCATACTGGAGGAAAAGTATAGGCCCATAGGGTTATAATGCTATGTAATGACCTTCTTAATCAGCAAAGCATTCTTCCAGATACAGACCCTGAGTCTAAACCACGCAAGGAATTCTGACAATTGTCCTTCTAAATTTTGTTCGGACACTTTTTTATTTAGCTTGTAATGCGTAAGAACCTTACTGTGTTTGATTTTAAGTCATGAAGGCAGAAATACAGAGTTTACCGTTTTAAAAATAGGAAGTGAAATTCCAAAAAGCAAAGAAATCCCAGCTGTGGCACAGGCTTTCTCTCATAATAGGTCCTACCCCTACCATTACTGTCTACAAAGTCCCTCCCTCTCAACTCCCACGTCGTCCACCCTTAACTCGGAATTTCATTTTGTTTCTATCTTCTACACTCAAGCATACAGTTCACTGGGAAGTTCACAGCTTCAAAGTGAACACTCATCAGTCTGAAAGCATTTTCACCTCTAGTATCACCATCAGAACAGTATTATTTTGTTCAGACATTCACATCCCAGATGAAAGCAAGACTTTCCTTAAATGTTACCTTTTGCTTTAATAATTCAAATTGTCACTAATGCCATAAAAGTCTTGTAGTTCTGAGGGCCTGATGAGGGGCAGAAAGGACGGGAAAGGAAAAAGGAATTATATGCCACACCTCACAGGACTATGTTTAAAACCTTTAAATCACTGAGAATAACTAAATAAACCACCAGCAATGCCAACAGGTTTCCACACAGAGCAAATCCACTTGCCCAGGGTTAAATACACTGATTTGATGGGTACACAGAAAGAAGAACAATGAGAGCAGCATTGCCTTGTGATAGCTCATTCATTGACCTGGACTAGATTTGGTTCAGGCAAATGTTTAACAAATGCAGCACTGCTCTGGAAATTGGTCATTCGAATACACAGCACACGCCACATTTGCAAAAGACAGAAAAGATTTTCTAATGTCTTACTGGTAAACTCAAGCTAACAAGCACAAAATGGAGTATGCCAATTACCTGCAGAAGTACTGCCCATTGATCGTTAAGTTTTCCTCTGTGTCTTTAGGTGATGAACCCAGTGGAATGGAATTAGAAATGTTACACAGTCAGAAATAACACAATGTAAAAAAAAAAAACCCACGCTGAAAACACAAGTGACAGCTATTTAGTTTGGGCAGCTATAGAAACTGTTTTAATGTAGAGTGAGGTGGTCAGAGTGTTTTCCTAAACCTTCAGCATTTCCCTCCTTTTTCCTGTTACCATTATACACATTATTCCCCTTCAAACAGCTGGAATAAGAATCTGCTTTGCATACTGCCATCACCGATGACAACACAAGCATGGGATGAATTGCACACATTTAAGAACAGAAGCAGCCTTGCTACCCTTACACAAAAAAACAAGCCAGTGTCACATTTACTTTTCATCTTCAAAGCACCTGTATTTTCTTTTTTCTCACTTCCTTTATGGAGTGAAGAGCCCTTCACACGCAGGATCACCCCAGGACATCTTAACTTGAATAGACAGGAAAGGGCGTTCAGCTGCAGGTAAAATCTAGCGAAAACACACAGCTCATCACTTTCACAGAAGTTAGCAAGCCTGGTTAAAGATTAGACCAAACACATCACCGCCTTATGAACATTTTTATACATTAATCACCCCATTTTTTATCTAGTCTCTGAAATGGAATATTTACAGCAGTAGGAAATACACACATGCATATACACGCAAGGCACACACGCACTTGTAGAGGAGAGCCTTATGAAGAGAAATTAATTAATGATCAATTAACTCAGGCTCTGATCAGCCAAAGTAAAAAAACTTTAAAGTTAAGGAATCCTTGTAAAGAATGAATTCACTCCATCTAGCTGCTTTGCAAATAAATCAGGAGAAGAGCAGCTCACGGCACTGGCAGAGCAAAAATTAAGGTGTCAGAAAAGTACAAATGCAGTATTTCGAGCAACAGGTCTTAATCCCTTCAAATGTTTATGAAACCTGCAGTGATGAAATAAAAATTTGGCTATCTGACCACTCTAACTGTCAAGGAAGAGTAATGATCATTAATATATCACTAAAAGACAGCTAGCACTGGGGATAGGAGCAGGCACTAGGGATGGATACTGACCAAAAGCATGTTAATGTTTAACACAGTCCACTCCTCCGGGTCTCAGTACATACTCCACATCCAGTCTTCCATAGCTTTTTTCACTGCACAGGACAATGCAAAGCTAAAAAGAGCAGTAACCGCTTACGAATGAGTTGCACAGGGAAAAGCTCCAACACAATCATGTGAAACTAAGGAATCAAAGAGCCCATTTTATTTTTAAATAAATGAACATGCTCCCAGTCTCAAATTTTATATTCTTGATGGATATTTCACTGCAAATGGGTATCCATTTGACGAATCAATGAATAAATCAGAACCACACTATAGACCTGTCTGTACTATGCCTTTTTATATTCAAGACCACTTTAAACCTCAACTCATCTTTCTTTTCCTCAGTATTAAACTTTACCAGGTATCTAGCTAATACTAAGAGAGAAAAAGTATGTCTAAATGCTACCCTTGACAAAAAGCTAGACCTATAAAGAACAGAAAACAGAGAGCATGAAGGTCTTACAGTGGCTCATATTAACATACTCTTCTTGAAAGCTCCAGTTTCCCTATCATGACCTACCCAACCCAAACCCTGAGATCTGATCATTTCAGGGAAAAGGTAAGTCACCAAACTTTCACTTCTTTATTAGAAGCAGGGTTCCACACAATAAAACTGTAACAATCCCCCTGAAGAGAATAGGCCTTTTCTTGCTCAGCAACGATATCATTTGAGTCGAAGCTCTGAACTTCAAAATCAATGATCTAAACGCAAACATGTACGTGGTTCTGTTCATGACTAAAACAATAGACCTCTCCTACCAGCAGAGTTTAGAATAGCTCAGGCAGGTGGGTGGCAGGCAGGCATTATCAGTTCCTAACTGGGAGGACCGTAATAATTTATTTTTTTAAAAAAAAAGAACAGCATATTAACACACCGCCAAGTTTTAAACAATGATTTGAATAACCAGCGTAACAAGATCTAGTATCGTGTTTCCTCAGAGGAGAGAGAAAAAAAAAAATCTGCCCTTGAAGTTTTACCAGGAGGTTTGGTCTATGCCCCAGTATAGTAAAAGTAGAAATTCCAGGCATAACTTAAGAGCTGATCATATGAAACAGGGCCTTGGTTTCTTTAAAATGCTCTTTCCCAGTTTGTTACACTACTTTCGTTTCTATTAAGTGTAAGTTGCAATTCTTATATAGAAAAAGATCAATCCTTCAACTGCAGCAACTCTGCACTACAATGAGTAAAACCCGAATGCCAGTCACTTACAGGAAATGCTCACATCACTGCTTTATTCTTCAGATGAGAGGCATGAAGAAGAAAAACTACCCTTCCCTCTCCAAAACATAGACACAGAATTAGCTCAGGTAACAGTCAAACCAAGCCCAAGAAGGACAGCTTAAAACCTTTACAAATACTTAATTTATGAGACAGTAAAAAGTAAATATCTAGGCAAACAAAATACTCCCCAGCTAGGCTATACTCTTGGCTTGCCTATTTCCTCCTCTGAGGTGAGCACACACTTCAAAGTGCTTCTGTAGTCAGGCAAAGTACGGTTACAGTGAGCAACTGAGGCAAATACTCTGCTCTGGGTTACGCACACATATTCACTTTCCTTAGGTTTAAGGGCACAAAGTAGTTCCTTCAGTTGCATATGGGTACAACAGACTGACAAAAATTGGAACATTACATGAACATAACTGGATAGCCAAAAGGAAATGGCTTAAAAATAAACGGCATCAGTGATAGCGCTCCCAGAAGCTTCACCATTACCATTTGCAAGGGGTTTTTCTTCTGCTGTAACCCTGCAGACTCTTCCCCTTGCTTTTAAGCAGAAATCAAATTAGTTTTGCTGCAACATGAAAAGCACATCTCTATGGCTGAATATGTTTGCCACTTTGTTTAAACAGCTTCAGTTTACAAAGGATGTTTGCTTAGATGCTATCATCAACCGATACTGATAACTCTGTTGAGAAGTGACTTATCTACTGCATATGCTGTAAAAAGAAAATTAATTTATTTTGTAAATCTCTCATGAAACATATTTTTCAAGCACTCCTAAGGCAAGCTCTCTTAGAAACAATGATTCATTTAAATTCTACACAAGAAACATCACGCTCCTTTACTACCTGTCTTCCTATTAGCCTATTTGTGCTGTAGTTAACTTCCCCAAACGATTCTGACACTTGGAAACAAAGGAACGAGACAACTTCATATTTAGCCCTGTTTCACCACAAAAGAAACAGAACTTTAAGAAGGGAGAGAAAATTGAGGGAAGAAAATGAGGTGATGCTGCTTAACTAATAAATTCATATAAATAATCTTCTCTCACTCTCTCTTAAACCCCAAAATAACTGTTTAATCTGTAAGATTAAACTTAAGCTTTCAAAGTTAGCACTCAGAAGCCTCAGTTATTTTCCACTGCAACAGTATCTTTCACATGTACTGTAGCAGTTCTATGTTTTAAGGATGAGAAAATTCACTTTGGATCAGAATGCTACATATTATTCCCATGATCACTTGGAGGTGAACACATTCAGCGGAGTGATTAAAACCGTCAGCCAAACCACAACCAAGAATGTGCACTAGACCAAGTTCAGATTTAAATGGCTGTAGCAAAGAGCAATGTAATTGTAATTAAATTAGAACGGCTTCAGACTTTCGCTGTAAGAAAAGAGAAAGGAATTTAATTTTTTTTCAAGCAAGATTTTTTTTAAACATTAAAATCCTCAGAACCAAAGTTCTGTTCATGTTTCATTCTTCAAGATCTGTGCCTTTTTTTCTGGTAAATACAAGCAAGCCATAGCTGGGTCTACTGTCACTCTCTCGACGTGGACTGTCTTCTTACAAACACAAGTCGGGATTGCTCTTCTTTTCTCTTTCAAAAGGATGAGTGGCAGGGTAGCAGAGACCAAACAAAGCAATGAGAAACTCACTAAAATAAGCAATAATATATTGGGAAAAGCTGATCTAAAAATACCCTGGTTTCTGATTTCTTCAATTCTAACTAAACTATAAAGGTAAGTTTTGCTGGGGATATTTTCTGAAGCTTCAAGTGTAAAGGATGCCACGACAACAGATATCCCAAATGCTACACCCGCCTTTCTCTCTGCATCACACACAGATCTGAAGTTCTTTTGTCAATTTAACGTCACGTTACAGCTATTAAAACAAGCTGAACTCTTGGATATCAGAGCCAGACAAAGGCACCCTCAAACACCCTCCTCTCCTTTTATCTGGACAGGACTGCCACACAAGGTCAAAGGCACCCTGTTTGGAAGCAGGAGGGTTAACAGCCAGAACATGTACATGTTTCCAAAATAAAGCGGTGGCAACAGCGGTGCCTTTCTGCCGTGTTTACCAGAGGGAAGACAGTTCTCTGTGAACCTCCAGCTACAGCCATGCCTTATCGCCAGGAAACATTACTCCAAGGCACGGCCGTGCCCCGCCAGGACGAAGGCGGCGAGCACCGGTGAAGCAGCTGCAGCGGCACAGCCGAACCTGGAAGGATCGGCCGGGGCAGAGGGACGGGCCCCTCGGAGGGGGCTGACTCCGAAGGCTGGGAGGAGGCTGTGCCACGGCACGACGGCCGGAAAGCGAAGCCTCCGACGGGAGTGAATCCCCGGGGCCCTAAGAGGGCGAAGGTTTACGGGCTGATCCCTGAGACGAGGGGCCTGGAAAGGAACGCGGGGTCCGAGCGGGGAAGAGAAGCGAATACGGCGGGGGGCAGCCAGAGCTAGGGACGCAGAGCCGGGGGAAGCAGGCATCCCAGCCCAGGGTATGGGCAGGTGCCCCCGCCAGCCGGAGCGGAGAAAGGGCCCGGCGGCGCAAGGCCGGCAGCGCCGGAGAAGGGGCGGCGGGGCCAGGCAGCCCTCGCAGGGGAGCGCCGGGGTCCCGGGACCGCCGCTCCGTGCCGCGGGGAAGGAACGATGCTGCCGTCCCAGCTCGGCCCGAGAGCCGCCCCCGCCGGGGCCCGGGGAGGCAGCACGGCGGGGAGGGCCTCCCGCAGCGAGGCCCTCGCGGGGGCGAGAAGCCCCTCAAGCAGACAGGCCTACGCCCGCCGGGGTCCCCCGCGCCCCCCTGCCTCCGCAGCCGCGCCACGGCCGCCCGCAGCCGAGGAGAGCGGCGGGGCCGCCGTGCCGCGCCCCGCCGGATCCTGTCCCCACCCCTACCGCCGCCCCCGCCTCCTCCTGTCCGCCCTGCCCGCAGCGCGGACCCCGCTCCCCTCACCGGGCACGGCGGCGTAGCAGCTCCCCCGTCCCTCGGCCAAGATGGCAGCCGGTGCGAGCCCAACCCGAGGCGGCGACTTTACAAAGTCGGGCGGGATCTCCGCATGCGCCGAGTCGCTCGGCAGCCGCCGGCGCGCGGTGACTACGAGTCCCGGCGTGCTCCGCGCCAGGCGCTGCGCATGCTCGCGGCGGCCTGAGGCGCCGCCGGGCCGTGAGGGACGGGGCGGGGAGCGGCGGGCCCGGCGGGGCGGGGCGGGGCGCCCGGGCGGGCGGGGCCTCCCCTCCGCTTCGGTCGCGGCTGCAGTTTGCGTGCCTGGGCTTTGGCCCGGAGCGCACGGGAACGCCTCGCAATAGCACTCGGTTCCCAGGCCGCAGCTGGGGTTTGCTGCCCGCGGCGGCGGGGAGCCCCTCACCTCCCACAGCCACCTTCTGGGCCAGGTCCCTGAAAAGAATTGCGTATACATACACAGATTATATATATATGTATATACAGACTACGGTAAAAATCATCGATCACCAAGGCAACCTTGCAGGTGAGGCTGATGCTCCTCTGAAGTGACAAGGGTGCCCTAAGGAACCTGTGGCCACCCATGGCACTGGGTTATCACAGTAACAGGAATAACTGGAAATACCCGAGTCAAGCAACTGGGACATCACTGGTCACAGCACGGGCTTTGTGACACACAATTCAGGCTTTGTGGTTTTAATGTATCCGCTGCAGATACTTAAACTATTGGTGTTACTTAACCTTTACATGAAACCTTCCTTGTTTAAAGTGTGTTTTCTCTTAACCAGAATACACAATTGCAGAAAGTGAATACATAGGAATTACGATACACCTCCGCAGTGAGGAATGAGAGACTTCAGTTTGCATGCACTGAAATCAGAGAAAAGACTCCTTAACTTTCAAAGAGTAGGAGAATATCCTCACTAATTTTTCAGGAAAATGACATACTTTGCATGTGCAAAGTTTAGCGTTTTCTTACAACTGGTAGGGATGTGTAAACCCATCTTCCCTACTTCATAAACCACCTACTACATAAACTCCAGTAAGGAAGGTGCCGCAGCTACAACGAAGTGAGCATTTCCCTTGGTGAGGCCTAAGCAAGAAAACCACGCGGATTGTTTTCCCCTAACAGCACAACACGTGTGTTTCGACGCCAATTAGCCATCCGCAGTTCTGATTGACCAAGGTGTAACTCCAAGCTCGTAACTTCAAGCGTGGGACTCGCTTTAATTCCAGCACAGAACAATATATGCTGCCCAGTCAGAGCCTGTGAGCACTGAAAATCCAGAAGTGTGTGGCTTTGTCAAAGGTGCGTGTTCCTGGGAAGCAAGTTTGAAGCCAAGGTTACAGCCTGACGTATGAACCAAACAAACCAAAAAGCTGAAGTAAGTTCTGGAAGTTTTTTTTTCCTCTAAAGCTCTTCTATGCACCTTTAAGCCTTTACGTTCCTTTACAGATATTGGACCACCTATACATAGATTTGCAGTTCCATAGTTAAATGGTCCGTTCAAATTAATAACAAAAGAAATGAGTTCTGCAAGCCTTACTTAACAGAAATTTCCCTCTCATGCATCACCTACATAAACAGTCCTCTCTCATCCATCGCTGCGGTGCAGGTTCCTGCCCTGGCGGGACAGTACAGCTCGGGCTGACTTCAGCTGGAGTCCCACAGCTGCATAGCTGGGTTTCCTCCACAGCCTCTTTGTTGTCTTTCCCAGCTGGTTGATAACACCAGGCTTGTTTTTGCAGATTGCTTGTGGCTTGGTGCCCCAAACTGTAGGGAACATTGCAGCTAGGTGCACTGTGACCTTTCACCCCAGCTGTCTGAATTAATTTTAACTTTAGTAGAAGTTTAGCATTTGCAGGAAGAAGCTGAATGCCACCCCATTTACACATATGTGTGACTCCTATCAAATTCAACAGATGTGTGTATATCCCTAGGGTAGTGTGGCTGTTTGCAGTCTCTGCTTTTGTCTTACTGGTTTTTAGGTTTCCAAGGTAAAGGTTGCTCGAGCAGATGTGAATTAATTATGTTCAGTGTCTCTTTTCATCACAGAAGTTGTCCTCTGTGTTAGTGGTTTTTTCCTCCTTTTGTAACTGGCATTTCAGAAAAGTGATTGTTGTTCAGTGCCAGCAACCCTAATCTCTTTATTTTTCAGCTTCTGATGCCTCAAGTCAAGTTCCGCTGGCGCTATCTGCTCTGTAAAATTCATGAGAAAAAGAATGCATTCCAGGTGCACAGACAGATTAGTTTACGCTTGCCAGGGCAAGATGAACGGAGAGCAATCTTCACATTCACGCACCCTTTCAGAGATCATTTCCCCTGTTAAAAATCATGGCCTATCAGTGTACTGGAACAACAAATAATGAATTAATGCCAGAACAGCATGGCAATAACACAGATGAATATAACTGAGTAGCAGAAGAGCTACGTATCCAAGATTTTACCTTTCTTTAGTTTGCTTATTTGGGGAAAGGAGGAGACTACTTGATTGTTTTCTTTTTCCCTGTACTTTCTATAGGTACAAGATATTCAGGCAGCATGGAATTTTCTTGCTATTCCCTGACATAACTTTCTATTGACTAGTAAGAACCCCAACAGATTAGGAAAGTTTGCTACAGCTTGCAGGACTGTCTTGCTTTTTAAGAAAACTGTGTCTACTTTATAGCTTTTCAGTTCCCTGAGGTTTGATATGGTCAAGCAGTGCTTCTGGGAGTTCATTTCGGAGTGATAATATTTAATAATACTCATAATATTTTTTCCATTCTTTCTCAGTCCAGTACAGATTTCAAGGTCACTGGGCAGAGATTGTTTCTTGTGGCAAAATATGTGTAGCATTCATTCTCAGTTGGGTTATTATAAGTAACAATATTCAAATCACTTAACTGCCTTGTCACAGCCAGAACTAACGCACTAAGTTAGTGCTGTCAGTGCTGGGAGTTGACTGGGAAACCACTGAGGATAAGGCTCTCTGTGGCAGACTTGTGTAAATCACTTCCCTGTTCAAATCTTTCATGTGGTAATAAAAAAAATCCTGCAGGATCATTAAAATGTTGCGATACTGTTAGATTTTTGAGCAGGATTTTTGGAGATGCTGCCCTAGGTTCCCTTAGCTAGAGGGCTGGGACTGGACTGCGTAACAGAAGCACTGAACACCCATATTATTCTGCTATCCCTAGAGAATGGGATCCTCTGTCCTGAAAGAGACCCTGCCTTCATTCTCTCCCTTTTTCCACTCTCAACCAACAGATCCCCATTGACCTCGCATATGACAAACCAATTCTTTCCAAAATTTTATAATTTACTAAAGGTTTCACAGCAAGTTGTTGTCAGAGTTGGAAACAGAACTGGGTCTCTTAGCTCCTTGACAAGTGTTTAATGATCTTTCTTTTTTTATTATTTTAGTGAAACACACAGAAATCCAGAGAGAATCACATAAATACAAAACAATTTAGGTAGGAAGGAACCTCTGGAGGACTCTAGGTCCACCCCCTGCTTGAACCAGGACCAACTTAGATAAGGTTGCACAGGGCCTTGTCCAGTCGAGGGATAAATATCTTCAAGGATGGAGATCCCACAGCCTCTTCATGCCCTGGTTGAATGTTCAATGGCCCATGTAATGATTTTTTTTTCCCTTATATCTAATTGGAATTTCACTTGTAGGAACTTTTGCTTCTTGTCCCTCATCCTGTCCCTGTGCACCTCTGCAAAGAGTATGGCTCCATCTTCTTCACACCCTCCCATCAGGCAGTTGTAGACAACAGTAAGATCCCCCTTTGCCTTCTCTTTTCCAGGCTGAACAGACCCAGCACTCTCAGCATCTCCTTGTACGTCCCGTGCTCCATCCCTGATCATCTCAGTGGCCTCCCCTGGACTATGGTACATCAAAGCCTATCTTATACCAGGGAGCTCAAATTGGACCCAGTGCTGGCAGGTGCGTTCTTATCAGTGCAGAGTGAAGGGCAAGGTTCCCTTACCTCACCCTTCTACCCGCACTCCTGATGGCACAACCCTGGATGCAGTCGCCCTTCTTTGTCGCAGGAGCACTCGGTGGACTCCCACTCAACTTCTTTACTGGGACCCCAGCACCTCTTCCACCAAATTGCTTTCTAGGCAGTCGACCCCACGTCCTTTGGAACTGGGGTTACCCCCTCCCAGATACAGAACTATCTTTGACCATCCACGTTTGTCTTTGTGGAGTTTCCTGAGGTTTTTGTCCGCCTTCATTTAGGGCCTCAGTCTGCCAGCACTATGTAAGTTGACAACATAAAGCTGGTCCTGGTACGGAGGAGACCACAGTGACCATCTCTCCACGTAAGCAATTTTGATAGTGCGAATGCTTACCCACTTTGGGCTAGACACAGCCCCAAGCAAATATCACACAATGACTGCTGAATAGTCATCAGATGCCATCAGCATCCATCAGCTGCTAAGCTATTTTAAATCTTTAACAGTGGCTTAACACTTCTGTCTGACTTAAGGCTCTGTAAAGTTGGTGATGTACAAATGCAGGATATTTTGGTTTCGTGTTCCATTACTGGATTTCAAAGCAGTTCATAAAAAACTATAAAGTAAGTCTTCTTTTAAATAAGTCTTCTGGAGATTTTTGTTAACTAGTTAATTATTGTGGCAAGGGCTTTATATTTTGAAATGAGACTTCTTATCTTGAAATTGTCATCCCTAAAAAGAGAATTTTTGTTGTGCTGCCTTGTTATCAGAGTCTGAATTAATGATTTCACTCATGAAGTTAACAGTACCATGTCAGAGTGTATCTATTTCTAATTGACTTCAAAATCAGAATTGATTCATTTGGCTTGGGATTTAGAAAATTATCAGTAGGAAAAGATAAATTACTTCCTGTTATCTGGAGAAGGAATGAACGAAACCCTCAGGTTGGTGAGAACTATTATTATTTCCGAGTAGTCTAATTAAAGGGTAAAACAAAGACATGGGGCTATTTAATTAAGTATTTTATTACTCAGTTGCTCTATAGTGCGTAATCAGAGAACCAGGAGGGCATAATTAGGTGTCTTGAGAACGGAAATGACACAACTGAGATATGTAGATGTTTTAAAGGAAGAACAAGATCCCGGGAAAATCGTTCCTCTCTTCCCCATGCAAAAGGCTGGACATTATTTTTCCCTGGGACTGGAGAACGTGATACCGTAATTCTGCTGAGGAGTTTTGAGACCAAGATGTGACGTGCTCGGATATGCGAGACACACCGTGCGTTTTGTAACTGATGGCTCTATCCAGTTCTTGGCCACACAGAGAACTTGCAAGCAGCCTGCAGGTCAGCTGGGCCCGGGGTGAGACAGCATGGCAGGCATTCAGGGTACCCACAGGCACCGCTTGGATCCCAGGGACAGCTTTGATCTCTGGATGCTGTGTCTCGGACTCTTAAATCACAAGCATTTGCTCAGTGTCAGTGTGAGGTGGATGCCTGCTCCCGCCAGGCTCTCTGAGAAGAGTTTTTGGAATGGAGATGCTAGTAGAGAGGGAGCCTTTATCACGTTTAGACCCAGGTTTATTCCTGTCCCACCCTAATAACCTCCCTCATTTATACAGTTGTAAATTATCTACATCAGAAAGGCTGACTCATCCCCTGAGTGGTTCACCTCCTTGCAAATTGCTCTGGTATAAACCAGCTTGCGTTTCAGAGCTGAACAGATGCTGATAAAAAGCTACATAATGTCAAAAATAATGCAAAGGGAGAAGGTACGATTTAAATAGCTGGGGCTTGATCCAATGCCAAATAAAGCTAATGAACTGGTTTCCATTATGAATTCTTTAAAAGTCTCTATCAGCTTCAGGGGTCTGTACCTTCTTTACCTTGCGTGGTCCCTTGTACCAGGATACCCCAGTGCCCTCCACTAAAAAGGACAAAACCACCCAAGGTATCAGTCCTGTTGAGTAAGAGGTTCAAGTTGTGTGTTGCGCTGTCCGCCTGTCCCTTGGAGCTGCAGCATTACACTTCTGCATAAGAACTCTGAACCTAACCTCTGGCCTTGGACTGCGAAGAAGCAAACAGGCCCAGACGTCAAATATCCCTTGCTGAGTGGTGATCTTGCTCATTCGCTCTGCTTATTTTATCCAGCCTTTCTTATGCTCAGCGTGTGCTAAGTAACTGGGCAGCTGAATTGCAAACTTTGGGTAAGTACCAGCGAGGGGCAGGAAGGTTGCTGTACCAGTCCTATCGCATGCTATTAACATACCAGGTGCAGTGCTCATAATTTCCGAGACTGGATTAAGGGAGAATTTACTTGGTTAAACTTGCTCTACAAGGCTCAGGGCTTGGTCCTCAGTTCATGTTATGCTCATGCTTACTGACTTACCACCAACCCAGAGCCGCAGGCCCTTGGGGACTGAACCTGCCTCTTGTGTAACAGGCTGGGCCCCAGATTCCTCTCAGAAACAAAGCCTGGTGTTTTTTCTCTTGTTGGGGGTATAACGAAAATAAAAAGCAAGCGGTAAATTTAGTCCAAACTTCCCTTCACACCAGTTCATTTATTATCTTCTCGCTCTTGCTTCAGTTCATGCTTGCACTGGGTGTACAGGCAGCATGTTCACAAGTAAATAATTTCTAGTGTTCTTACAACAAAACCATAAGCCACCTTTTAACCCTTGGACTAACCGTAGTCCTCCCCAAAGGCACCGGCTTGATCATATCAAACACTTATTTACATGTTGGTAGTCCTGGTTCACAGGGAAGTCAGAACGAAGGCTGCCTCCGCCCTCTGTTGGGCAGTTAATGGTGGAAAGTGGATGGTACCGTAAACAAAATCAGGACTGGGTGAAGGGCAGAAGTCTTTGCTGGGGAGAGGGGAGGAGAAAGTTAGCTGCAGTGAATCTGGACTGTGTTGAATTTAATATCACCGGGGAAATGGTATTAACATCATAGTGCTAATGCTTGCTACAGTAACGCAAATGTTGCTGTGGGTTGAGATAGTTTAACTGAACCAGATCCCTGGTGGTGTTATTCTGTACTGCTGCACAAGATGATAGTGAGAGGGGAATCACGTTGTGAAGGACTTTGTGCAAACACACGGGGCAACACGCATCTGAGAGTTTATGCTTGGGGCAGGTAGGGAGAGTTTACCTGCGGCGTGAGCAGTTACACATTTGTGAGTACCGTAAGAGCATGTCTGTGCTACCCCTAACAGCACTATGTTAAAAGCCAATTTAAGGCATGAATGACAAGGGCTCTGGTCCACATGGGACCCCTGCTAAGCTAAATTAGTGGTGTGAGTCACCCAGTGTGCATGTAGGAAGGCTGCTGCAACCTTCAGCTGCTGGCTGGGGCCCTCGCACGCAGTAGGACTTGCTTTAGAAGATGCCAGTGATGGCATCACTGTTACAGCCTTCATTGGGCACCTTGTGACATTTCCCATGCTACGATCTAACTGGATCATCAAACACTGCACCTGCCTCACTGCACCGAGTGGCTTGTGCTAGCTGGAACGGTAGTGATGCAACACCTCTTTCATCTGCATCATTCACTATGCGGCTGCTTCTTCACTCCGCATCAGACCTCTATGCCGGGTAAAACAACATTAGGTTCCTGATTCAGGGTGGTCCTGAACGCTGCCACCACAATACCCAGTGCTTCACAGGCAGAAGTGAATTTATTTTTGCAATGTGTACGTAAGTTTGTGGGAAAGTGAAATCATTGTCTGCAGTTCATGGGCAAGGGTGAACCAAGGTCCAGAATATAACATGAAATGTTCTCATTGTTTGTGGGTGCCACTTTGAGACAGGCAGGGTTTGTTTTGTCAGAGTATTTGGCACTGTGCTGCATTTTCTAAGGTCAGTGATGTACTCTGGACTTCAGTCCACGCAGCCTGGCAGAACATTGGTCAAAGAATAGGGAAGAGCAGAGGATGCTTTGTCATGGGCTCCTGGAAAATGAGCATGCAATTAATGATCACTCATGCAAAGCCTGTCCTAAAGGCCTGAGCCAGCACCGCCAGGGGATGATGTGCTGTGGTAGGGACAGAATCCGCTTCTCCATGCTCCCACAATGCTGCATTAATTGCCAGACCATTCTGCCACTCCTTGAAACCCAGCTTCTACCTGCTGCAACAAATCAAATCCTATGAGCAACCACCTCATTTTCCATAGATTTCTAATTCACACTCAGCACAGATGCCCCCAGCGCACTGTCAAGTGAGAATCCTGTTGAACAAATCACGGGTATTCTTTTTATAAAAAAGCATTATCGGATTGCACAAAGTCCTTCTTATAAGGTATATAATATATAAATTGCCCCAGTCAAGCAATTAACTGGCTTTGTATGGAGCCCCTGTGTGAAGCATCACCTGTAATAAACAGAAGCTTACACTGATGTTTTCTCCTGGCTTTGAAATCTACAATATTTAGTATTAGTATTTAGCCTGGAGAAGAGGAGGCTGAGGGGAGACCTCATTGCTCCCTACAACTGCCTGACAGGAAGGGGGAGCTGGGGGGGGTTGGGCTCTGCTCCCAGGGAACGGGCAATGGGATGAGGGAAACGGCGTCAAGTTGTGCCAGGGCAGGTTTAGGGTGGACATTGGGAAAAATTCCTTCCCTGCAAGGGCTGTCAGGCCCTGGAAGGGGCTGCCCAGGGCAGGGGTCGAGTCCCCATCCCTGGGGGTATTCAAAAGCCAGGCAGACGAGTTGCTTAGGGCCAGGGTTTAGTGGTGGGATGGCAGGGTTAGGGGATTGGTTGGGCTGGGTGAGCTTAAAGGGCTTTTCCAACCTAAACAATTCTGTGATTCTATGAATCTACTTCCTAGCCACGCCAGTAAGCCCAAGCTTTTTTAAATATAGTTCTGAAGAAATGTCATATTCTCATTTTTTTTAAAAGTCTTTTTCCCCCCACGTTTCACAGCTTTTCAGTGACCGTGAGACATTCAAATTTACAACCCAGAACTTCCCTACTTGAACTGCTACAGTAAATTCAACACTCACAGGATGTATAACATGAATAACATCCTGTTATGGTTTCACGTACTCCGTTAGTTGTACTCTTCTGCTCTTTTTCCTGTTCCTTCTTCTTCCCTACATCCTAGTCCCTCCATTTGTGCCTGTCTTGTGCCATCTGGTGTCCTGAATCCACCAGTGGCAGCAATGAGGAAAGGACCAGGGTGTATATGAGTAGTCAAACCACTGACTACTTACACGTTAAGCTGTCATCTAAGGTAGTGCGATGAGGTGTTCATCTTCTAAGTCAGAGGATCAGGGCAAACCATGCCACCAGCATGACTTGGTCTTTAAGCACTCCTTTATGCAGTTATAAACAGCTGGGAATATTCTGACAAGCGTTGGAGCACCTTCATGCCAGGTGGAGCTGATCCGTCTCCATCTAATAAATACTGTCAGCTCCTGCCACCCACTCAACTCCTTGGCTTAGCAGTTGCCAGGTGCTGGTCCCTTTCAGCTGGCACAGGGAAGGGTGCCTTGAGCTGAAATTAGTGAGAGTTAAACTAAATGATGTCTTTTTTTTCTGGCCCTGCTCATTAATTCAGGAAGGACATTTTATGTGTAGGGGTTGCTGTGGGTTAGTGCATAAAGATGTTTATTATAATTGACAAACTACAATCAGGTTTGCTAGGGAGGCTGTGGGCTGACACCCAACGCGGGACATGTCGGGAGGATTTTGTTGCCCTGAGGTCGTGCTGTATACCATGGGGCTGTCGAAGTCCCGTTTGCCTGTTGGCAGAGGCAGGCATGCAGGAGCAGCCAGGAACAGCTGTCTGCTGGCAATACAACCTTGGTGTCTTGGAGGAGTAGGTGGGGAACTGCCAGAGCCTGAACTCCTGTCCTGCTGCTGCGAGCCAGTGCGTTTGAGCTGACAAAAAGGTTGTTGGTGATGTAACCCAACGCAAGCGTGACTGACTGAAGTGAACCTGCCCCTTTGGGCACCTTTTGATTTAGAGAACCACTTGGTGTGGTATCAGGTGTGCCGGTGTGCCTGCAGGGCTCTGAATACCAACACAAACACCACCACTCATGTCCTAGCTGTAGGGCTACTGGCTTCCTACTGGGGCTTCTGTCTTTCTGTGTGGATGGTTGGCTGTAGGACGGGTCGCTGAAGATCAGTTGCTGCGTAGATAACAAATACAGAACCTCATTTACAGGGAGCGCTGTGAGTTGGGTGTCGGGGTGAACTCTGTACGGAGAATAATTTCAAACTTTGCAAAATAATTCAGTGGGGATTTATGGGAAGTATGAGGAAATCTTAACTGTTAAATATTTCACAGATACAAGAAGAGGTGTACAGCACCCTGCTTGCAAAGTTTCTGACTGAGGCTTGTGCAGAACTTGTTTGGACGTTAGAACAGAAGCGAACGCGCGTGTGACCCCCAGACAAGGCTGAAGCAGGGCTCTGCCTCCTGCGTGCGCAGCGGGCATTGGCTGTGGCTGGGTCCAGGGCCCCGCAGGCCTGCTCACGCTGTTCCTGCCCTAACCACGCAAGGCAAACCGGCTGTAGGCTGGGAAGAGGAACAAAGCCGCAGCCAAGTCCAAAGTCCAGGCGGGCAGAGGGGCTCATGCACCGTGCCTGGGCTCTGCCCGTGCGCCATCTCCCTGGCACGCTGCCCTGCCTGGCAGGGTCGGACACTGCCCTTGGCCCTGCTGCAGGGAACGGTCCCTGCGCCGCATTGCCACTGCTTACACTAAAAATGTCATGGGATGGTTCACGGAAGCCCCCAGGAGAGCAGGCCGGGTTGCGCTGCCTGGGAACTGCCCACAGCGGCTCCATGGCCAGATCTGGCCTTGGGGACCCGGGCCTGTCCTGGCACTGCTGGCGGTGGGTGCCAGGGCCGCTCCAGGTATCGGTGGGTGGGCAGCGGCGTGGGCCTGGGGCTCGCTCTGGTCCCGGGCAGAGGAGGCCCCTGCAGCTCAGAGATACTGGGGGTGTGGAGGGCAGCTTCTGGGGACAGTCCGGGCGCCTGGGGGCTCCGGGGCCCTCTGTGGCCGCGGGATAGGCGGATCCACGGCCGGCCCGGCCCCACGACCCCGATGGCGGCCGGGGGAGGCCGATGGCGGCCGGGGAGAGGCCAGGGTAAAGCCGGGCGCCGCCGGCCGGGCCCCCCTCAGGCTGGTAGCGGCCGGGCCCCAGCGCGCACGTGCCGGCCGGGCCCGCCTCGGCCCGCCCCGCCCCAGGCAGGCGGCGGCGCCGCCTCTACTTAAAGCACGCTCGGGGCCGCTGCCGCCTCCTCCTCTGCCCGCTCCGCGGCCCGCGCCCCGTCAGCATGTCGGACCGGCTGCCGTACAAAGTGGGTGAGTGCCGGGCCCGGCCCGCCCCGCCTGCGCGAGGCTCCGGTGGGCTCCCCTGCGGCCGGGGAAAGCGCGGTGCGCCGGGCCCGGGTCGCTGCGGCGCGGGGCCAGGCCGTGACCGTGCAGGGGATCCCCGCGGAGCGCAGTAAGGGCTCTGGCGGTGCCGGGGCTGGATGCGGCAGCGCGGGGAAGATGGCAGCTGCCCGTGCCGCCGCGGGGGCGGGGAGCGCGGGCAGCGCGGCAGGCGGGGAATGCGAGCCTGCAGCCCGTGAGGCCGGGCTGCCGTCGCACCCGCGCGTCCCCAGGCTCCGCGGGGCCTCACGGGGTCTGCGCCGCCGCGCGGGAGCCGCTCAGCGCGGTATCAGTGGGGTTTCCACCCGTGGTTTTGCTGCTTCCGCCCTGGGCCCACGGCGCGGCCGGCCCGGCCGCCCCCTGCCCAGAGCGGCTCTGAGCCCCCGCCAGACCCCCCTCGCTGGGGACCGGCTGTCGCTCCGAATGGGAAAGCATCTCTGAATCTGCGACTTGTCTTACAGTTTCCCTAAAGATTTTGGCAGCTACTTGTGTAGACCTGAAAGTCCACAAAACCCCCTAATTTTTATAGAGAGCTGTGTGTTCTTTGAAGGCTAAGTTCAAAGAGAAGAACATTAGTCTGTAAGTCTCAGATTCATAAATAATTTGCCTTGGAGGCTATGAACCTAAAATACTACCGGTTATATTATTAAGCAGCCCTGGTAAAACTACTGAGCCCTTAAGAGTGGTAAAATTCAAGGATGCCCCCCACCCCCCTTGATATAGTTGTTTCCATGCTCCTTCCATTGCCTGGGCTTTTCTCCATCCCCTGTTGGTGTTGAGACTGTGCACCAGTTAGCTAAAGTGTAGGCGATAGCGTCAACAGCCCCTGGGCTTCATTCTGGAGCAAAAAGCAATTAGCTTGTCTGTATTAAATGTGGCAGTCAGACTTGGAGGTCCTAGTGTTCCCGAGTGCTTTAAACGCCCTGTGTTCGCTAGGCAGGTGAAAGAAAAGTATCTGACCATGTTCTTAAGTGAAATGGTAAGCTTCTGAAACCTCTGAAAGAGCTAACCAAGTAAGAGGGATGCTTGGTGTTGGCTGATGCTGTGGAGCAGTGCACCTAGGCGTTTGACCCTTTTTAAGGCTGGAGTCAGGCATCCATGGCGAGTCCAGCATTTTCTACCCTGAGCTAGCCTGTTGGAAGTCTCTTTTGTTCAATTTTTGCTGAACTTTTCTACTGTTTTTTACAAAGGCAGAAGTAGACTTGTAACTAAGGTAGTTACGGTGCCTTAAAAATAATCATTGTAGATCCAAGAGGGGTAGGAACCCTGCAGCTTAGCTTTTAAGAGGCGGGGCTGGGCTGGGCTCAGCTCCTGGTGCATGTGGCAGGGACCGTGCTATGTGTGTTCTCAGGTGGGGAAGCTGGTGCTGTACAGGCAGCCATCCTTCATGCAAGTCTTAATACTGTGGTGGTAAACCTCTATAGGAGGTGTCAGACCCTTGGGCAGTATCTGTAAGGAGGAGTGCTTAAGGCTGGGGTTTACTGAATTAATGGGCCTCAGGATGTCTGCACACTAGATCACAGTTGATTAATATGCTCATACTTTTTTTCAGAGGGGCTGTTAGGTCTGGTCTAAACTTGTTTGAAACCCTGTGTACCATAGTAAAAAAAGCAGGGAGTAACTGGAATAGGGTCCCTTTTTCCCTCAACTCTGTCTCCCAGCTGTTGCTGGGTGTTCAGTTCAGCTGTTGCAACCGATGCCTGTCCGTGAGTGTGTGAACAGACACCAAGGTCTCAGCTATTTAAACTCTGACACCTGTCCTTCTTCTCTTGCAGCTGACATCAGCCTTGCAGACTGGGGTCGCAAGGCCATTGAGATTGCGGAGAATGAGATGCCAGGGCTGATGAAGATGCGGGAGATGTACACTGCATCAAAGCCACTGAAAGGTGCACGTATTGCCGGTTGCCTTCATATGACTGTGCAGACGGCAGTTCTGATAGAGACCCTTATAGAGCTGGGAGCTGAGGTAACGTGTCTCTGAGTTTCTCCTTCAGTGTGCTCTTAGGTAATGCTCTGTCTGGGGCACTGCTTCTGCTTGTGTAACTACCCTGGGGGATCCTGGCAAATGTCTGTACTTTTTGGAAGAGACTGTGCTGCAGTCTCCAGGTGGATGGATTATGCCTTCTCTCCTTAAGCAAAAAGCTTGTCACCTGTACTGCATGCACCTTCGGGATGTGGTATGTGTCTTCTCTCTGGACAAGCTGCATCTTCACGAGTGTCCATTTTGGGCTGGGTCACTGGCTTCAGCAGGTCTGTCAGCTCTGCGTACAGCACCCTGAGCAGCGGTGCCGAAAGCTGCTTCCACTGCATGCTCGGGCATGCAGTGCTGTTGCTGGTAATGCTGAAGCTCTAGTGACTGCCTCCAGCAGAGATTAGCCTGTATTAAGAACCACACCGTGCCCTGGCAAAGTCAGCAAAAACTAATGAAGCTTTCAGAGAGCTCATGCTGGCCCTTTGGCTGTGCAGGAAAACAACAGGGAGGCAGCGTGGTTCAGTGATCGAGGGCTGGGGACTCCCCTGACTGTGTTTGCTGTGTGACTATGGACCAGTTACCCTGGTCCATGTTAAAGACTGAGGTGCTTATAAGCCATTTACTGCATGGTGTCCTCTGCCTGGCTTGCTGAATGAAGGCCAAACATCACGGCTGAGAGCTTGCGCTACAGGCCATGAGGAGAGCCAGGCATGTGAGCACAATCCACGCAGTCCCTGTGCTGAGCAGGGAGCTGACTGGACCTTGATGATGGATTAAGTACATATGTGATCTGAAATTCCTTCTTCCTGAAGTTTAGCTGCCTGAACTTGGGCTGCCCAGAGGTGCCCTATCTGGGATCTCTCCCTGGGAATGGTTGGAAGAGTTGACCAGTGTCATGCTGCTCAAAAGGCACTGGGAGAAGGGGAAGCTTGCTCTGTAGCAGCGAAGGCATTTCCTCAAAAAGCGGAGGGGTTAGGTCTAGACAGCGTGCCAGGTCAGCCTGGGCAAGGAATGTTCTGTTGTGCCGGTGTTCTTCAGCCTGTTCAGGGCTGTTCCACCATTGCAAACGGTGCAGTGCTGAAGAAGGGCTTTGATGTGGAGGTACAGTCCTGGCTTTATTCCAGCTACTCTGCATATGAAACTCTTGTCCCACCATAGGATTTAAAAGGTTAACAAAGATAGAATAAATAATCTGTGCCTCAGAGTGTAAGTTCTAAAATTGTAATAAAAATGCATCCTTTTAGTAACCAGTGATGTATTAGGCTCTGAGCCCATCAGGTATGCCAGTTATTCTAGGGTCTATGCCATTACCGCAAACCAGTGTTGCAGATCTGAAGGTGCAGAGTTGAAGTGGCCTATGTCTTGTATCAAGTGCTTGAAGTGTAAACGATATATAGGTATTCTGTGTACTTTGAATTCCATGACACCTCCTGATGTTGTCTGTACTGGTATGGATGGAGCTTAGAAAAACCCAGGTGAGGCCAGTTTTCCTGTGCTCCTTCCAAGTGTTGGCTGTGCAGGCTCAGATGAGGTGTGTCCTACTGCAGCCCTTACTTTGAAGTGTCAATTCTTGATAAAGTGGGATGAGATCTGAAAACAGGCTGAAGGATTATGCCTTACTGCCCTTGTCCCTCGAGGTCTGTTACAAATAAGCATGCAAATACCTGCCAGTCAGCTCTGTAGGGAGCAGAGGGAGAACTCACATGCGGCTCTGGGGTGCCGTGGTTTCTGTGCCCTCTGGGGAGCTGCAGTAGGTATGCAGATACTTTTCAATGCAATTCAGCAACGTGCTGTTGCTTTTCTACGTGCCTGAGCCTAGTTATGAAATCTGTGTGGAAAACACTTAGCTCAGCTGGAAAAGCTTTCATGACTGGAGCACAGTGGGAGCTGGCTGAGCATGTATTTTGGAGAATGCCTGTTGATGGAGTGTGGCATTTCAGCTGCATTTCTGACTCTCCTAAGTGCCAGCAGGTGTGTTTCTGGATGTCCGTATCCCTCAGCGGATGCTTGCTATGTGGCTGTTCTGAAAATCTGAACTTTATTGACCAAAACTTTCTGAACCCACCCTACTGTGCACTTCCTGAAGATCTATAGTTGAATGTACGCTCTTGCTGGCAGAAGCTCTTGTGAGTAAGGAGATGGCTGAATATGTGGCATGGCTAAAGCTCCGTTAGATTCTTTCCCAAAGTGATGCCATTTTCCCTGGCCTAGTCAGATACTTAATTTTCAGACTTTGCAGAGCTACTGAGAAAGGCAGGAATCCGCGCTAATATGCCTTTCTGCTCTTGCTCCCTTTCTAACTCCCGTATCTGGAAGAGAGTGCCTGCTATCTCAGAACTTTGTTCAGCAAACAAAACTTGGGTTGTTTTCCAGGTGCAATGGTCAAGCTGCAACATTTTCTCCACTCAGGACCACGCTGCAGCTGCTATTGCAAAAGCCGGTATCCCTGGTAAGTTTTCTGTGTTCTAATTTGGCTCCAAGCTGGGGTGTACTGCTTGTTCTAGCTAAATCAAACTGTGTACACGTCAAACTCTTCTGAACAAGCTTCAGGATAGAAATAGCCCATCAAAAGCAGTGATTGTTACAAAACAGGACATTTGAGTCAAGCTGCATTGCATCAGACTTTGCATAGTGTTCCTGATGATGGCTGGTGTTAGCCTATGAAAGAGCCTGCCTGTATGTTACCAGCTTTAAGCCTGGTCATTAAGATGATTGAATGGGCTGGGTAATTAAATGGATTGGTGTGTAGGTGTGTGTAGATGCAGGTGTTTGCTGCTTTCCAGCAAGCTTGGTGCTAAATAGGGGTTAGGGAAGGGCTGTTAACTGCAGTGTGCCCTGTTACAGTGATGGGGTCAATACTCCATATACTTTAAGGCTAGAGCTAGGCCAGCTGTGTTCCTGCCTTATATCCCTGAAGCGGTTTATCAGGATGCTGCTGTTCTGTTACAGTCACCTTCCAATAAAAAGCAAGTCCTTGCAGATCAGTATGAATACACGAAGCTGTCTGCTGTGTTTCTCAGCTTAAGGCCATACAGTCCTTGTGGCTCTGTGCTGGGAGGTGCATGGCCTGAGCCCAGATGTTGCAGAGGCTAAATTCAGGCAGCCTGGTTCTTTGCTTTGGGAGGTGTCTTTCATTTCTGTTGTAATTAGTTATTGCCACAAGTCTTTCCCCAGCTGTGGTCCATTCTAAGGTAACAGAAGAAAGTGGTCCCATCATCAGCTCCTTTGGCATTTCCAGTTGCAGGCATCGCCGCCTCTGCCTGCCTCTGGCATCCGATGCCAAAGGACCCGGTGGGACTCTCTAGAGCTGATGTTGGGATATTGCCTTCCTCACCACTCTCAACACCCAAAACTCAACTGAGGAGTAGTTTACAGGTGGAGCATTTGTCTAAGTTTTTGACCTCTGCCCTTGGTATCCATGTTTTGTGGAACTTGCTCTTTTAGTTAATACTGCATTTCACATACTGGATTTACAAGACCTTGGAGGAATGCTGATCCTTTGCATACAGTATGAGATACAGATGCACGTTTCTTCAGAAGGGGCAATTGCATGATTGGCTTTTTGTGGCTCAAGAGTGAGTTTTCTGTGCAAACAGTGAAAACATGACAATTTAGCCAAATGTTGGGTATGTAAATCACGTGCCTAATACGTGTTTGAATGGCTGAGTACCACTTAGGCTCAAGTATAGCATGAAGCCAGTACAAATGCCTGGAAAGGCAAAAATAGTGCTAGAAACAACGTGCTAGGGGTTGCAGCATGGTGCTGGTGGTAGAGGTACCGAGATACACATATGCACTCATAAGAGCAGACAAGGCATGGCAGCTTGGATTTTAGTGCTGTGCTAGAGGCTAGAATTTAAACTCAAACTTGCTGAAGAGTTTGCAGGCTGGTTCTTAGCTCATGCTGAAGTCCAGTCCCTCTTTTCTGCTGTGCTAGAAAATGCTGTTGTCATGTTTTCATTTGTCTGTATCAATATATTCAGTGGCTATTTACTAATTCCTGGTAACGTAGGGTGTATTAGGGGAGCAAGTGGGGTGTTGTGGACGTGAGTCTGCTTTAGTTTGCTTTGCCTTCTCCTTCTTAACATGGAAGATGGAGAGCAGTGAAGTCATAAAATTTTGACCAAGTTCATGGCCTGGAACAGAAGGCAAAGTGATTTCACTTCTGCTCATTCTGAGATCTTTTTTTTTTCAATGCAAGTGTCTCTTCTGGCCTGCGGGCACAGATAATCATCTGTCTGTCAGCTCTGCTACTGAGAGCTGCTGATGAAATCTTCCTTTGGCTGCTATTCTACATGCTGAGTAAGAAACTGGCTAATTGTGTGTTTGTTCCCATGTAGTGTTTGCCTGGAAAGGGGAGACCGACGAGGAATATTTGTGGTGCATTGAGCAGACCCTGTACTTCAAGGATGGGCAGCCCCTCAACATGATTTTGGATGATGGCGGAGATCTTACCAACCTAGTTCATACCAAATATCCACAGCTCTTGAAAGGTGACTTGTGTTTTGTTTTGCCAGGCATGGTTCTGCGTGGGAGGCTGTTTAGGCAGTCTGTTTCTGCAGGAATTCCCTGCTTGTGTAAAAGGGGTGGAGAAAGAGAGGCAGGCATGTGTAAACAGGCTATGGATGAGTATGAAAATTGCTCACAGTCCAAGAGCGGAGTCTCTTACCTCCAGGGCCCCTTACCTGAGAATGACCAGTGGTACTACTGACTTGCCAAAAGCTTCCTAGAAATGGGCTGTTTCAGAATTGCTTAATGTTTGCTTGCATTTAATATTTTTAACATTAATGCTTTTTCTTCCCCATCCTCTTAGTGCACCTCTGGATGAAGTTATGACAACCTGTAGCCTTTCTTGGAAAGGGAACAGTTTTCTACCTTATATAAACTACAAGGCATTAACTGATCCAGTTTATGTCAGCGAAGATGCTGACGGAGTCAGGGTTGGGACTCTTTGTCTACTCTACTAAGTCAACTGCTTTGACTTATTACCTTCAGTGTAAGTTGGTAAAACTGAAAACAGAACACAGTGTGGTGTTGCTAGCGCACGTAAAAAGATTTATCTGAAGGGAATTTGACATGACCTGCAGTAGCAGGCTGATCTGTGCCTGGCAAGTATGACAGATTCTCCTTAGCTCTGCCAATGTCCATCATCTGTGCTGCTGCAAGCCACAGATGCCCAATGTTGGTAGAGGGCACATTTGATCAGGGATGTGAAGAAAATTGGATGGTGATAGGGGGTGGAAACTCACCTGATACAGTGGAGTGTGCTGATGTTCATTCTTGGTCCGTAGAGGTGAGGTTGCTGTAGAAGCCTCCTGGATCAGCTCTTTTCTGACTCTTGTGCTGCTTTAAGAGGAGGCTGTGGGAGGGAAAAATCTGAAGGCAGGGTTGTTTTGCAGGGTTGTTGCCCTGCCATGCACATGCAACCACCTCACTTGGTGTCCCTGTTCCTGGGAGTCCTTGTGCTGAGCTCCTCTTGCTTCCAGCCCTCCTGCTGTCTGCTTCTTTCTCCCCTCCAGCCCTTTTCTCCCTCTTACTGTCTTGTGCTCCTGGTGTGGAAGGCACTGGTATAGGTACGGTGCAGAGCAATGGCTGTTGAACTGTCTCTTGTCTTGGCATTCATTTCTAGTCTGCCATTGATAAAAAACCATCCCTACTGCCTGGGATTGCTTCCTAAATTCATAGGAACGGCTCTTCCACTGGGTTTTTAAATCTAGGCAGGATGCCATACCTGTCAATGTTTCCCTTGCCAAAATGTGTGCACAATCTGCACTGACCGTAGTTGAAAAGCCTCCTTGCAGCAGTTCAGTAAACTAATGAAGACTGATCTCAGTGGAGGGTGACAGAACTTGATCTCTTTTACCTGCCTGTCCACTGCACCCTGGAAACAGCAAAACTTCCCGAATGGGACCCACTGAGTAGAGTCTTCATCTCATGTAACTGAGCTCTGGGCTTAGTCCTTTGCTAAGGCAAGACTGCTTAAATGAAGCTGCGTAGCATCCATTTTTTTTTGTATCTTAAAGATAATAGAGGCTAACATATCCTAGGGGCTTGTGCTGATATTTGACCTCTTTGGGGGAGAGGTAGGACAAGAGTAACATTAGCAGAGTGTGCACAGTGTGTGGCAAGATTGGATTGTGAGCACAGGAGACGTTTTGGTATGCAGCGTCTGAAAATGCCATTTGCCATTTAAAGGCTGGTCCGAGTTTGGGCTAATGAAAAGTAGCAATATTTCTGTCTATCCATGTGCACTCACATAGGATAACCCAGGCTGTCACCTGCTTCATCAGTAAAAGCCTGAACAGAACAATTCATGAACATTATTTATTTATGAGTTTTTCTATCAAAATGACTAAAATTATTTTGCTTATGAGCATCCTTTCAATTTTATTTTGAGGTCAGCGTGAAAGGTTGCTTGCCTGGAGGGGCAATATCTTCTCTGCATAAATCTCTGATGTACATAGAACTTGGTATTCATCGTTTTCACATTTTCTTTTCTTGTGAATCTGAATTGGCTCCAAGTGCCACATGGATCTCTTCATAGAGATGTTGCTCATGTTGGTGGTTTCATCTTGGATTTAGCAGAATTCCTCTATTTTCCCTGAATATTTCATGCTTCAACAAAATAATTGCCTTGCAGTGTGCCTCCGGTCCTTAAAGAACAAACATAAATGACTGTATCCTCTACAGTGGACATTCAGCCAGACCATATAGTTTAGTTTCAGATTTATTCTGATTGTCATAAACTCTGTGCCTTTTTGTGCACGTGGACTTTGTAAGTAGTCAGTGTTGCCCAGTGGAGCAAGCAGACAGCTTATATACAAAGAGATTACTGAGATGTTGGAGAGGAGAGGTATCCAGAAGCCATGTGCAGTGATGCCACTTCTGGACAATTGTCTGCCGTCAAAAGGTTCGCAAAGAGTTGGGACCCTCGAAGTGGAGGATGCTTTTACAGCTTTGGCTTTTTGGTATCATGTGGAGCGAGGTCGCCCCATGGCAGTTCCTCTGTTACCAGGATCTTAGTCTGTTATATGATGTTGGTGTTTCTAGACAGTCCTTTGTCTCTGGTCTGTCTCATGGACTGTTTTCAAACATGGATATATTTGAAATAATGTTTTTTGATTGCGCTGGTAATACCCATGAAAATGAAGTGTCATGTAGCTAGCATCCAGATTTAGGGGGGGGGTTGGCTGTTTGATCAGAGCTGGAGTTGATTACAACAGGAGGGTTAGGAATGGTGAACTGTGTATTTGATTTTCTGTTTTTACTTTTTTCAGTGGATCCAAGTGCTTTAGATTCAAGTGTGGTTATCTAGGTATTATCTCCTTTCAAGCCACCTTGCAGGAATGGACTAGGCTCTAGAAACATCACTGAGGTGAACATCTTGCCCTTTTTGCAGAAGAGTTTTTTGATCCATTTTGTGAGAAAATAATTAGTGTGGGGTCTTCCCTGATTCCCTGGTCTAGAGCTGGTCCCTTCCATTTTTCCAAAGAATATTTTTGTCCTGCCCTTTTAATTGTCTTGTGGGGGAAGAAGCTGGTTTGAAGCTTCACACTGCTATTTGAGGATCCAAATGAGGGTCCTCATCTCTTCCCTGCTTCCTGCAAAGGGTTTGTTTAACTCAGGCCTCTGGAGGGTGCTCCCAGCGCCTGTATGTGTTGCTTTGCAGCAGTGTTAACACCAGCTGAGGTGAATCCTTCTACTCTCCGTGCAGGAATTAGAGGTATTTCAGAAGAGACAACCACTGGAGTTCACAACCTGTATAAAATGAAGGCCAATGGGACCCTGAAAGTGCCAGCTATCAACGTTAACGACTCTGTCACCAAGGTAATGCAGCTAGAGCCCTTCTGCTGTGTTCTGTTGTATCACCAGTTTGGTGGTGTTGGTGTCACCTTTGGCGTTTGTTGTCATTCCTATGCAAGTATTCCTTCTCTTGCTCAGCTATTCCTGACTTGGCACTGAACAGATTTCTCACTATATCCTTGAAGTGAGCCCATGATGTCTCTAATGGGACATGCCATTGTAAATAGCCTGTTTTCAGAACATCAAGGGCTTTTATTTTTGTATGTAAGGACATGCATTCTTCTGCATTTTAGTAATGTGAAAACACATTTGGAAATCCTGGCTCCTGGGGTACAAGTCGGCTCCTGCAGCAAGGGGCACATCCTAACTGAGTAGCGTAAAACCCACGGGTAGGTGCCAGGTACCAGCTGGAAAAGTGACCTATGTGAGGTTATGGCTGGTAAAGGTCAGTTGATGTGACAAGCTATCTCTGCGAGCAGCAGTTGCAAAGCATAGGACAGGAGGTTTTTATTCCTTGTTTAGCTATATTGCTGCTTCGTGAGACAAATCCTGGTGAATTGAGGGGTGAGGGGGAATGGTGTTTAAAGGGTGCTGGTGCTTTTTGAATGCAGATGAATTACAGTGGGAATTTCAGGTGTACTTAGGGCTTATGCATCTAGATGGTTTTTAAATCTAGTTGCTAAATCTATTTCAAGCTACCATACTAACATTATCCTATTGGGCATGGCAGTTCTCACTGTTTGGTTGATCTGCTTTCTCTGCAGTTTGCTATCTGAAGAGTATCTCCTTTCTGTTCACAAAGATGCATCTGGCATTTTTATTTCATAGCTAGTGGGCTGGAATCCAGCTGATCTTGGAAGAAACTTCTTTTCTCTGCCTCGTTTTCACCTAGATGTGTGCGTCCTGCATGACAACTATTAATACTGTTTAGTAGATTTAGAAATTCAGATGTTTCTAAAAAAGCCTCTTGAGTGGATTTGGGTTGAGCTTGCTTTATTCTAGTGCCAAACAAGTGCCTGTTTTCAAGTGCTGTTTGGTATTTATGTAGTAAGAGATTTGTACAAACCAGTTACAGATCTTCAGGAAGACATGCAACTGAGCTGACAAATTCTGCTCTCCCAGTTTGATACTTTCACTTGGTGCCAGGATCCTATACTAGTGTTTGGAGAGAGAAGGCAGTATTTGGAGAGAGAAGGCAGGCAGCATCCAGTTCTGTTCTTCCCTCCTGCTGCTCAGATGTGGGTTTGGGTGGAACAGATGTCTGCATCTGGCACTCTGCTATCTTGCCCACGTGGGAATGCACAGGCACCTGGAAGGCTTTGGTTGCAGTTGGGAGACTTGGTGATGGGGAATCAAATCTGACCATGCTGCTTTCCTCTCCAAGAAGGCTTACATGGCAAGGAAAACCTGCTGGAGGACTAGAAAAGAGGATTACTGACTGGCGCTAGCTTTGGAATTTGAAGGACTGGTAACGTGAATTTTCTGGAATATTAATGGCAAATGTGCCTGTGATAAGACTTCTGCATCTGAACTATAACTTCTTACACATTAGTCCTTGGCCAGCTTCTGACCCTGGGGGTGATATGCTACTATACCTCGTGACTTGCTCAGATAACGCATTGGAGTCATAGCTGCAACATTTTTTATACATGGACTTTGCATTTTTTATCATAAAAAATTTTACAGTTGTAAACTGTAGACTGTTAACCAAAGTGTAACATCTTGCATGTGCTAGGTGGCACTAGCTGTAGCTGCAAGGCAGGTCCCATTTGAAAGATCAGTTCCCCTACTCACATCTAGGTGTGCAGTCATAGGATTGCTTACAGCAGACAGAATGCTACCTGTGTTGTGTGAAAGCAAGAATGATTGGCGACCTCAGGCTGTAGAAAGCGTGGGGCAGGCTTTGAGACTGGAATTTTGCTGTGGATGGTGAGTTCTTTATACCCCTGCCTTGGGAAGCATAGGACAGCTTTGGTAGCCAGATTTTTCTAAATTTGTGGCTTCTGTCACTCTTCAGATAATCAAATCTGTTTATACAGCCCATCCTCCTGGTCAAAACAAAGGACGTTAGGAAAATAAGGAGAAGCATTACAAAAATCAGTATAGCAATACATGTTCCTGAGTTTAGGAGGATGGTCAAGTGGAATACTATTTGACATCTGACTTAGCAGGGGAATTTTGATTTGGAGGTCTGGCTGTTAGGCTCATGTGTTAATGTTACAGTAGGAGGATGTGTGATGGGGCATTTAGGAGATGAAATCCAGGGGGTCTTGGTTGCAGTGACCAGTATTGTGAAGGGCTGCTTGCTGGATTTTTCTAGATCTGAGCAGTGGTGAGGTCTGGCAGTGTTAGTGTAGCTGCTCCTGGGAGAAGATGCAATTTTGATCTTCCTGGGCTGTGGGAACCAATTTCTCATGGTTGATGCAGGCACCTTGCTGCTTCTGCAGGGTGTGTGTGTCTTGCAAAGATAACAATGTGTGCTAGCCAGTTGGCCAGATTTTCTGCTGGTGTGTTTTGCCTATCTGTGGCACTTGGTTCAGTTTATTGTCTGATAAACAGCAGCAGAGAACTGGTGAACATCTGGTTAAGGAACTCAAATCTACCTTTGTATGCAAAAATTGTTTGTGCTTTTACGTGATAAATACAGGTTACCTCTAACAAGCTTTTAACATGTCCAAGTCTTAGTAGATACAACGTACTTATGAAATGCTTCTCGCCAGGGGTGTGCTGGTCTGTATCTGGTATAACCATATAAATTGAAACTGGATAAATAAAAACATCAGACCAGGTTATCTTCTTCCCATCCCTCACTGTGGTTAAAGTATTTAGCTGCCTGTCAGCCTCCTGGTTTGTAGTACTTGCATATGAGTCCATTTTGTTCTTCTAAGGCATTTTTACTTGAGTGACTTTCATCTGTTCTCGCCTTTTTCTTCCTCAGAGCAAGTTTGATAACCTTTATGGTTGCAGAGAGTCCCTCATCGATGGCATCAAACGTGCTACAGATGTCATGATTGCTGGAAAAGTAGCAGTCGTGGCAGGTTACGGTGATGTGGGCAAAGGCTGTGCTCAGGCCCTGCGGAGCTTTGGAGCCAGAGTAATCATCACGGAAATCGATCCCATCAACGCACTGCAGGCAGCCATGGAAGGTGAGAACTGAAGGAGATGCAGGAATTAATGCATCTGATGGGGGTCTCTGCATGTCAGCATAGAGAAATAAATGATAGTTGGCCAGGACAGTTTTAGTGGATGTCAGCTCTGTCCCTGTTGAGGTAGAGTTGACTCCAGTTTATCTGTAGGAATTCTTTCGTTACAGTTAGGGAAGGACTTTATTAGTATAGGCCTTGAAGATGTGTTTGGAGTCAAGGCTATAGAGACCATAGTGGGGTATGGCCCCCATTTCATAATACTGTAAGTCTGGTTTTGAATAGATTCCTTATCTTCAAGTTGTGCAACTCTAGCCTCCAGCGTGGGTTAAGACTTCACTAGAATATCTCCACAGTAAAACACCAGGCCTTACCTTCAGCAGGTGTTTTTGGAGAGCAATGCCATACTCTCTGCCTTTCCAACGGTGCTTGTGGTTCTGGAAGCTGTGCTGCTTCTCTTCTGTGGGTGCCTCATGTAACTATGCTTCTTAGTACCAGTTTATCCCATTTCTATTTGTACCTGACTAGATCTTGCAGGTGTTGTGGGTGTACTTTCCTATACAAACTTGACCCGCTGAGTCCAGTCTAAGTGCTGTGCCAGATAGTACAAGACATGGAATGTATAGATCTAGAGATTGGAAACAGGTGAGGGATAGATGGTTCTGTGCTACATTGCTATTTAGCAAGACAAGTATGCCCACTACTTTGCATCCTCCATAGGTGAGGTATTGGCACAGGCATCTCTTACTCATTCTTTCTTCGTACTTCTCCACTTGTAATATTGTAGCCCATTTTTTAAGTGCTAGTGGTTGGGTAGAGGAATAACTTTTTCTCTTTTCAGGTTATGAAGTTACAACAATGGAGGAGGCTTGCAAAGAAGGCAATATCTTTGTTACCACCACCGGCTGCACTGACATTGTTCAGGGCAGGTATGGTCTAGCCACTTGCTGTAGTGAAAGCATACCTGTACAGTTAGATATTTTTTTTTTTAAAATAGAATCATAACTTGTCAGCAGCATGGTGAGGGCTGGCACACAGTCTCATTCTGGGCATCAGAATTTAGCATCAATTTAGTAAGACATCGGGGCTTTAGTCTTTCAGTTCTGTTGGATGTTGCCACATTGCAGTTGTTCCTGTCTTACAGCACGTAATGATGGAGAAACGAGGTGTAGAGGGCTAGTTAGACTTTTAGAGAATGAGAGCATCAGGGCTTAATTCTGTGTTAGGACAGATAAATGTGAACAGAAGAGGTAGGTAAGGGTTGAAAAGGCTGAAAGTGATTCCATTTGTGAGTACACGTAGCAGACTTCAAACTAGCCTGTTCTCAATAAACTACCCTGCAGGTTTTTTGTTAACCTTTCTTAGATCTCCATTTGTAGCCCCTCCACTCTACACAAACTCATTCCTATCTTTACTGTTATGATTGCACATGTTGTAGTGGAAGATCAGATTAAGTGGGAGGAGATAAGGCCATTAGTCTCTAGAGATGTAAAACCGCTAGAAACTTTAAAGTCATGAAGAAAACTTTCTTCTGTGTAGGAAAGAGAACAACTGCAGGTATTTTAGTTTTGACCAATGAAACAAAATAGTTTTACTTCCCATACCAGAAAAATATTTTCTCTCCACTAACCTCTTGTATCCTTGGGAAGTGTCCTTCCCTAGAAGCTTGAGAGTGTTTTCCAGTAGACTTCCCATGCCTGGAAGATTACCAGACCCACACATCTTGTGAGAGTCAAACGCAGTCAGTGAGCCAGGCACTGCTCATGTCTCCTTGAGCAGAGCTATGGACTAGAGCATCTTTGGGTGCTGAAGAAGAACATTTTTTTGTGCATTAATTTTTGATATAACTTTTTTTTTCAGGCACTTTGAGCAGATGAAGGATGATGCCATAGTGTGTAATATTGGCCATTTTGATGTGGAAGTTGATGCAAAGTGGCTGAATGAAAATGCAGTAGAGGCGGTGAATGTTAAACCTCAGGTGAGACAGCCTTTGCACAAGCTCTCCTGCTAGAAAGAAGCAATAGCTACTCAGTGACTGTTTCCAGAAGGGGGGTGGGGTGGTGTGTGTGTATTTCTCTTCAGGCGATTTGTGTTTCTGGCTTTCTTGGAAGCCAGTGTTGCTCTGGGCTGATCAGAATGGAGATTCTGCTCTGCTCTTCCCCAATTAACCTGGAACAAGCTGCATGTCATGTTCTTGTCTTGGTATTAAAGCAATTGGTTCCAGCCAGTGCCCAAGTGTACAGTGTGGTCTCTGGCAAGAGGCACTTGGTAGGGGTGTGTCTTTCTCCATGTGTTCCTGCTTCCTTGACAAACAGGAGCCTGCCCCTTCATGGTTGTTGTGCAGACAGTTAATTGCATCGTGTTCATTCCATACAGGAAGTCGGCTTTGATGTTTGGGGTATGGTGAGGAGGTATGGAAATGTGCTTTCTTTGATAGCCCCCATCTGTAAACAATGCCTGAACTCCAGTTTCAAAAAGCAAGTTAGATGATGAACACAGAACAGACCTTTAGAGGCCGTATACAACTTGTGAAGAGCAGAGCCCATAGATGGCTTGGTGGCTGATACGAATTTCTTCTCAGGGAGCTGCTTGCTCATGCACTGCTCTGCACCAGAACTATCTTGGTCCTGGCGCAGGGTGCCAGGATTAGAGTGAATCTCAAGGGAATTTCTTCTGGGATTCTGTTAAGGTTTGAAAAAATTCACACCTCTCTGTTTTTCAAAGCTTTTTTTATTTGGAGATTAAAGCCTCAGGAAAGCCCATCTGGAGCTCTGCCAAACTCAAGACTTCTGTTCCAGACTTACTGGCTGCATTTTAGAAACCTGTGTAGACCAGAAGTCTATGTGTGGGCAGACAAGGCAAGATGTTTTATCCTTGCTCATCTTGCATTCCCACCATGTATTTACTTCAAGCTATGGCTGTAGCTACACAGGAAAATAGGGATGTAAACATTTCAGCTTTTCAGCTGTGTTTCCTAAAGCAGATAAATGAAATCAAAAGTGTTTTGTAACACCAGCACTGAGGAAGAACATCACGAAAAGCAAACCAGGCTTTGTCTGGCTTGGCGTAGGACTTCGTTACCTTTTAAAGAGGGCGTGTGCTTGCCGATAGTGGGATTCTGGGACAGGTTTTCTACTTTTTTTTTTAAAAACTCCACACCCAAGCATATGTCTTGCCAGATCTCAATCTGCCCTTCTAATAACTCCCCTGTGGCTTATTGGCCACCCACATCAAGCTCCTGCTAAGCAGTTGTGAGAGTCTTTTCAGTATCCTCTTTGCTGTTGGGACACTACATGGGCTCAACTAGGTATGAAGTTATACCCTCAAGTTCTCATTACACGCAAGTCTGTTCTTGCCCCATGACCTTAGTGTGGAGCTGACTTTGCTCAACAGCTCTTGTCCTAGAGGAGCCTGCAGCTAGCTGCTCGCTTTCTGATAGCTCAGGTTTTAAAACTAAAAATGTGACTTCTCAAAAAGCAAGCATTGTTGAAGTGGCTCTTGAAGTCCACATGAAAAGCTGTCACTGTTGGCAGAAGTGGTAGCCCCTTTTCCTTTATATACTCTCTACTGAAGGAGCTAGTCTGTCACAGGTGTATTGGGTGCAATGAGATTCAGTCTAGTCCAAGGTATGAAAACTGTAACAAGTTTCTGGTCAAAACCAGAATATTACCTTTTCAAAAGGATGGAATTGGGGTCAAGGTCATCCATATGGTTTAATGCTGAAGACCCACCTCCTACCCTGAACATCTGGCCTGTTATACAAACTGCTGCTGTCACAGAATCACAGAGAATCCCAGAATGGCAGGGGCTGGAAGGGCCCTCAGGAGATCACCCAGTCCAACCCCCCTGCTCAAGCAGGCTCACCCAGAGCAGGGGGCACAGGACATCATCCAGGTGGGGTTTGAATATCTCCAGAGAAGGAGATGGGCAGCCTGTGCCAGGGCTCGGTCACCCTCAAAGGAAAGAAGTTCTTCCTCATGTTCAACTGAAACCTCTCAGGCTTCAGTTTGTGCCCATTGCCCCTTGTCCTGGTGCTGGGCACCACTGAGAAGAGTCTGGCTCCGTCCTCGTGACATCCACCCTTAAGATATTTGTAAGTGTTGATGAGATCCCCTCTCAGCCTTCTCTTCTCCAGGCTAAACAAGCCCAGCTCCCTCAGCCTTTCCTTGTAGGAGAGATGCTCCAGTCCCCAAATCATCTTTGTAGCCCTGTCGCAAGCAGGATGTTCAGAGCGGTGCAAAGGAGATACCTGCTCACAGAGCAAAAGCTGTGAGAATAGCTGCCCAGTGTGCTGTGGGTGCCACAGGTGTGTTTGCTTAAAAGTCGTGAGCTAAAGTTTGTAAAAGGTGTTTCTGACAGCCCTGAGGGGACCACCTCTGTCTCAGCTTGATGAGTATTTACTGGGGGAAATAGCACTTCACCCTTAGGCTGTTCTTGTATTTTTCCTTACCCATCTACTGGTTACCACTGGAGATGGGATATACCTAGAGGTAAATCTGATACCATGTGGCCGTTCCACGTATTTCAAGCTTCACTGCAGTGAGGATGGCCTGTAGATGTGTACATTGCTAAGCCCAATAAAAACTGGTCCCTGACTCGGGTTAGTACTTGCGTTTTGTTGACTTCCAGCAGTGAATCTGAAGCACTTAACTAGCTTGAATCTCCAGTTGGACTCTGTTATCAGTGTATTTAATGCTATGTGTAGCTACATTGTGCTTGTGCTGTACCCCTATGTTCCATTTTGTGTCTGCTTAGATTTTTTTTTGTCCCTAAAGGCATCAGACATGCATGATGAGGTAAGGAGGTAGCTGCTGAGCGGGTGTTAATGTGAACAAGTCCTGCTGTGTGAAAGCTTCATTATTCTTCCCTTTCATTCTCTCTGCCTGATTGCCGTTGTGGCTGGGCAATTGAGCAGGAGTAGACTAACATGTCCTAAAAGGTTACTCATTTCAAAAGGGGGAGAGGCAGGACTGGGAGGCAAAATGTGACGTTAGAGTCCCAAATTCCATGCTTGAAACAAATTAAAGGGCATTGAGTAGAAATTTGCTGCAATTGCTTAACTCTTCCAGGCATGCGTTAACTTTAGGTTTAGAAACAAGCTCCCAGCAGGCATCCTGCAGCTTCTGTCCCCCACGACCTGCATGGGAATTTGTCTGCATGTGTGGGACCCTGCTCAGGCAGCAGTGACGAGTCACTACAATAATTGATAGAACTGTCTTACACTGAAATCTGGGAAGGAAATTATCAGTTTGCCACTTAGGTTGCTGCTGTCTTCTCAGTTTTGCTCAGACTCATCAGAGGGACATCTGCGGTTGTCTTGGCCCCAGTCTTTTGGGGACCTCAAGGGGAGGTCAGTCCTGTGTGAGGCGTGAGATCTTGCACTTATCCTTAGAGTAAGATGTTTTTTCACACCAGTGGTCTGGGTGAGGTATCCCGGGTTTTATAATACCAGGTAGTAACTCTCTAAATACTCAATTTTTTCCTAAGACTTGGCAGCTTTCTTCTATATCCTGTAGCGGGAGGGGAATATAGTACAAGAGCTAAAATCTCTGACCTCCTGTGAAGACATCTGTCTCTTGATTGGAGGATTAATTAGTACCAGAGCTGAGGGTTGCTAGATTTCACCTAGAGGTACAGGATAATTGTGAATGTCCAACGCGGTACCTTCAAGTACCATATGGGCTCCATTGACAAGTGGTGAGCTGGTGTAAGAAATGTTTCATGCTTGGGAAAGGAAAACATCTTATTGTGCCATTCTGACTCCTCTGTTGCTTTCAAAGTACAGTTCAAGAGGAAACAGGCGTATTACTGAAAAGCTGGTAGGGTGTTTTGAATATGGGTTTGCACTGCAGTCCTGCTTAGCTGCGTCCTGATATTAGAGACTGATGTGTAGCACAGGCTCAGCTCTAGAGGGGAAGGAAAGGTCAGGGTGGGATCAATGAACTTTGGCTCTGAAAATAAATTATTCACGTAAGGTGTGGAGGGAAGTGCAAAACGGCCAGAAAGTCCAGAGCAAGCTAAATGCTGATGGGGAAAGGGAGGGGGCGTTTGTGTAAATGTGGAGATGAACTTCATGCTTGGATAACTTGAATTCTACTTCTGTAGCAATTTCCTGAGCTTAGGAATCAGCCTGTTTATTTGCCCCTAGATGAGATGTGTTTCCACAGTACTGACTTAAGCCTCCGCTGGTACCGCTGCTATTTTGTATTTATTTCTGTGCAAAGACATTAATTTACATTTTCTGCGTTATCCTGTGCATTGAACGAGCCATGCCGGCAGATTGCCGAAGGTATGCGATTCCATGCACAAACCAGCAGTGGTCCAGGCACAAGCTGTGTGGAGATTATATGGCTATAATATTGGCACCTAAACAACCCCATTCAGACTTCAAAACTGAAATGCTACTTAACTGCTACCTTGTAGTAGTTTAATCTGTAAATATAATGTTTAATAGAAGTAATAGTGTAGCTGTTCTCAGGATTTTTAGTGTTCTGCTTTCTGGCTGCTTCCTTCCTTGTTTTGTTACTTCCTTCGTAACCTTATGATAGCCCATGTGGTATTTTTTGGGTGGACTGAGCACTATCACTGATGGTCCACAATGGAGAATCAGCATCCATAAGAAACATTGCAACTACAACTGTGGAGAGCTTCTTACTAACCCTGCCTTGCTGTACTGCTCTCGGACAGGAGCAATTAAGAATGTTACTTCAGGCTTCTGTTTGAGGTGGTTGCCATCTGCATATTGTGCTGAAAACATAATTGTCGGTTATGAGAGTCCCAGTAGCAGGAAATAGTGCTGCAGTTGAAGCATAGCTGGGGAAGATGGGTGGAGGCACAGACCTGCTGGGAAGGCAAAATACCTATTTTAATAAAATGGTTTCTTTTGGTTTAGTTATTACATCTCTGCTAAGGACCTGCACAGCGATGGTTTTTCAGAAGATGCTATTGTTACAATTAAAGCTTCATCCCGCGTGGCTTTTAACTTACAGGCCAAAGCTTTAAGAATAAAACCAAAAGTGACATGTGGTTTGCTTATATTAAAAAACTTTGGAGACTAAAAGTATAAATACAGCTGTGGCGAGGGACTGTTTTAGGTCTTTCACAGTTGCTGTGCTATGGCAGCCTAAGATAAATGGACTTGCCTAAAGCATTAACCTGTCAAAGTTGGTCGTTGAGTATTTTTTAAGTCTTTCCAAAGGTTTGCTCTGTTACCACATGCTTGGTGTGACATAAGCAATAAATACCAGTGATTACTGAATATTCTTGTAACTTGGAGGCCATATTGGCGTTCACTGTAACCTCTTACAGGGGTGAAGGTGAGGGGAGAACAGCTTGGGGCTGGTGGAAAGAAGAAGCAGAGTTAGCTTTAACGTTGCAGGAGCCCAGTCTTTCCCAGACAGCTGAGGCCTGTATTGATGTTATCTTCTGAATTGCGTGGGACTCTCTCATAGAGCTGCAGACCCGTCTCCTTTGCTCATCTGCGACTTGATTCTGTGTGCAGAGAGTCCTGTCATCCTCAGCATAGCTTGGAAATCAGTCTGTGCAGAGGACCACATCTTCACCCCCTGGAGGAGGGGGGCACACCAGAAGCTAGGAGAGCTGTTTACTACACTGTTAAGCACCTTATTGAAGCGGGAAGAAGTACAGGGGAGCGGTTTCAGCAGGCTGAGGGCTCTGGCTCCTAGCCCTGTGGTAGGTGGAAAGGCTCTGGACTGTTGCATGCAGAGGTGTGCCCTCTTCTCTCCTGTCTCTCCACACTGGTTGTTACAATTAGGTATGGATGAACTGCATGTTACTGCTAGCAGTGTGCTCCCCACCACAGCCATGTGAGACAACCTGCATGTGGGGAAACCAGAAGAACCGGATAACCGGTTAAATATGAAGCAGATGCTAAGGTTCATGTTGTGTGAAGTCCAGAATAGCTACAGGCTTTGCAAACGTTGGCTGGGAATTTATGGAGGGGTGTCTCAATTGCAATCAAAGTCTGTGTTGCGAGCCCATTGCTGATGTGGGAGGAAGGCCCACCAAGCTTGGCATGATTTAAAAAGCTCTCTATATCCTGACATTGCATTGCCCTTGCTTTTTCCCACCCAGGTGGATCGCTATACACTGAGGAATGGGCGTCATATTATACTGCTAGCAGAGGGCCGACTGGTCAACTTGGGCTGTGCCATGGGTCACCCAAGCTTCGTCATGAGCAACTCCTTCACCAACCAGGTGCTGGCGCAGATCGAACTGTGGACCAATAGTGACAAATACTCTGTCGGAGTCCATTTCCTGCCAAAGAAGGTGAGTTAGAATAGCAGGAAGATGCAGGCTTCTAAGGAAGCAGACTTCAGATGTGATAACATAGACTTGTTTCATTTGTGCTCGAGTTCATTTTCCTACTGAATGTTGTTGCTGCAAGGAGCTTTTGTCCCTCAGTGACTGCTTGGCTTTGGTCATGCTGAGCCTGAAGTGGGCTGGTTTTTGTGGCTAACCTGTTCTGCAACTGGGACTTGTCTGTCACATGCAACAGGAATGTCCAGTTGCTTTTTGGCTTGACCTGGGGCTCTTACCTAAGGTGCTGGGAAGCCCTGTGCTGCCTCGGAGTAGTCAGGGAGCTTCTCCCAACCAGCTTGTTCTTCTGCGGAATGTTAACATTCACTGCAAGCTTTCACATGCCTATCCAGCAGCAAAGTCTAGTAGGATAGAGTTGAAGCTGGAGTGAAACTAGGAATTGCTTTTACTGTGGTTGATAGAGTCTGGGTCCCATTTGCACCTGAGCAGAGCTTACCTCAATCTGGTCCTAATAGCTTTACAAAACATTAATGACAGATTCCTTCAGGTTTCCCTTTAAACTTATCTCTGCATTCTTTGTTCTTGGAAAAATCTGGATCATGTCACAACTCGCAAATTCCTTTTATAAAACTAACCTGGCTTTAATTTTCCAAAACAAGCCTGAGAATTTGAGACGGTCATGAAAAAGATGCTGGAGTTAAATCCCACTGCCTTTGGAATGCAGCCAGGTGTGAGACTGAATGTGAAAATACTTTTCATTTGGGAAGTAGAATGTGTGTGTTCAGGCTTACTTATGAAGTGTTTGCTGAAGGACTTAAGCTTCCAAACCCATCCATTAATGATCAAGCAAAGCATACCAGAAGTACAATGTAGGAGTTGATGAGCAAGCTTACACATAATCATCTTCAAAGGAAAAGTTTTGTCCATAGTTATATTGAAAATGATAGACTAATGTTGCTAATAAAATGTGGCTTCATCCTCTTCCTGAATTAACAATTTTTAGTAAGCATACTTGAACTGGAAATGAGAAGTAATGCCCAGATGAGGGAGTTACAGATGGAGTTGCATGTTAGCGGAGCATGTGGTAGTGATCTTTTCAGGCTCATATACTGTGACAAAATGTTCTCTTTACCCTCTGTGCTGCATAGAGAATTTCAAAGAATAAAGCAGTCATCCTGTTAGAACCAACAGAAGATGGGCAGAGGAATTTTTGCTGATAACTTTCTGGCTGGTATCTTTCCTTGTTCTGTGCAGTAGTTTTGAGGTCCAACTGTAAAATTTAAGAATTACCAAGTACCTTACATTGCCCTTTCTTTGGTTGCATAGAATACCACTTTGATGATAGCTGTTACAAACAAGCACACATTTTTGCAATGCATGTTCCTGGGAATCTAGGCAAACGGTTGTGTCCATGTTCTTGGCACCAAATTTGTCCATCCTTATGCTCAGCTAGCTGATTTTAAGGTAAGAATGTCAGCTTACCTTCATCTAAATTTGTGTCCCTTTTTATCTAAATCTTGAAGTCCCTAAGGTGAAGCAGCTGTGAAACAACTTCTCTGCTGCAGTTTGAGAACCTGATCTGGGAAATGTCAGGGACTCTGCTCCCTTTCAGGTGGCTGTAATCTGGAAATGCACCTATCGGATCTTCATGTGTCAGTCTAGTCAACTAGATAGGCATTCCATTTTTAACCCTCCTTTTTCTCCCTGACAGGATCTACTAAGCTTAAATACTTGTTTCCCTTCTAAACAGAGCCTTTCCAGTTAGCTTTTCCTTCTTTTGTGATTTTTCCTGACTCTTATGTAGCATTCGGTAGCTTTCATGGTTCACTTCCACATTCTTCAACCACTTCATCTTATGTTTTTAACTTTGTCTGGTACATCTTTGGCTGTTGTTGGTTGTCAAAAGATGTTTGCAGGTCCATGTTCTCAAGAGATGTTGGCAGTTCTGCTGTGAGCAGGTTGAGCTGTAGTGAATTGTGCTCCGTACAGATGTAGCTTTTTATCTGGTTCATTACTACGGGATTACTACAGAGTAGTTGCTTGTTACCATGCTCCCTTTGAGTGAGTAGTCTAGGACTAGTTATTGAATCCTTTAGGACATGCTGGCTCACACAAGCTGAAGATGTGGCCCTTGATTGTTCTGTTGATTTATTGCCCTTCAAATATATTGCAGCCTTTCGCATCTATGTAACTGCTATGGGGGAAACATCGCCAGCCTTTCCTGTGCTGCTGGAATTTAGACTTAGCTTTTATCTGTTTCCTTGGCAGTGATCACTTGTATTTTGCAGGAATTACACATGGTGGTCAGCCTTGTCCTTCTGTTGTAACTCAGCAGCACCTGAGCCCTTCTTAGTGCCATCCTTTCTATCTCTGAATATCCTCTATGGCTGGATGTATGGGGAAGGTCTTTTTAGTAGGGCCAGCTGCGTCAGGACAAGGGGTAATGGCTTTAAACTAAAACAGGGTAGGTTTAGACTAGATATACGGAAGAAATTCTTTACAATGAGGGTGGTAAAACACTGGAACAGGTTGCCCAGAGAGGTAGTAGAGGCCCCATCTCTGGCAACATTCAAGGCCAGGTTGGATGGGGCTCTGAGCAACCTGATCTAATTAGTAGGGTCCCTGCTCACTGCAGGGGGGTTGGACTAGATGACCTCTAGGGGTCCCTTCCAACCCATAACATTCTATGATTCTATGGATGTTCCCCTCTGACATAGCAGCTGGTTTGCCATTTCACTGTTTGTTTTCTGACTCTTCTGCACCTATCTCCTATAGCACTTATCTCTCCCGTAGCTTTACACATTTTTTAATTCCCTGAGTTTGCATGTCTGCCTGACACCTCTGGGATAAAGAAAGTAGATCACCATTTCTGAGCCTATGTGCTACAGCCCACCTTGCCTTTATTCTTCATGAAGACAATGCCAATAGATACTTGTATTCTTGCTGAATTAATGATTCTGGAATTAATTTCTTAATACATGTATGCCTAAGATGGGATATCTGGAAAGGAGATGCATTTTTTTCCCAGTATTAGAACTTACTAAAATTGTAAGATGATGGTCTAGTATGTCCAGGTGTCTTTGTAGTGGGGCATGACTGGGGCTCTACCATTCTACCAAACTGGAAATTCTCATCTCTGAACAGTTTGATCTGTTTCTTACTTGTTGGATGGATGTTTGTGTAAGTGAGATTGAAATGGGCTTTAGCTGGCTCTCTCAAACTTGACTCCCTCAAAAGCATGGGGCTTTTCTATCTGAGTGCAGTTCTGTGCTCAAAGCAGATGCCTCTGTACTCAAGCAGGTGAGGAATGTTGGGAAAAGAGCTGCCTCGACTGCTCACCTGCATCAGTCTGCTCAATCCTCCTTGGGGCTGCTGTTGATTTTCACATACTCATTTCTCGCTATTGACCACAATTTCCTGAACTAATAGGACTCTGTTCTGCTAATGTTCTTGTCTCGATGTTTTGTTTTCCAGCTGGATGAAGCTGTGGCGGCTGCTCATCTGGATAAACTGTGTGTGAAGCTGACGAAGCTGAGTGACAAGCAGGCCAAATACCTAGGCTTATCAAGAGATGGGCCGTTCAAGCCAGACCACTACAGATACTGAGCAGGTGGCATTACCCAATGACCAAAGCGCAGGGATGCAACCTTCCAAAGCTCTTGTGTGTGCTGGACTTCTGAGAACAAGCTCTTTGCCATACTCCTCTCAGTGCTGCAGAACCCCTCCCCTTACCAAGGGAGCTTCAGGACCTTATTTGTTAGTGAGACTCTTGAGGTTAGAATTGGTTACTTAGCTAGTGTCATGGTGAAAAGGATCCTATGCACCTTTTATTGGCTCCTAATGTCCCAATAAAGGGAACAGGACGGAAGATTGTAAAAGGAAAATGCATAGTCTTGTCAAACACGTGGCTGATGAGCCCGTTTGAACAGACTACCTGATAAGATGGGGAATGGTTTCTACAGGGAGATGCTTTCTCCCATGCCCTGCTCAAATTAGATGAATCCTATTAGGAGGCTGGCAGTTCAGGCTTCTCTCCACAGAGGTGCCCTAGCTGAAGTGCTTGTTGTGAAACTGGGGGAGTATAGGTTGCTTGGTCTCCTTCCTGTAAAATCAACTTAATCTCCTACTTGGAGATTAGAGCTGGAGTTTTTTTCTGGGTTAATTTACTCCATCAGTGTTGGTCAGAAGAAAGACCCTTCTATACTTCCACACCAACATAAGGATGGGATGAGGCAAGAGGGACTTTTTTAGCAGCCTTCTAGTGTGTCATGAACAGCTGAGAAGCTGCTGAGGGGATGGTTAAGCTTAGGGACTTGTTCGATCCTCTGAAATACCAGCAGCACACTTGTACCCCAACTTGATTTTTCCGAGTTGTCATGTCTGCTGTATCTTGTTTGTCACTGACTCAAAGAGCTTTTATTAAAGATCTGACTGTGGCCTGACTTTTGTACAGTGAGATGCTTTGGGTTTTACCATGGATTTGTTTACTTTCATGTGATCCTGCTACTTGAAAATATTTAATGTATCCACATGGGGTTTCCTGAGGGCAAAAGGCAGTGCTGTGGCCAGCCTGCATCATGTACTGAGTTGGCAAAAACTGCTCCTCAGGTTATTTAAATATCTGAAGGGCTGAATATTACAGAAAAAACAACTCTTCCCCTCCACCCACACAGATTTATCTCCATATGTGTCATGGAAGTCCTCTCTTGCCACTGTCCTTTTCAGTCAATATTATATAGCAGGCTACCTCAGTTGCTGGATGTGAGAAGACAAAAGGTTTGGTGGGATGTTAAAAGATGCTTGAAGTGCCCTGAGATTCGTGTCCAAGCACCAGGTGTGATGTCGGTGAGCAATTAAAATAGATGGTGTGGAGTATGAACTGCTGGAGGAGTCAAAAAAAGGGAATGAGGAAACAAGGTGTTGCTTGGTGTGCAATTCTTCCTTGCTTTGTTTTCCATTGGCTTCTAAAAAGCACCACTTTTAATTGAATTTGGGTCCCACAAATCCCAAAGGCAATTATCCTTTAAACTTATGTATTATATACGCTGAGCTCCACAGACGGGCACAGTTGCGGTACACACCTAAATGTAGGTGATGGTCACCTTGTGTCATGCATAGCTGCATGTGACAGGGATGGGAGAATGATGGGAGAAAATGTCATTTTAGTAGAACAAATGCAATAGAAAAACAAGGACTGGGTGTTCTCCATTACTTTCCTCTAGCTGGGCTTTGGCTTCTCTAAACCCGTTTCTCAGCTGAACATCTGCTATCCTGTTACAGGGCTGTAATTCTGCTGTTGGATTTGGATCATGGATTCACAGAATAATTTAGTTAGGAAGGGCCACCTGGAGGTCTCTGGTTCATCCCTGTCCTGATACCAGGGCCAGTTAGATCATGTTGGAGACCAGCTGGCCCAGGTGAGTTTTTCTGTACATTTAACTGGAATTTCCTGTGTTGCAGCCTGTGCTCATGGCTTTTCATTGTACCCCCTGCACCTCTGAGGTGGCCCTAGCTCAGTGTTCACTATGTGCTTGCATTAGGTAGTCATAGGCAACAATAAATCCCCCTTTGCCTTCTCCAGGTTGAATAAACCCAGGTCTTAGACTCTTCGTCCATCCTATGCTTCAGTCCCCTGACCATCTTGGTGGCCCTCTGTACTCTGATGGATGTGCTCAGGTATGTCAATGTTGTCATTATACTGGGGAGCCAAAACTGGATGCAGGTGTCTTTAAAGTGCCAAACCAGGGAGCAGGTTCCCTTCTCTTGACCTGCTGGCTCCACTTTTGTTGGTACAGCTCTGGATAAAGTTTGGCTGCTTTACTGCATGGACAGTCAAGGACCTTACACTTCAGAGTCTCTGGAGGAAAGGCTGCCTTCACCTTTCCATCTTTGACCAATTTTGTTTGGGTTTTTTGAGTAACAGATCCAGCAGAGTATCTCCCTTAATTGGCTCATTGACCACCTCTGTCAAGAAATTGGCCTTGATGGTCTCCATAAATTTCCTGGGTTGCTTGTGCACAAACCTGCTGCCCTTCCAGCAGATGCTGGTGTGGCTGAGGTGAAGTCTGCCAGCATCTGCTACCAAGAGGCTTTTTTCAGCTACCTAAAGAAATTTTCTGCTGCTTCCTATTCTGGTCAGGTGCTTGTTGGATGCCCAGTGCTGAGCCACCTGTGTTGGTCTGTCCTCTGATACTTAACCCAGGAACTTTTGACTCTGTTCTCAAAAGAACTTCAGTCTCATGGAAGTTGAAAATGAAAGGGCAAGCTGACACCATGAATTTATCTAAATATGTGTTCCATTGGGTGATCAATGTACAGTGTGCTATGATAGTGTGATGGGTTGACCTTGGCTGGATGCCAGGTGCCACCAAGCCCCTCTATTGCTCCCCTCTTCAGCAGGACAGGTAGGGAGAAAATTAGATGGAAAAGAAAGAAAACTCGTGGGTGAAGGTAAGGGCAGTTTAATAAAAAGCAAAAACAAAGGCTGCACACAGTAGCAAAAGGAAAACAAGATTTTATTCTCTATTTCCCATCAGCAGGCGATGTCCAGCCCCTTCCTGGGAAGCAGGGCTTCAGTACACATAGTGGTTGCTCCGGAAGACAAAACGTCATAAAAGATGAATGCCCACCCCCCTCTTCCTTTTCCCTTAGCTTTTCTCTCTGAGCCAGTGTCATAGGGTACGAAATATCCCTTTGGTCAGTTTGGGTCAGGTGTCTTGGCTATGTCCCCACCCAAGATCTTGCCCCCTCCCAGCCCACTGGTGGTGGTGGAATGTTGGAGACACAGCCTTGATGCTGTGTGAGTGCTGCTCAGCAGGAGCCAAAGCACCGGTGGGTTACCAGCACCTTTCTACACACTGATAGCAAGCACAGTGCTGTGCAGCTTGCTTGATGCAGATTGCCATGTGCTGTTTTGTTTGAAATGTTTCAGGAAGATTCGTCAAGAGTGTTTTTGAGTGTGGCCTAGCAACTGGTGGTTGTGTGTTAATGAAGTTTTGTTGTCATTTTGTATGTCAGGGAGTGGGCCAGGACCCCTCTTTTTTTTTTTTTCCCCCATGTTTCTGTTTATGTTCATTACAGGTCACTCACAGAGTTGATGTGTTTAACATGTAGAGAAATCTATTTGTGTGTGTATATATGTGTATATGTTTGGGTTCCTTCAGAAGACTTGTGCTCTTGTGTTTCCTGGTTGTTGGAGCTCTTAGGAAGTCTGGTCAACATTAGGCTCAGGGGCAGCACCTCCCAAGTTTCTGGAAATATTTCTAGAGAGGTATTTTCTGTGTGCAAAACTATACCTGGAGAGCCCAATGCAAATTCATGTTGTTTAGCCCCTGTTCAAGCTCCAGAGGCTTGAAGCACTTGAAGTGCTTAAAGCACTCAAAATCATGATTCCATAGGCGAGTCAGGGAAGTGTCCAGACACCAGCAGCTTGGCCAGGTCAGAAACATCTCCTCTGCTTTGCGAGGGCACTGAAGCATCGCTGCAAGGAGGAAGAGAACTGTCTAGCGGCTTCCTCGCACAGCATTTTCATTGATCAAACTCATGAAAATCTGCCTTGCTGCTGAAAACACAGCAGTTTGAGCAAGTTAACAATGTGGGAATTGGACTTGAAAGATGGTTTGAGTTCCAGGTCATCTTTTTTTTTTTTTTTTTGGTTGAGGAGAACTAGGTCAAACACAGCCCCTAACAGAACTGCTGGCAGAGTTTCTGTACCTCCCTCCTACTCCCTGCAGTACAACTGTGGCTTAGTGCTGCCTGCGGACTGAATGCTGTGCCCAGTACCTGTCAACAGTGTGGCTTGTGAACTGGCAGCGTTAACGCGAGAGGGTGGTCGATGTTTCTGTTCAGCTGTTACTAGGAGCCGCATCGCTGTTGCGGAGGTACAGCTTAGCAGCCTCTCTTCCTAAACGGGGTCATCTTGCCTCTTGCTATGCTATGAGCTTTCTTTGGCCAAACTCATGCATTGCTGCAGTTTGAACTCTTCCTCAAGGGCAATTTTGAACAACCCTTACAATAAAATATGCAGATTTCACTTCTGTTTCAGCAGCTTTCCAGAATGGATGGAAGCCTTTGAAACATGACCTTTGTGTAGCAGTTGATTTCCTTTAAAAAAATGTATGTTGTGTTCTCATGTCCTGACTCCCTGCTAATTTCTCAACAGGTCTCCGATCTGTATTGAAGGAAAAGTGTGCCCAGGTGGCCAAGAGGGCCAACAGCATCCTGGCTTTTATCAGGACTGGTGTGGCCAGCAGGAGCAGGGCAGTGACCGTGCCCCTGTCCTGGGCACTGGGGAGGCTGCCCCTGCAATGTTGGGCCCCTCACTCCCAGAAGGACATGGAGGGGCTAGAGCGTGTCCAGAGAAGGGCAATGGAACTGGGGAGGGGTCTGGAGCCCAAGGCTGATGGGGAGGGTCTGGGGGAGCTGGGGGTATTCAGCCTGGAGAAGAGGAGGCTGAGGCTTATCACTCCCTACAGCTGCCTGACAGGAGGGGGGAGCTGGGGGGGGTGTTGGTCTCTCCTCCCAGGGAACGGGTGATGGGATGAGGGAAACTGCCTCAAGTTGTGCCAGGGCAGGTTTAGGTTGGACATTGGGGAAAATTCCTTCCCCGCAAGGGCTGTCAGGCACTGGAAGGGGCTGCCCAGGGCAGGGGTCGAGTTCCCCCCCGCCCTCCTGGGGTATTTAAAAGCTGTGCAGATGAGGTGCTTAGGGCCAGGGTTTAGTGGTAGAATGGCAGTGTTAGGGGAATGGTTGGGCTGGGTGAGCTTAAAGGGCTTTTCCAAATGGAATGACTCTTGAAATCACTCAGCCTTATTGCTTCCTTGCTTTTTATTGGCAAGAGCACATCTGCTATTACTGAGAGCTTCACTAAATCACTTACAAGTAATTTTTTGGTATTTTCTAATTTATTTATTTTTTTTAATCTACACGCAATGAATTCGGTATTCAGCCTCACCTGAGGTCAAGCATCTTGATTCCCTGAATACGGGTTGCCAGTCCCACTGTGATTACCTTACAACAGTTTTAGCAGGAGCTAGCAAATGAAGAGCAATAGCGCCGAAGAGTGCCCAGCATCAGTAGGTGCAGAGGCTCCCGAGTGCCCCCTCCTCGGTGCTGAACCCCCCTGCGTCAGCTCATATGACATCCCGCTTCTGGTGCGGTGAGTCATTCGGCTACAGCCTTTCTCACTGGTGTGACTCTGCACAGCAGACGTCACGCAGATGGGGTGAGATGCGAGCTGCGGGCCCTCTGGGTCTGATCCCAGAGAGGGGGAGGATGGGTCATTGTGCCCTATGGAAAATACAGAGACCTTTTTCACGGCAGGGATGGGAACATGGAGTGGGAACAAATGCGAGTTTCGTACTAAAATTTGTGAAACTCAACAGGTCCGGTGTATGGGCAAGCAGGGTGATGCACTTAACTGCATGCTTGCATGTGGTATCTGTGAAAGGTGCCATGAGGAGGCTGTCCCAGAGCAGCAAGGAGCTCTGCTTGGCAATGGTGTTTGTCAGGCTCGTGTCCTTGACCAGGCTGAGTAACTGTAGTAAGCTTTGGGGCAGCCCTGCCTTCCAGTTGATCAGCCTCATCCTCCAGTCTTGTCCGCAGGCTCATTTTGAAATGAGGCAAAAAAAAAGTGAGATTTCCGACTGGGTATAAATGAGGTCCGGTCTGGGAAAGCGTGCACAGTATGTGGGAGGAATGTGGTGAGGTAGTGTGTGCTCTTTTTCATAAAGTAGGAATTGACTTAGATTTACAGCTTCACCCCTATCCCCCAAATACTGACAACCACCGCCTGAGGACTGGGAAATGCCTGAGTCCTCTCTAGTTAATAGCTGTTCATCAAATGTAGCCATTTCTAGCTATTAATTTAACTAGGGTTTTTAAGTAGATCAGGACGCCCCCCCCCCCCCCGTAATAAAAGTAATAAAGTAGTGCTGGAACAGACCTGGTCACCACACTGGGAAACTCCTGCTTTAATGCTATGCCCAGTTTCCATTTGTTTTTTAATATCTTCAGTAGTTCCCACTGGCCCACTGCCTTCCATGTGGTTGGGCTGTCCCAGGATGGTAATGAGCGCCATCGGCTTGGGCAGTTTGTCCCTGCAAAATGATTGAGCCCGGTGGTAAAATGAAATTAATGATGAAGGATTGTACTCCTGGTCTTTAGACAGGTCTCTGATTTAGCCAAGAAGAGTAATCGCATATTTCCTCAAATGTCTTTAGATTCATTTTCTGTTTATGCTTTCCTTATTGTTACCAGTAAAAATACTATTCTCTTTTAAATATGGCAACTCTTGCCCCTGTTTTCCCTCCACTGTTGAGTCAGAAGCGGTAAAAGGGTACAGGCTGTACATTTTTCTCCATTTATCTCAACCAGATACACTGGCCTCCATGATTTCTAAAAAGCAACCAATTTGTGATATAGCCTTGCTAGTTCCTGCTCTTTATGGTTTTGCACGGCTGGATGCTCTGTGAAATGGAGATTGATGGAGGTTGCACCAATAGCCTTTGGAAATGTGGGTTGCTGCAAGCGGAGAGCAAAGGATGGGTAAATGGACGTTCCAGTGATAACTCTGTGATTCATGACTGAGCTTGTTTTCATAGCCGTGGTTCTTCCTGAGGGTGATACGAAGCTTCTCAGAAGCCAGTTGTGGTTTTTAGCCTTTGGAGCTTTTTTCTTAAGATAAATCAAATGTATTAATGCACACCGTAAAGTGTCGGTAGCTTTTGCAGTAGCATTGTTTGCCGCTGGTCAGCTTTGCACAACTATCAGAAGCATCCATTACAATTAAGTATTTTGTTCCTTTTTTGAAATCGCTAACCCTCCCTGAGCACATGTGGCTTGCGTGGCAACTTAGAAAAAGCAAAATCAAACAAAAGACTGAACGAAGACAGGAAGAAAAAAAAAGCCCTTTAATTAATAGGGTGAAAACGTACTTTTGAACTGGATGGGGATTGACATCCCTTCTGCTCGTCTGATCCCCTGAAGTTCCATAGCAGAGAGATTAAACTCTTAGAATCATAGAATGTTTTGGGTTGGAAGGGACCCCTAGAGCTCATCTAGTCCAACCCCCCTGCAGGGAGCAGGGACACTGCTAACTAGATCAGGTTGCTCAGAGCCCCGTCCAACCTGGCTGATTTTTTTTAGGATATTTAGAATGTCTGAAGCAAACCTTTTACTTCTTGTTCCATTGGTAGAGTCCAGAGACATTTTTCAGCAAACCCGTTACTTTTCTGTATCACTCTGCTTTTAGTTTCATCAACTGGGAGATAATTTCCGCAAGGGGGTATTAAATGGGCCACATTAATAGGCATGCGCCCCTTTCCCTGATGGAGCAGGAGCATTTTAGAAGCAAACCGAGTGGCATCCTAGCTGCAATATTGCAGACGTTGGAAGCACCTTTAAATGCTTTGTCATCAGGTTGACACCCAGGTTTTGTTTTGAGCCGGTGCTTACTGTAGGTATCTGCTTTGCATTATTAACTCGATTTCCACTCAGAACAAACAGTCAGGGGTCCTGTTTTTCCTCCCCTCCAAAACTTTCTTCCTATGTGTATTTCATTAACACCTGGATACAAACTCCTTTTGACCCTTTTTGGCAGTGATGGCCTGTGCCTGGGATATTGGCTGACCTGCTGCCCAGATGCTATTTTGTAGATCAAGAATGACATCTCTGACCAAACCCGTGCACTTAGAAGAAAGCGGTGGTGCTACAGGATGCTGAACAGGTTGAAGAGGATAAAGGGAAGCAAACAGTCTGGTATGCTCGTTTAGTGCTCCAAATATTTGCTTCCCAAATGGAGAAATTATGATGAACTGAATCACAGCTTTATAGCAAGGAGGTCTTTTAAATACTAAAAACTTCTTGCTTAAAGCAGTCTGGCTCTGCCAGATATTTCTGAGGACTTTTCAGAGAGAGGGACCCCGGCTGTTGAATTAATTTGAATGCTTCTGCTCCCATTAAAGAATGGCTGTCCTTCACCAACACGTGAAAGACCATTAGCCTTTAATTAATTTATATATATATATATATTTTAAATACCACACTTGTTCATTATGGAACACAAGGAGACTGTATGTTCTTATGGTTGGTTTCTGGCTATTACTCTTGTCAGGTGTGTAATGCTCTTGTTTACCTGCTTGTGGCAGCTGCGTGGAGCAGAGGGAAGCCCATTTGAGATCACGAATGACATTTTAGCTGAGGAAGCTGCCAAAAATAGCAAAGGTACCACAAGTGTTATTAGCTAATTGCCCCTCATGGCAGAGAGTGAGTGATGGAAGTGTTTATCAAAGTGTATTAAAGTCAATAGAAGATTTCCACTGATTCAAAGGGGCCCAACCTGGATCCCTGGGTAGGGTATATTTTGGTCTTTTCCTGCCTTTGTAAGCATTAAATGAATGCCACATGTGAGTTGTGTTACCACATGATTACAGCCATTTTAGGGCTCCTATGTTTCAAGCCAGGATCTCATCTCCAAAGGATTTCCTGGGTAGAAATATGAGTGCATATGCCATGCAGCAATTGTAATATTTTTTAATTTCACTGAAAAATTTTGCAGTAATGACTAAAGCCTCCTTTTTCTTCTCGGAGAGGTGGGAGAGGGACTTAGCCATGTGTTGGCCATCTACATATCATCTGAGATGTTTGCCAATAAAATCTTTGTATTACCTCCAAAAGTAATCTGCCGTCATGGCAAATTTATGAAGGGCACTTTGTGAGTGAGCAATGGCTCTTTCAGGTGGCCTGGTGTGTCTGCAGCCTTGCACTGCTCCTCCAGATGGGGATTGCCTCCTCTAGGTCCCGTGTCACATCTGCCAGCCTTGCCCGGCTGTTCCTGACGTGTCCAAGATGGCACTGGATGCTGATGCTGCTGAACCGGTCCTTTTGTGAAAGTCAGTTACCAGAGAACAAAGAAAAAGGGTGAATTTTCATATCCCTTTTCTTAGCTCCTTCAAATATGACTGTGCAAGAAGCAGAAAATACCTGTGTTGATTCCGGAGGACCAGAAAAACCTAAACTGCCTCGGCATGCCAGACTGACATTTGGGTGTCTTGGCACCCAGATCAGGGTAATTTGCTGGGGAAGGGGAAGAAAATTCCACTGAATCATAGAATCGTTGGGTTGGAAAAGCCCTTTAAGAACACCAAGACCAACCATTCCCCTAACCCTGCCATCCCACCACTAAACCCTGTCCCTAAGCACCGTGTCTGCCTGGCTTTTAAATACCCCCACGGATGGGGACTCGACCCCTTCCCTGGGCAGCCTCTTCCGGTGCTTGACAGCCCTTGTGGGGAAAGAATTTTTCCCAGTGTCCAGCCTAAACCCTCTGTAGGTGTAAAACTTCTCTCACTGTTGTTCAATGTACTGGAAATAGCTGATCAACTGCAGAGCTGCAAGCTCCTGCTGACTTCAGGATCCTCGATTGTTGGATCTGAAGAAATCTGGAGTGCAGTTAAAGCGCGTTTGTTAAGTTATCAGCAGAACATCTCGGGATCTCTAAGCTGGAGCTTTCTGGAGCAGGTGCCGCCTTTTTTGTTGTGTTCAAGAATAGCATTAAGCACCTTATGAGTACTGGGATATTACAACAGGTCCTGTTATCTCGCTGCGTAACTAACCTGGGTGAGGAGCCACAAGATTTCGCTTCCATTTTACAGGCTTAAGGAGCTACTAAGAGTGAGGAAATGCTTTGGGGGTCTATTGTGTGTGTTCCTGTGCTTTGTGCGTGTATTGGCAGGAGCTGATGATGCCATCAAAAAATACCTACTGGCGTCTGGATGCTGGCAAAATCAAAGCTGAAACAGCTCAGGGTGGAGATTGTACAAACAGAGGTACAAGAACTGCTCTCAGAGGGCTGAGATTCGGCACTGCCCATGCGTGGGCCCACCTGTGATGCCCCTGGTTCGTTGTTATGACTACAGTGTGACTTGCTAACCGCAGCCTTTAGCAGACCGGGGGACTTTGCTTGTTACCTTCGGTGGGGTGCCCATCAAAAGTGACGTGGGACTCTGTCTCATCCCCACAGTTAGAAAGGCGGTGGTCAAGGTGGTTTGCATCTGACACAGGGAGCCATTAGTTCTTTTCAACTATTAAACGTGCTGCAAAAATCTTAGATTATGTTTGTTTGGAAACGAGTAGCTGTTTGCTGTGCACTTTCAGGTTTGGAAATTAAGTGTCTGTGACTAATCTATTTGAAGGTATTATGACAGCGGCAACTGGGGTTTTGCAATGCAGCAACCCTAGTGGGCCAACCCCATGTGTTTCCTTCTGTGTGTTGGAGATAGCCATGTGGAGAAGGCTCGCCACAAGGGCAACAGTTCAGAGCTCGGAAGTAGACACAGAAAAATGCAAAGTGCTCACCCGTTTGTTAGGGGAGCGTGTTTTTAATTATTTTCTTTTTCAGCCCTGATTCTGCGACTCAGTCATGTCCCTGAGTTAAATAGGACGCTGGATGTGAAGAAATGCTGCATTAGTCTATTTAGTGTCTTTATGGAGTCACTTCTGGCCATGGAATGGTGTAATTCAACTTGAAATGCTTTGATGAAAAAAGTTATGATTTGATGCTTTTTTTGCCTTGGCTTTGGATGTCATTTAATGTCTACACCCATACAGCGAGAGACCTCAAGGCTGCAGTGTCTCACAAATAGTGTGTCCCACGATACTCAGAGAAGCACGTTTGCTGTCGGACTAAGCTGATGTAACTTTTGCAGCGTAAAATAGAGCTCCCACAGAGTCAGCTTTGGGCATGGCATGTGCAAGTTCCTCCTTGGCTCCCCAGTTTTGTTATACACAGCTCCACATGGTTCTATAATTCATTTCATCGTGAGGTTAGCACTATCTCTGCGTCTCAGGGGGCTTTATTGAATCTTTCATTGCCCTCAGCTAAAGCAGCATTGCAGATGCTGTTGACTCATCTATAAAACTTGGAAAAAGTTGTTCTACCTTCCACCAAATCTTTCCTTTTGTGAGGAGATACTGAAGGCTGACATGAGGAGTTGTTTTCCTGCTGGGGTTTCTCCCAGACAGTTTCAGTAACCAGCTTGGAAAACCTTGAGGTGTTTGGAGCTAGTCTGGCATAGTCATTAAGGCATTAGTTCTACCATTTGTTTTATCCATCAGGATAAACTTGGATTTTATGGTCTTTGAGTGTGACAGTCACCAATCAAGTCAGGACTTTGGATGGGAAAATACAGTGTCTGTTTTAAATTCATACAAGATAGGCAATATTCGGAAAAGCTAATAGTGATTTATTTGTGCTTAATCCTGCTAAGCTGTAATTTCCAAATTTCCATTTGCCTCTAGTAGCAAAATGACTCTGTCACGGAGCATTCCTGGGTCTGTCTCTGAGCTTGAATTCCAATAAGCTTTCAGTGGAGACACTTTGGTATGCGGCAGCTAAAAATTAAACACTCCATCTTTGTCGTGTGTCTGCTTTATCATCTGAGTGCCGATGACATTTCAGAGAGGTCCCTTAGGGAACTCTGACGCTTGCAAATAACTCCTTGACACAAACATCTGGTCAAACTAAATACAGGAAGCAAATATCAGGTGTACACCTTTTACTGATTTCTGTAGCCCTTCAATACCTCATGCAATGTGACCCTTACCTGGAAAAATAAAGTCACTAAGGCTAATAATTTCAGAGTACTTGATTACATGTTCTTTGGTGTGATAGATGAATGGCAAAGAAAGCATAACGTCTTCCTAATCAATTCCAGTTACAAAAAAAGGCTTATTAATACATGAAATTCATCAAAATACACTACATAGAAATGTTATATTTAAAAGTATGTGCTTACGTGTTGAAAACCAAATCCCCTTATTCTTACATAAAAGCATCTTTCCTTTTCCTCCATTCATGTACCATCCTGTACGTTGCCAGTTCAGCTTCTCCGGCTCTAGCTCCTCATTGTGGCTCTTGGCACTTTCCACGTCCTCGAGTTGACAGCCACACGCTGTGGCCAAGATCTTCGTTAATGGTGCTGGATGGTGGGGTAGAGCATGCCCTCAGCAAGTCTGCGTGTGGCACAAAACTGGAAGGAGCGGCTGATGTGCCAGGGGGTCATGCTGCCATCCAGAGGGATCATGACAGCCTGGAGAAATGGAGAACCTCACACAGTTCAACGGGGAGAAGAGCAAAGTCCCGCACCTGGGGAGGAACAACCCATGCATAAACCCATGCTGGGACACCCAGCTGGAAACCAGCTGTGCAGAAAAGGACCTGGTGAACACCAAGTTGAATGTGAGCCAGCAATGTGTCCTTGTGGCGAAGAAGGCAAATGCTGTCCCGGGCTGCATTGGGAGCACTTGCCAGTGGGCTAAAGAGGTGATCCTTCTCTGCTCAGCACTGGTAAGGTCACACTTGGAGTGCTGTGTCCAGATTGGGGCTCCCCAGTACAAGAGAGTCAAACATCAGGAAACACTTGTGGGGGGGTTTTTTGGGGGGGGGTGGTTTTTTTGTTTTGTGGTTTTTTGTTTTGTGTTTTGGGTTTGTTTGTTTTTTTTTTTTTCCAGTGAGGGTGACTGAGCACTGGCACAGGTTGCCCAGGGAGGTTGTGGAGACTCCCTCCTTGGAGATATTCAGAAGCTGTCTGGACATGGCCCTAGGCAGCCAGCTCTAGGTAGCCCTGCTTGAGCAGGGGGCTGGACCAGATGGCTTCCAGAGGTCCCTGCCAACCTCAGCCATTCTGTGATTCTGCAAAGCTGGAGTGGGAGCTGCTGTCTGGAGAAGAGCTCTTTGATTCCTGGCTCTCCTTCCTTCTCTTTCCTCTCCTCCTACTCCCCTCCACCCTGGTAAAATACAATTTTTCTGACCAACTGCACATTCTGGTAAGAAAATGATATTGTTTCCAGATGAGAAGTTGTGCCATTATTGATATGATTTTAGTATCAACCACGGACAATTTCTTATAGTTATGAGAATTTTGAAAAAATCTTGACGGGAACCCCTAGCTTTACCTAGTAAATTTACCTAAGCCCATTGTAATGTACCATTCTTCCTTCTCATCCTCTTTTTATCATAAATGAATGGCTTACAGATTCCTGAGCCAGGATATCTGATTAAAAGCCATACTTATACACATTTAAAAGAATTCAAGCTTTTAGCATATATGACAGCTGATGTATTTTATAAAGGATAAGGAATACAATGACATCCTGTCATCATTTGGGCTGTTTCTTAGATTAATCTGTCATACAAATATATCTAAGATGAACAAACATTTCTGTCAACATCTGACCTTTGTTTTAATCTCTGGGTTTTGGATTGAGTATTAGAAGAAAAAAAAGTTCATATGGCTTGATCCCCTTTGGAGTATCACATGTACCATCTCTGCCTGCCTGGAAGATTTCTGTAGCCCTCAGATGTGCTTAGAAATAAATCAGTAAAGAAAGTTTCTTTCAGTTAGACCTGCACAGAGCATTAGAAAATTCAGGATTGGGATTAGAAATTCATGGTCAGAAAATACTGATGGTGAAAGCTGAAGAGCAGTGGTAGGGCCGCTGGTGCGGTTCTCTAGCAGGCAGATGCTGTGAGCGTGGAAGATGCAGTTTTAGCCCCGGGAGCGCGCATGGCTCCTGCAGTGCCTAAAATCAAGAAAGGCCTGCAGAAGAAAAAAGAACATACAGGAATGGAGAGGAACACTTTAGATACAGAACAGAGGAGGGAAAAAGCATGAGCTGGGGTCTGGCAGATGAAGAGTCACCAATGTTGGGGACAGCTTCTGGGTCTGCTCCTTCCTTGCTCTCCTGTGACCTACCACAGGGGTTTTCTCCTGTGCCATCTTGGATAACTCAAGATTGACAAAGAGCTTCAAGAGCAGGAGAGAGGTGTCTTCTAGACACCTGTGTGCTGCTGCCTTGAGCTTCATCCATAATGTCAGAGCTATTTCTGAGCCCTTAAGGGTTGATAGAGCATTTGATAATTATTTTTTTTCCCCATGGTCACTGGTTGCATGCAGCACATGGAGAATGCCACCTAAATTCATGCTTGGGGTAGGTGCTGGGAATTGCCCACAGTAAGAATGAGCAAGGAGAGATTGACTGATTGCTCTTAATGGTTTTCTTCAAGATGTACGTGTGGGATATGTGTTCATTTTTTGCTGATCTTTCCTTTCTTCCTCAAAGTCCTAGATATGTGTTCCTGTTTTTGGGCTCTACATGCACTGTGTCCTTGGCAGCAGGAGAAGAAGGGTTGAGGACTCTCTTCCTATGGATACGGCTGGGGAAAAAAGTCTGATTTTTAAGTCATGAGGTACAGATAAGTCCATGGTTCAAATATGCATGAATATCATACACCTTGGAGATACTGGTTACTGGTGGAACGACTAAACACCCTGGAGGAGGTACTGATGCTCAGTTGGGGATGATTGAAAAATTGCAGTATTGTTTTGGGTCTGTCTTTTCAGGTAGGATAACATCTATAAATTCTTGTCCTGATATTTGCTGAATGTGTGAAAAGGGAGTCAACCCTGAAACCTGCATTTTCAGCGTGGTATTTCAGCTGTGTTGGAAGCTGGTGTGCTGTTGTTGTGGGCAAACCCAAGATTTGGTCCCTCCCTGGATTAACCAGTCCAGTTTTAGTGTGGCTGTTGCTATGCTGTTGGGGCGGGTTTTGTGGTGCTGGCTAGACAATACTGCAGTCTGTGCTTAATATGACCCTTCAAAAAAAACCCCCAACCCCAAAACCCCTAAACCCCAAATGCCAAACAAACAAGAAACACCCAAACCAACAAGAACCCAGAATTCTTCTTAAAATGCAGGTCAGTTTTGCTAAAAATACCCATTCAGTGTTAATCTCCCTGGTTGTCTGCTCCCTGAAAAAACATCCTGTCTACAGTAGCATTAATCCCTATGAACATTGTCCATTTAATTTTAAGAGGGGCAACTCCAAGCTTCCAGCTTTAAAGCTCTCTACTTCAGTTGCTATACACATGGGGCAGTTTGAAATACATACTTGGGAAGCTAATGAAAGACAGAAGCCTTATTGTGTTCCCAGTTTGGGTTAGCACTTTGGGCTTAACATTAGACACTGGCAGATGGTCTGAAAAATTCGGCATTTGCACAAAGCACAGTAGTTACAACATGAATTCAAGTGTGGTTTGCAGGTTTTGAAGTTTGGCACGCAGTCAGCAGCTGGTGTGGGCCTTGGTTTTGGAGATGTCTTCGGTTCAATGTTTTTCTAGAAGAAAAAAACCCATGAAAATTCATACGAATGTAAAGTGAATATGGGTCATAGTAAAGCATAGGTGCAAAGAAAGTGAACTGTGGGAGCTTCCGTCCTGAGACGAGTAGGTGGTTGCTAGGAGTGAGACCTATATTAGTGGCAATATAGCGATGTGGTGGGACTGGATAATGGGAAACGCTGGCTGGAGACCAAAGTACCAAGCAAAATGGTAAACCTCGTGAGGCCCGTGTTTCGAGCAATTAGAAACGTGACTGGCTAGAGTGTTGGAAAACACTCTGTAGGGAAGAACATGGCAGCAGTGAAGAAAGGGATGCAAGAATCTGCAAAGACAACGATGTTACCAGTAAAACAAAGTAAGGAATTACTCTTGGATCCCAAACTTTTCAAATGAGTGAAACCTCCCTGGCAATATGTGGGGCTGGTACTCATCTTTGTTGCCTGAGCTACAAGGCTGAGAGAGAGGGGAGGTGGTTTGGCAATGCTCTGCCTCGCATGGTTGGCTTGTCAAGCTGCCTTTGGAGCTCAGTAATACTTTGTGTGTCAGATTTGTGCATGGGAATCCTTAACTGCAGACACAGGAGGTAAGCTGAAAAAGCTCTCTCAGCCTACCCGAGGAGTGCTGCTTCTCCATCTGTGATTCAGAAAGGTGGAAAACTTTGGGTTGATCAGCGTGTGCCTGGGGGCCCCCATGACCTGGGGGAGATCTTGGGAGCCCTCCAGCTACAGGCACCCTATGAATGTTTCGAAGTTGGTAGTTTCTCAGGAGTTTCAATTTTAAGGTAAAATGTTCTGTGGTCTCTAAGTGCTTTAGGAGCTTTTAAGCCAAAATACTTTTACAAAGTTTGATTGCAAGTATGTCCTGTTTTGAGCGGAAGGTGGAACCGAATGACGTCCTGAGGCTCCTTTCAACCTGGGTCATCCTGTGGATTTAGGAAGCATTTGAAGGAAGGTTAACTACACAAGACATCAATTAGAAAGGAAAAGCAGGAGCTCTAAATGTTCCTGGTTGCAGCAATGACTGGTTCGGCTATAAACGACCATCATGACAAGTACTGGTTGGGTAAGAGGGGACTGTAAAAAACAAAAGCAAAATCAAAACCAACAAGACCCCCCAAACCCAAACAACAACCTCTAACTAATCTGAGATCACATAATTTTCTTTCCATCATTAATATTTTGCATCTGTTTTTACAGTATTTAGAGCTCCAAACTGTACATAAATTATATCGGGGAATGGCTGTAAAAGCCTTGGAAATGAATGCACTGAGGAAAACTAGAAAAGTAATAAACTTAATTCAATAGCAATAAACCTAATTCTAATTCAACAATGTTTTCTGAGCAGCTGCTTACCTTGGAAGATTTCTTGTTCTCTGCCTCTTTCCTGCTGACTTTCTGGGATCTTTTAGTTAAATCTTTAAAGAGAATAGCACAACATAATATTAAATCAATTTTGCAGCACATGTAATCTAATTGAGATGCTTAATACTGTTTTTGAGAAGGCAGATGACCTCCATTGCCACCTCATCACTGCATGTTTTGCAGTGAAGGCCTTCATCTCTAGGAGCTGTGCTCGCTTACGCACAGTGTCTTTGAACTTGTGCCGTCACTGTTGCTCAGACAAAGCAGAAGAGCGCTGATGTTTGTATTTTAGGAGGGCTTTTTTACACGTTGTTTGGTCAGATGCGAATAAGGAAAATAATTTCAGAGAAATAAAGGTCTCTGCGTAAAAGATGGGGGCACTTACGCACATTAGTCACATGAAAAAAAATAGGAAAACCCTTTAGAATTCCATGTTTTTTTTCTGTTAAAAGGTGTGTTACCTGCATAATTTTGGCAGGAACGAACAGGTGCATGCTGGTTTTCATGGGCAAAAACTTCTTTGCTGATAATGGCATAGCTCTTCATCTGTATGAGGCCGCCTTTCATTCTTCAGTTCTTTGTTCCTTTTCCACCTACTGTCTCGGCTTACAAAATGTCACTTGCAGAGGTGTTTCATTAATATGCCTGTAGCTTTGAAAGGTTTGTGAATATTTGTAGAGTTGAATCTTGGTTCTGGTAGATTTAGGGGGGCATGTTCAGACTATGCCTGACGTAACTTTATTTTTATTTTTTTTAGATTAAATCACCAGTATTTGTGGACTGCCTCATATTATCCCTTGAGGGCTAACAACACTTACTGTAGTTTTTGTTATCATCATATCAGCTCTAATGCTATTTATTACTGTATGTAAACCCCATGACCCAGACTTGTCTTGGGATCTAACACAGCGAGACTGTTAAAGTGTGAGGCACTTCCCAGCTCGTTAATCTGCTATTTTTGATACCTTTATTCTGTGTGTGTGAGGTTTGTAATAAGCACTACGTGTATGTAATAAATGACTGGGATAAAAAACGTACATACACCCACTGATGAATGGTGGTGCCTCGTCTGTTCCACTGTTTGCTATCCATTTCTTTTTGAATATTTAATAATTGCCAGGATTTACAGAATTACAACAAGAAGAATACACGTTTTGTGCTGTTTGGGGGGGTTAATTTATTATCCTTGCATCGTTATAGTTAGGGTTATACATCTCTATGAAACAGTGGGAGGAAAAACTATATGTCAAGCATGTGAAGTTATTGTCACTAAATAAGAGCATGTCTTAATAAAGCCATTGTGCTAACTGGGATTAGTGGTTTAGATCCAGTCCCAGCTGGCAGATTGCATTGGCTTTGTTCTGCTGCCCTTTGAAACTCGCTGCCGGTAACCAAGATGCTTGTAAGCCATTTGATTCTTAATCCATTCTTTAATGCATTAATTTGACTTTCTGTAGTACAATTGTATAGGATTGCCTGGATTGCTTCGCCTATCAAATTGTTTTGATAACATTCCATTAAAGGGTACGTGATGTCATTAAACATCAATGTAAACACTGGCATGATGTAAATGCACTTTAATTATTCCAGAGAATTTGGTGAAGAACAAAATGATGCTCAGTGGGCAGAGGAGAAGGAAACAGATGCTTTTTTTGAGAGGTGGGCGCTGTAATCGTCTCTTCTGTAGCTCCTCTGGGCTGGGTAAAACACCCGCTTTTCCCAGCTGGTCTCTGATCTTGTACCCTTCATGCTCTATCAATCAACCCTGTTTTCAACGGCTGCCTGACTGCCCAGCTCCTTACAAATCTCATCTGTGATGATATGGGAAAATGTAACTCAGCCTTGTGAAAATATATTGATAATGCGCAGCTCTAACCCCAGTTGATACAACTGAAATTTGAGGTGCTCTAAGAAGTGTGTATTAGTTAGGTGAGTGCGTGTTTTACTGGTTGATGCTAGCAAAAACTGGGCTTACCTTTCAAGATGTGATTCAACTACAGCCTTGGGTTTTATTGAATTTGAGCCGGACATATTATTTTTTGATACCATGAGCGCTGTGACTGATTGACAAGCCTGTAAGCAGCTGACTGCAAATGAGTTTTGTTACTCAAATTTGGCTACAGGAACATCTGAAAACTGAGCTGTAACCCGAGTGCCTTCATCTCTGGCCTGTGGAGCTAACCAGAAGGAACAGGACTTGGTACAAGAAAATGTCACTGAGATAGGAAGCTCTATCCCAAAATGTTTAAATCAAGCTGACAAGAGCTTTTTCTCTTAGCTTATGCAAAGATAGATTATGTGTATCAACATGATGAATTATAACTGATAAATTGTAAAGAAATCGACAGTATCAGGAGGGGAGAGGAGGCTGTGGTTATCTAAACACTCTCTTAATATTTGCTCTAAATTAACTGTTTCATCAGCAGCAATGGGAAAGACCAGCCCATCAGCCTTTTGCCAGGACATTGTTGTTGTAATAAATGTTACCACACATTGCTTCATCCTCCCCGCCGAGCGTTGCAGGGGTTTTGCTGGGGCTGCAATCAGAGGGAGCAGTGGCAGCGCTGGAGGAGCCACCCCTGTGCTTGCCCTTCCTGCTCTATCTCCTGCTTTCCAGCTGCTTTTTCCAGCTGCTTTCCCCTGCTTGCCTTAGTTTCTTCCAGTTCAAGCTGTTCCCGTCCTCTGCAGGACTGTCTCCAAGGCAGCCTCTCTCTTCCCGCTCATTTCAGCGCCCAGCGCTGTGAAGGGCACAGCTCCATTTCTCCATCCAACTCCTGTGTAACGCACAGAGCCCGGCAAACATCAGGGGAAAAGGATGGGCCTCCAGGTAATGTCTCCCAGTTGGCTGGAGTGAGGCAGCTGATGTTATTCCCAGCTCACTTCAGTGAATGTGATGAGACCTGCTGTCACCCTCCTGCTCTCAGCCGGAGGTATCAGCAGGGCTGGAAGGTCCCTGGGTCTGGTGACCTGAACCCCAAACCAACATCACCGCGTGTCCTTTCTCCTGCACCGCCTTTCTCCACTCATTTGAAAGGTCATGGCTAGGGACTTTACATGTGCCATGCATTAATGCATGCTTTTGGTTAATTTATATTTAGTCTATCAAGTTATAATTCAATTATTTTAGTTAATAAATGATTGAGGTAATGTGGCTACTGGTCATCTGAAATAAAACCCAGAAAGACTTGAGCACGTGCCATTTCAGTTCCAAAATAAACCATTTAAAATCCTAGGTCAGATTCTATTGAATGAGAAAAAGAGGAATGATTTGTCTCAATTTTATTGTTTACTTTGTATTTTTTTCCAATTTTCTTTAGATGGACTGGCCTTTTGCCTTTGAACTAGTGAGCGGCAGAAAGGCCTTGGGATACCTCTGGAAATATCTCATGCCCCAGGAGAGTGAGGGCAGTCCTGGCCAATGGTGCTACAGTGAGTTTTGTGTCTGTATTTTCCTTTTTGGAATAGCCAGGCAAGACAAGCGGAGTATGGAAAAGGTGAGTGTTATGCCAAGATCTGCTCACAAAGCTGGAGAGGGGTCTGGAGCCCCAGGCTGATGGGGAGTGGCTGGGGGGTGTTCAGCCTGGAGAAGAGGAGGCTGAGGGGAGCCCTTATCGCTCCCTACAACTGCCTGACAGGAGGGGGGAGCCGGGGGGGGATTGGGCTCTGCTCCCAGGGAACGGGCGATGGGATGAGGGGAAACAGCCTCAAGTTGTGCCAGGGCAGGTTTAGTTTGGACATTGGGGAAAATTCCTTCCCCGCAAGGGCTGTCAGGCACTGGAAGGGGCTGCCCAGGGCAGGGGTTGAGTCCCCATCCCTGGAGGGATTTAAAAGCTGGGCAGATGAGGTGCTTAGGGACAGGGTTTAGTGGTGGGATGGCAGGGTTAGGGGAACGGTTGGGCTTGATGATGTTAAAGGGCTTTTCCAACCTAAATGATTCTATGATTCTATGAATTATTCTTGCATTTTCAGTGTCAAATGTTCATTCTGTTTGTATACGTGTAGGAGAAGAACAAGCGTAAAGGTGAGCTGGACCTTATGCTGTTTGCTCAGACTCGGCCCCCTGGCCTGCTGTGGATTTCTTTTCTTACCTTGGCTAATTGCTTCATCTCTGACTATAAAATGGGAAAGCAGTGCAGCTGCCTTCACCATGGAGGTGAGGATACATGGGTGCTCCGCTCCTGCAGGAGGAGGTGTCTCTCGCAGACAACCAAATGGGGCAGAGAGGGGGGAAGGGGTTTTGTGAGGCATTGCAGAACCAACCAAAGCAAAGGGACCTGGCAGCCTTAGGGGATTTTTGCTATCTTGGATGTCTGTTGGCAAAGCAATATGGCATGACATAGCCTGTCTGCCATGTTTGAGGCATGGGCACATTTTTGCAAGAGGATAGAGAAATCAGCTGAAGGGAATGTATTTTACACCTCTGATTTCATAGAATCATAGAATCCCAGGTTGGAAGGGACCTCAAAGATCATCTGGTCAACCTTTCTGGGCAAGAGCCCAGCACCCTGTCCAGCTGTGTCTTGAAAGTGCCTAATGTGGTGGAGTCAACCACTTCCCTGTGGAGATTATTCCAATTTAATTTACTGATTTGTTTAATTGGAATAAAAAAATTAATGTAAGTGTGAGACTGAAGGCATCTAGGATCACAAGGACCATGAAATGGTATGGCTTGGGAAGCTGCAGAACAGCACAAGCTGTGATAAACTCACAGTTAAACAACCTTGAGTCAGCTCAGGATCCAGAGGTTCAGATTTTGTTGGAAATGCCTGCGTGGGGCAACTCTTTCTCCTTAAAGACATATTGTCCTGAGCAAGAGTGCGGAGAAAACACAGGAAACAAGGCGAGAAACCCACCTGCTTTAAGCTAAAGTCCTAAAGGCCTGCAGAAAGGAGCTAAACAAGAGAAGCTTTATTTTTTGAATGATTAAAATTTTGACACAGTTACGAATGATGTTCTGTAGCTAATTATCCCTGAATCATAGAATTGTTTAGGTTGGAAAAGACCTTTAAGAGCATCAAGCCCAACCATTCCCCTAACCCTGCCATCCCACCACTAAACCCTGTCCCTAAGCACCTCGTCTGCCTGGCTTTGAAGTACCTCCAGGGATGGGGACTCCACCACTTCTCTGGGCAGCCCATTCCAGTGCCTGACAACCCTTTCTGTGAAGGAAATTTTTCCTAATGTCTAACCTAAACCTGCCCTGGGACAACTTCAGACCATTTCCCCTCGTCCTATTGTCCCTTACGAGGGAGAAGAGGCCGACACCCACCTCACTACAGCCTCCTTTCAGGTAGCTGTAGGGAGTGATAAGGTCTCCCCTCAGCCTCCTTTTCTCCAGACTAAACAACCCCAGTTCCCCCAGCCGCTCCTCATAAGACTTGTGCTCCAGACCCCTCACCATCTTTGTGGCTCTCCTCTGGACATGCTCCAGGCACGCAACGTCTTTCTGGTAGTGAGGGGCCCATGTGAATGCCTGTAAGTTTATTAAGAAAAAAAGTTGGCTTAAATGATATTGAAAGAGTTAGGGAAGACACTAGGATAAAATGTTGTGAAGAAGAGAGTTGAATGTTGCCCTGACAAGCTTCTTCCCTAACAGGACAGATGGCCACCTGCCAGCAACAGTAGGGACATAGCTGGTCCTGTCACTGATAAATAGATGACCTCTGGCTCTCCCTTGCACTGGTCTTTTCTTCCCCTGGTTAAAGATTGCTTGGCGCACAGGCAGATTGAGGTTATATTAATACCTTAGAGAACTGTTGATTTCTCTGCCACAAGAGCATATCCTAAAAAGAAAGTTATGTTCACTTTTTCTATTTGCACTAGACTTTCAAAGGAAGAGTAATGCCCGTATTAATGGAAAAAACACTTCTCTTCAGTATAAAAAGACTTGCAGTATGATAGGACCTGAAATGGAATATGTAAAACCAAAATAAGTTGTCTGGTTTGTTTTTTTTTTTCCACTCTAACGTGGTTTGCCCCATTGCCATTCTTGGATGCGGAGGCTGCATTGCCACTGCAGTTCTGCATACTACCGAGGTGTTTGCCTGAAATTGCAGTGTTGCAGTAAGCCATCAGAACAGTCCACATAGACTGACAATTGCAGTTTGGCACCGAATGGCAGATTGTACTGACCTACTATGGAGATGGGTGGAAGATCTTGCAGAGTCATTTTGTTGCTCCTTGACAGGTTGCATTCTGTCTTCTCTTCAATTACCATATAGGAATGGGCAGCTTGGAGCATACTGTAGCAGAGCAGTAGGCTTAGGAAGAGGCTCTTCCTTTCCATCCTGGGGAGGAAAAATCCCTGTGCCATGGAAACCAAAGTCGGTGAAAACCTGCATGTAGAAGAGACGCAAGGATACAAATCTCAGTAATGGTTTTCTCTCGCATCGTGCAGCCTTAGCAACATACCTTTGACAATTCTTTTGTTTCCAGCACTCTGCCTCTGATCCTAGAATACTAAGATTGCAGTTGTTGGAGTGGAAAAACTGCAATCCCAGATAGAACTCTCTTAGATGGTCTCTTTTTCTTTTTTCCTGACTCTTTTCTCAAAAGGTTTATTTTCCCAGAAGGTGGGAGTGAGTTCTCCCCACTGAGTCTCATGGTGGTTTTTATTGTATGACCAAGGGGAGAAGAACTTCTGCTGTCACTTTTGACCAGCCCAATCACATCATCAGATTTTCCCCAGAAAATCTAATTTACAAATTTGTGCTAGAAAACCTAGAAAGATAATGATAATCTAAAAAAAAACCCCAAACCACAAATTATGTTTCCTATTATTTTTCTCCATTTAAAGATAGATCAGGAATAAATATCTTGTTTTATTATACCCTGAAGTGGCTGCTCTGATCCCATAGTGAATCATAGCTGTAACTCATGCAAGATAAAAAAGGCCCAGTGCTATAAAGCCTTTATGGGCCTTGGGTTTAGTGTGTGCTTAATAACATCTAAGATGTAACAAAGTCCATGAGATTTGAGCAAACTTAAGGAGAAATGTGAGCTTTGCAGGATGTGTCCGTGCACCTTGGAAGAAAGTCACTGGCCCTGGCCAACCTCTGTGTGCTGCAGTGCAGCTGAGCAGGGTGTACAGAGCGTGTCACCATCCTGGTCTCCTTTCCTTGTAGATTGTCAGCACTGTTGAAGGTCAAAGTTGGGTTTTATTTCCATGTGCATTGGTTTTGTGGTGTGTCAGAGTTATGGGAGCCTTCCCCCAGAGGCCCTGCCAGCCTCCAGATTTATGGGTGGCTTTTTGTCAGTGAAAAGCTACTGGTAGCAGCAAAAAGAGGGAGTGAAACCAAATGGTTTGAACAATTAATATAGTTGTAATTGACCTAATTATTAGAGAGTTAAAAGATGAAGAGTTTCTGCATTGGAGGAGCTTTAATCTAATCACTGCTGCTAAACGGAGTCTGTATTACGCTCGCTTTTACAGCCTCCACTGGCCCAATCTTTCTTGTGAGCTGTTGAATATTATGCCCCTAATTCCAAGTGCTGGGGTTCATTTCTAAAACAGTTTGTTCTATGGGCCATGCTCTTGTAAAAAATCAGTGCTGGGTACCTCAATGCTGCTTTCATTGCTGGTTATAGCTGTGCCATGAGGATATGCTCCTGGATCTGTTAGGACTCTACAAGGATCTGTGTGTGAGCTGGATCCCTTGTGATTTAGACATCTGCATGAGCCGCAAGCGAAGCAGATATATCTGAGCTTGGAGGTTTACAGTAGGGGGGATTAACTATGGGGAGCTGAGTGCTGCTTTGTCCATATTTCAAATGCAGCTGGTGTAGTTGAAAGCTGGCATGGAAGTTGAGACCCAAAGTGGATCATTGTTGTGACTGTGGATAGACGTATCCTTTGAATGAGTCAATTAAAATTTTGTCATAGGAGATGGGAGGAGTCTTTAATTGGATCACCAATCACCAGAGGACAAAGTATGTCGTCTTTAGAAGAAAATAAAAATTGTAATAAACGAAAGGAATGAAGTCCTACCATGAAAATGTGTTGTGATGGTAAACTTGTAGGCTTGAATTTTCAGCTATTGTAATTTAGTAAAGAATCAAGATGGAATGTCTGTTTGCATTTTTTACATGCTCTGGTCTTGCAGACTCTTACACAGAAGTTCAGCCTTTGCCTGTGGTAATTGCTTATGAATAATGGGAAATACATTAAAATGTTTGTTAGGTCAGGAACCTAGCCTGATTTTTTTTTTTTTTTTTTTTGTGCAGAAGAGAGATACTTTTCTAATTTTTTTCCTGTCTCCTTCCACAAAAGATGCCTAAGACTGACTGAGATTTCTTGGTGCTTTCTGATGACTTTTCTAACACATAGTTATATGTGGAGATAACCATTTAGGTCTTAACCATAACCTTTCAGGTCAAAATTAGAACTTCTTTTTATGTAACTAATTTCACCAACCTGATTATCCCCGTTGTTTTTCATACCCTAGGTATATGCTTAAAATTCAAAAAAGAGCTGAATAATGGCTTGTGTTCCCAGGTTTGTGTCTATGATTTCAAAATACGCAATTGGTCAAATAAAATATATTACTTAAACATTAAGCAAGCTGAGGCTTTTTAAGCATGCTGATTTTCACAGGATCCAGGCATACAGGGAAGGATGAAATTTTTTATGATGAGGGTGGTGAAACACCGGCATGGGTTGCCCAGAGAGGCGGTGGAGGCCCCATCCCTGGAAATGTTCAAGGCCAGGCTGGCTGGGACTGTGGGCAACCTGATCTGGTTAAAGGTGTCCCTGCTCCCTGCAGGGGGGTTGGGCTAGGTGGCCTCTAAAGGTCCCTTCCAACCCAAAGCATCCTATGAATCTATAATACAGGGCATGTCTACGACAGGCAGATGCAGACATTTGGGCTCTAATTCTTTCCATGCTCTGAGCTGGAGTGAAGAGAGATAGCTGTGAGCTGGAAGCTGTTTTGATTTGCACATAGTGGTGTTCATGCTGCAGATTTTGGTTTTTTTAAGCAACTTTTTAGCCTAGTTGCAGGATATGCTCTATAACATACCTATGTTTTTCAGATAAGTCTCTGCTGTCCAGCTGGAGTATTGGCATAGCTGGCACAGAACTGCTGGAGACCATGTCAACATGCCTCTAAAGTACTATTTAAACTTCTTCTGCCCCCAAATGTTGTTTCTGTTGTACTTCCTTGTCTTTATCTCAGCAAAACTGCCGATGAAGGTAATTGTGCCTGTGCAAATTTAATAAAATAGTAAAGTTTTAGGGCTTGCATCTGTTCACTTCAAACAGTGACATTTTACATGCTCTGGCATTAAAATGCAAACCTTGCTGCATGTGTTGATTTGAATTCTGGTGCACATGGAGGGTTTTTTGCCAAATGCGCTTAGGTGGTAGGAATTTCACAGCCTTCAAGTGACTGTTTGAACATGGAAAATGCATATATTGGTGAATATACATTTGATCTGAAAACTATATATATTTCATGGTCTCCTGGAACCGCGCTACCCAGTCTCTAGCGCAATCCCATCTCAACTCTCAGGTTTCAGCAAGGGAATAGCAATAACAATGGAAATGGCATCTTAAGGGGCACTTGGAGGGAAAGGAATGAATCCACCTGAGGAAAATAAGTTTCAACAGTGCTCCAATGACGCCAGTTCCTCTGCAGTATTAGTTTCCTAACTGCAGGTTAGGCTTGACTGCACAGAATGCATAGCAAAGATATATACTTTTTCAAGGCTTTAAAGGGCGTTGCCAAGATGTAAAAGCACATGAGTAAATATAAGGAAATAGCTGCTACTCATCCTCAAACCACAAAATAATTAAAAATAAAACTAACTCAAGCAAAGCTCTCCCCACCAAAGAAAACTGGAGGCCCTATTTGGAGTCTAACCTCAATCTCAATCTGTTTGGATTGTTTCATTCAGTGTTGGGAGAACAGGCTGAATATCTTAGGTCCCCTTTTGGCACAGACCTCTCATATACCTCTGAGGTTCTGGGAGAAGGATCACAGGGCCAAATCTTGCAGAGAGTTTTTGGTGCTTGGGTAGACTCCCGAATTTCTCAGTCCCCTCCATGTGTTCTTCCATGCTCCCCTGGAAAGCTCTTGGCCAATCCCACCCAACACATCTGCCCTTGTTTTGCATGCCATTGAAATATATGAAAAGTTGAATGAGAGCTTAAGAACAGCAGCTTTATGAAAATGTGGCTATGTAGTATGCATACACAATGTATGCTCAGTTATGATTGTTTTACACAGAATCACAGAATCGCAAGGGTTGGAAGGGACCTTGGGAAGTGTGGTTTCTCACCTTTGCGTGTTGTGAGGTGGGCCCTTGGAAGCATGAGAAGGAAAATAACAGCACGTTTCTGTTCCTCTGTATTCTGGTCTTTGAACTCTTAGGCCATTTGGAGATCAATTTTTCACGCTTTTCAAATGCGATTGCACAAGCCAAATACTTGAGCACATCCAAACCAACAAAACAATTTTTAATTTCCTGGGTACATCAGGGAATATGTTTTCCTCAGCATTCTGATCTATTAATATTTTGCTTTAAGTACAGCTTGGCAGTTGTGATATGCTGTTCAAGTTGTTGGAGGAGGACCAATACAGGTAGTTTTATATGGCCTGCACTTCAGACTGAGGTGAGGGGTTTCTCTGGGATTGCCCATGATGTTCAATTTCCAAATGCTTTCTAATCTTTATCACCTTCATTGACTCTGCTTGGTGACAATGCATCACCCATGTTGCTGACAGGGGAAGCTTATTTCTCAAAAAGGGAGGAAACATTACAGCCATGACTTGCCTTGCTGAAATTTTGTAGGAAGAGAGGTGATTGTCTGGTTTGTCTCTCATCCTCCTTATAAAGACCACGTCTGGTGTGGCTTGATACAATGGGGAGGTGTACACATGCAGCAACCATAGTAGCTGAGCCAAACAAGTTTTAATTCCTGGCACAATTCCCTAAGCTATCTACAAAAATTAAAAGCTCTTCAGGGGTCCTGCTGCTGAGAAATGCTCTGTTAGCTACTATAGTATAAGTGAAAGTGAATGTATAGAGAAACAATTGAGGAAATACGCTGTGGCAAATATTTTAGCATGCTGTCTTGAACAAAATGAAAACTGTTGAGGAAAACTGTCGAGGAAAACTGTCAGGAAGCTACAGGTCTAAGAGTTCCTTAACGAATGTTAAATATAAAAGGTTACTTAATCTACCACTTCAACAAAGAAATCTTCATCTCTGGTTCAAGGAATTACTGAAAAAAACTGACATTTCTAAAGTAAAGAAAAAGCACAGACCTGTCAGTGGCCCAACAGTGATTAAAAGAAACCGTGAGAGTATTGTATATTTGGGAAGGCAAGTTGTCTGCCATTCAGGAGGAGTATGATTACTTGTGATTTCAACAGAATAAAATCACTTCTAGATTGCTTTTTGCTCCAGACAGCTTTCACACACCCCATTGACACTTCCACACGTTACAAGGCTAAATATCAACAAGAACCACCAATGGAGTCAGGGATCAGCTCTGGCTTACAGCTATCTAACGAGTAATGACAGTCTCTTTGCCAATGGTGGTCCTTTAGCAATGGGGGTTGCCATTGCTGACACTGGGAACAACGATGCTAAGGCAGAAAATGTTACGGATTTGAACTGGGGCTGATGTTAAAGACTTATCACTAGGAACACACTTTTTCCTCGTGAAATATTAATAAGTAAACTAGAATTTCCCAGACAGAGTCTCCAAGGGCTATAGTGACTTTCTATGCTGTATATCCAAGAAATTAATGTAAAATTTACACAATGCAATGAATATGCGGGGAGAACACAGCAAGCAAATATATTTGTAGTGAAACTGAGAATTAAGGAGAAGAAACCTGAAATCTTCAAAAGCAGTAAGAAGATTAACAGCAGGTTACAAAAGCAAAATAGACATTACCCCATAGAAAACTGCCTCATAGTGTAGAAGAACCTTTAAGAGAAAATACAAACATTTGCAGAGATGTCTTCAGAAAGAAAGGAGAGAAGGGAGCAAACTCAGGCAATGGACTTCAAGAAAACAGATGTCCCTAAGTTCAGAAATGAAAGGTAAAACTCCACAGGAAACAAATCCAAAGAAAAAAAAAAACAATGACATTCAGAAAACTAGTTTGTGCTTGGAAAGCTAGAATGAAACTGAATCAAAGGATTAAGAGCAAATACACGATGATCTGTGAGACAAAAAGTGCTTAGAACAATTGACACAACTTTGGCCTTCTTGTTAGCTGTGAAAGAAGGGGATTGCAAATTTTTTAATTTTGATTTTCTGCAATTAGAAATTTTTGCTGTTGTAACCATTTGGTGTGATTCTTAACCCTCCAGCTCTCGAGGCTAGAGGAGGAAAACCAGAGTGGAACTTCTTAAATTGCTGAGTCCAATATGCTGTTAACCTCCCAGTCAGCACATGTTTGTCTCTTTGAAGGTTCAAGACTAGGTAGACCTCTGTTATTCCAATTGTAAAGCCCTTCTATATCTCCCTCCTTAATTCCCATATAGAAATTAAATTTCCTTGTCTTTTTCAGTCTGAATTTATTCAGTGCCACTATATATTTATAAGTGTTGTGGCAACATTATCCTGCAGTACTGAATTCTCTCCTCTTCCTTTCTTGCTCAGCTATTGGAGAAAACAAACATGTACCCCTCTGTCTTTATTACATGAGATGTTTTTGTAATTGATGGTGTGGAACTGCAGTCCTTAAATCAACTTTGACAAGTCATTTGTCATTGAGCCGTAGAGTAGTTTAGGTAGTAAGGGACGTATGCAGGTCTGTAGTCCTACCTCCTGCTCAAATCAGTGCTAAATTAGATCAGGTTGACTTGGGGTCTCGTTCAGTCAAGACCTGAATACCTCCATGGGCAGAGTTCACAAAACCTCTCCTGATAAGCTCCTCCAGCCTATCATCCCTCCTACCAACTTGGTATGATGAGCAAACTTGCTGAGAGTGCATCCTATTCCATCAACTAGATTATTAATAGAGATGCTAAGCAATATTGGTCCTAGTTTAGACCCTTGATGGACTCCATTAGTAACTGGCCAACATCTGGACTTCATGCCAGTGATCACAACCCCTTATGCCTGTGCACCAGCCAATTTTCTACCTCCTTTGTAGTCCACTAATCCAGTCTGTATCCCACCAGTTTGGCTATAAGGAGACTGCGGGAAACTTTGTCAAAGGCCACCTTGAATTCAGGGTCTACACTGAGCAATCTGCCCTCCTTTCCATTTATGCACACATCCAGTTATTTGCACCTCCAGTCATCACAGCACAGAAGGCAATCAGGTTGGTCAGGTATGAGTTGCCTTTGGTATATCTATGCTTGCTGTTCTCAATTCCTTTTTGTCCTTTCTGTGGCTGGAAATGGCTTCAAGGAATATTTGCTCTACCACCTTCCCAGGGACTGAGGTCAGCCTGGCTGACCTGTAGTTCTGTGGATCCTCTTCTTGCCCTTTTTGAAGATGGATGTGATATTTCCTTTTTTCCAGGCATGAGGAGCCTCCACCAGTTGCCATGACCTTTCAACATGAGCAGCCTGGCAGTAACATCAACCAGCATCTTCAGCACCCTGGGATGCGACCTGCATGGGTGCAGCTCCCATGGAGTTTTCTATGTCTGGCTGGTTTATGTGCCCTCTGCATTGTATCTTCCTCTTCAGTGGATATTGCCGTGTTCTCAGAGGCAATGCCTCTAGGCTCAGCCCAAAAGCAGACCTGATCAGCCTGGGGAAGACATCTAGTACTTCATCTTTTTCTATATCCTGCCCCACTGACTGCTTGAATCACTCTGGATATGCTCAAAGCCTCCCTTGGCTGTGTTGTTGGTGGCTGTGTGGTTGGGCAGCAACGGGTAATAGCACAAGAGTCCAGAGGAGCCTTGGCAGTCTCTCTGCAACTTTACAAATCTCAGCCTCCAGCAAGCAACAAATCTTTGTTGGAGTTTCACAGATAGGGCCCTCCATCTCCAAGAGGGTGTCTCTGGTCGCTATCTCCCACTGCTTCCTCTTGATGCAGACACTGGGTTCAGCCTTTTCATTCTGGATGCCACCAAGCCTGCTAACCTCCTCCTGCAGAAGCTTCACTGGTGACATGGCACCCCAACCAGTGTGCACCTCCCACAGATGCAAGGCTCAAGGGAATGGCTGGGGTACTCCCTGAGGTCAAGACCCAATGGCTGTATCCTCCTTCTGGGTGGTGTGACACAGCAGTGCCAGCAGCGTGCCCTGCAGGGTATTACCACTGTTGTGCCATCAGCAGCAGTCTCACGTGGACTCAAGCAGTGTCTCCAGGGTGTCTTTGCATTGAGAGTTAAGTGCTGCTGAACTCCAGTGTGTCTCCCCCTTTCACAGCCCCCCTATATGTGTGAAGCTGAGTGTGCTACTTTCACTTAAACGTAACCATAACCTAACACTGGGGGACTGGAGATATCGAAACCTGGTGGAAGGCAGTCCTCAAATGCTGGAGGACTGCAGTGCTCAAGTTCTGGATGGGTGGTGGTCTCAAACTTTGGGGCCACACACATTTCATTAACTGAAGCAGGAGGCTTTACAGCTTTCATACCCTTGAGTAGCTCATATCATGCACGTATGTTACAAAAGCATCACTATGAAACTGATGTCATCCTCTACAGTCTATTCGTGTTAAGAATAGTCACGATTTGGTCAATGGAAGAAAGTTGGCCCTTTCCTTCATCTTTATCAAAACCAACACAGATAAAAAAACAATGAAAAAACCCACAAACCAGGCAAAACTACACCCTCTTAAAAACTACCCAGTGTGATGATGCCCACAAAGCAAAGGGTTGGATCCTTGTCTCACTTTTCATACAGATTTTAGATGCCACAACTGAGGATGAAGTGAGTTTTAAAACTAAAAATAGACTGCAATAATAGAAATACTTAAACACATTAACGTCGAAAGAAGCAGCTATGAATGATGGGGGCTGTTGTTCTACCCAAGTGGAAAAGGCACAGGAAATCAATAATTTTTATGACTATTTGTAGTGATCAGTATGAATGATGTGGCTCTGTTAAATTGTTTTATGGATATGGCCTGTAGCAGAGCTATTGTGCTTGTTACTAATGGATTTAGAAGTGACTATTGAATTGATGATTTAGAAGAGCTCTTGCAAAAGTAGCCAGAAGCCCCTACAATAGGACTGGATAAACAATGTGCTGCTAAACATCTAGGAGAGAGCAAAGCTGTAATGAAGCTACAGGCTTACAAAAGCAAACAAGACCATTGTGATAATACGGTCTGACTTCTTTTACAGCAGGCTATAGACCCTGCCTGGATTTCACTGCTTAATTCTTAATTAAACCAAGTGATAAAGTGTCTGGTAATTTGTTACACTAAATTTGTCTTATTTCAATTTCTAGGAACTGAATCCTTCTAAACCTTCCTCTTCACTGTGGAAAATGCCTTTGTTTTCCTTTTCCTCACCTCCTGGGAGACTCCTGGGTAAGCGGATAGCTTCCTAATATTCTCCCAGCTCAGGTGAACAGGTTGAGCCTATAGAATTACCAAATATAAATTACTTTTCTCCCAGTTCTTCCCTCATCTACATAACAGCTTTTCTGTTCAGTTTTCTAATTTTTCATTAGAAGCAGAGGCAGTGCTCCTTTAGTGACCTTGCCGATGCTCAATAATCCCCTTACTCCACTCTAGTTATTTTTAATCAAGCTCTCTATTTTCCACTCCAAAAAACGTTCTAGGATCTGAGCACAAGCCAATGCACATACAATGGCCTTATTGTCCACATAGCCATTTAAGTTATTGGCAATTATCTAGCTATTCCAGGTCTTATGGAAAATGAGCTTCCCACCCAGCTTCACCAGCTTAACAGCACCTACTTTGAACTGGTTATCTAGCTCCTTCAAGGAGCAGCTGATTCCACCAGTATGGGTTGAAACTGTGGGGTCGTGGTTGGATGGATTGGGGGGGGTGGTGGATTGATTGATCAATCAGTCAGTCAGTCAGTCCACTGATTACAGGACTCCTGGATTCCTGCCTTATGCTTCTCTCGATGCTGAGTGTATGTCTCAATTAGGAGCAGCTCCTTGTTCATCAGCCAGCATGTTAAATGTTTCGTGGCAAGTTGTTTAGACCAGTGGACTTAAAACAACCTCAGTACCTGTCTTCTGATTGGCTGGTGGAAGGTAAATTGTTTTCAATGTTTGGTTTTATCCCAATAGTGAATAGGATACATTTTTTTTAAACTTTTGCCTTTTCTGTGTTGTTATTTTTGGTTTAAGTTCAAGTCATATGCTATCATGTAATAGACACATCTTATCTCCAGTGCACTCCCCAGGCCCTACTTGGAATTTAATCTGCATGTCACAGTTTGTCATTTTGCTTCCTGTTTTTAAATAATTCTGGTCTTCTGATTTATTTTTACTAAAATCAACCTCTTATAGTATTTTATCCTTTAAAAATTGCTTTAAAGTGGTGTGCTCCCAGTCCTCAGGCTGTTTGAAGCTCAGGGGCAGGACTCTGATTGTTTGATAATGTACTCCTGCTGTCGTACTGGGATTTAGGGCACTTCATAAAGTGTTCTTTGTGTTCTGGGATGTTCCTCAATTCTGGATGTTTAAGTCTTTCTCCTAGCTCATTTGGGAGAAATATAAGTTATAATTCTGTCCGGCTCTATAGAACTGCCTCTAGAGGACAGGCATGTTCTCAGAAGATGGGAAACCAGCAATGTGTCTGTCTTTGAAGACTGTAGGAAAGAGGAAGCTGTGAAACTATTGTTGCTCCCTGCTCACTTTCCAGAGAAACAACTATATGAAATACTTCTCCCCTTGTTATCTTTTAAGAGCTTACAAATTGTTTTCATGAAGAGACATCAGGTTTTTTGATGCATCCTTCTACTCTCTTCCTATGCATGACTAGATACAGGCTTTGCAGGCATGGATACATGAGGCTTCCTATTTGTTTTCACTTTAAAGGCTCTATTGTCATAAGTTTTGTTTTATTTGTATGTCCAGGAGCAAATTGACTCCTATGTTACAATCAAGACATCTAAGAGATGAAGTGTTTGGTTTTTTTAATAGGATATGAGCTATGAGACATTTGATCTGTGACTGGTGTAGGTTGGTGGTGGGTTAGCTTCAGAAATCCTTTGGGCAACAATAACCCTTCTGGCAATGATAGCAACATGATAAATAAGAACAATGGTCAACTTATAGCTGATGGTAAAACCAAAGTTAAATCACTCTCTGGCTTTTCCTGCTGATTAATTTTAAACAACTTGATTGAAAGTCAGAGGACAGAGAGCTTCCACAGCAAAGGTAATGGAGCTGGAAGAAGTGCTGGGTGCCATATGATACCTATTTGCGGTGGATGGAAAGCAAAGCGAGCAGTGATGTAGTGTTGGTAGAGGTTTCTACTGTGTAGTACATGCATAGAAGATGGGGTACAGCTGTGGTGACCAGACTTGGTGATCAATCCAGGATGTTGTATCTGAGAGGCTGTTGGGGCCCCGCGTGAACCAACAGGGTCTGTGGCCTCTTCCTCGCCACTGGTGGTTTGGCTGCCTGTGCTTGATGCTGGCTCTGATATGGCACAGCTGTGACTGGGAGCAGGCTGCTGGGGAAGAGCAAGGAGATGTCTCCTCGGGGGCTCCTTGCTTTCTTGCATGCCGTGGAGAAGGCAGGAATTCCTCCTTAGCTGATGGCAGAAGGACCTGCAAAAGGGAAACTCGAAGGGGCTCTGACTAAAGGGCTAAGTTTAAAAAAGAATGACAAGTGTCTTTTGTTTTCCGTGTGTAATGGAACTTCTAAATATCCTACTCTTTTGCTTGCCTGTGTCCTTGGCATCTTACACTAGAGGGTTCTGACTCTTGTTAAACTTTGTCTGGTAATAAGCATAATTTCTGCTTGAAGGTACCACTTGCATATTGGTGACACATGTTGGCCTGCCACAGCTGAAAAAGTGCTGAATGGGGGAGAGGGGAAACCTTTCTGGCATGGTCACTGATGACTATGGGGAGAAACTTAGGTTTCTGGACATTCCTTCCACATCTGGGCAAGGCCATGTTATCCTGACTGTAGCATGGACAAATAATAACAGTTGGAACCATTAAAGTTTACAGCTACTTAATGCAAATCAATTTGTTGCACTTACATGCCCTTTTAGAAATGAGGAAATAGAAAATAAGAATAAGATAGATTGCATTGTTCTTGTCTGTGTGTGTAAAAACCTGGCATCAGTGTCTTGGACATCATGTACCATATGGAAGAAAGATGTCTGAGCAGTCTTGGGTATCTGCACAAGATCAAGGAGAGTTCTGGACCATCTCTAGAAAGTGTTGCAAGGCAGAGCTTGCTTCATGGAATAAGAGAAATCCATGTGTGGCCCATAAGTGGGAAATGAGGATGAAGACAAATGCCTGAAGATACGTGTTAATTGATAAACTACCCATAGGAAAACAATATGCACTCTAAGAATGAAAAAATTATGGACAAACATGGAAGAAAAAAAGAGAATATTGCACATCCAGGATGGGAAATACTGTTCTGGAAAGCAGTGACTCAAAAGGGTTTGGGAGTTGTGGTGGAAACGAGCTCGCAGTGTAACACTGCTCTCAAAAGTGCTAATGTAGGTCATGCATGAGAAAATAGGGCCAACTTCAATAGGAGAGAGACTATTTATTTGAGATTGGCATGGCTTTTTCTGGAACACCACTAATGGAGTGGAAAGAGTTTGGATAAACTGTAAAAATGATCAAAGGAATGGAAAAGTATGACTAAAACCAGCTCTCAAAGCTCAATCGTTTTAATTCCAAAGAGGAACTGTAGAGTGTCTCAGTTCCTGAAGATACTTGGCAGGGTTGGAGGGAGGATGGGGTGACAGAAGGGCTTTCAAGCAAGATGACAGAGGTATAATGAGATGAAGTCACCAGAAGTAGAAGCCAGGTCTAACAGATTTCTAAGATCTGGACTATTTTGGCTCACTAACAATTATGCTTCAGAACATCTATCCAAAGGCTGGTATGGGTTCTCTACTATAGAAACTTAACACTGTATTAATTAGTAAAAAAAAAAAAAAAATTCTAAACAAAATTGCTGGAAATTACATCATTGTCTCTTATGTGCTAAGTAATGATTAGACCTTTAGTTTTATTTATGATCTTACAACTCTCTGAATCTGTGCCAGGAGTGCGGATGTTCACTTCAGTAGGGCGTGCTGGGGCCACGCTCACAGATAAGCCTGGAGGCAAAGACTGCGGTTTTCCTACTGACTTGACCTACCTATTCATTTCTTTATTTTAAAATATGTTGCATCATCTTTTTTAAATCCTGTGATCTCTGAAACCTCTTTAGCTCTAGGAAAACAAATCGTGTTTATCTCCAGAGCGTCAGACTTTGAGTCAGACCTACTGAAGCAGCCCAGTCCAAAATCTTAGAAAGCATATGCTGAAACATCAGGCTTTGAAATTCAACATGTGAATGATAGAAAGCTTGTATATAAAATACATAATAACCACAATGTACTTTTTTTCATGCATTGTGTCTCCTGAAATACAAAGTGTATTGCTTTCAGATGATCTGCCTGAAGTTACTTCTCTGTCAATTTGTGTGTAAAAAAAAAAAAAAAAAAAAAGCATGTAGGAAATACATTTTTTTAGATTCTGCATGGTTTGGGCTCAGAAAGGTGTCTGTATGGATTCTTTCTAACTCACATTTTAACTGATCACAGGAGTGTGCTAGATCTCCTCAGCACAGAGCTTTATTTCATTTTGTCCTATGTTACAACTGATGATTCAGCGTGAGTTGCTGTGGATGGTTCCCCATGCTGCGATCAGCTGCCTTTATAATTTTTCTTTTAAGCAAGCATGGGTGCCGCTACCAGCTGCAGCTTTCCCAGGGTCTCCCCTAAAAGAACATACCTGCTGCCATCAGCAGCTGGATGCTGGTCCTGCAGCTGCTCTGAGCCAAGCTCCGTGTTCCAGGGTTGTCTTACACGGGCACAGGAAATACCTCAGCTATAGACCCCGCTGAAAAATACGTGGCAAAACCCTCTGGAAAGTGTACTCTGCAGGAGGAATAGAAACAGGCTGGGGGGTGTACGCTCAGTCTGGCCACTTCTAACTGGGGTACTTCTACTGACAGGATGAAAACATGCTTAATATTTCACTAAACAGTTAAAATCATCGTGTTGAATGGATTTGAAATGCTTAATTAAACACTAGCATTAATGTAATGTCTTCCTAAGTATTTGTAGGTGAGAATGCAGCTCAGATTTTTTTTCTTTTTTCATGACCTGAGCATTTAAAAATGCAGAGAGAAGAAAATGAAAAGGTGGAGTGAGTGTTTCCTGAGGTCAGTGCTGCCTTCTACTTCCCTATAACTGAAATTGAATATACTTATTTCAAATTAAATAAAAAATGTAGTCACCCTAGCCGAAAGAGACTGAAGAGAAATAGTGTAATTTGGAAAACAAATTTCATATGCAAATGCTGTTCAAGAAGTCAGTGATTTTTTTTTTCTGTTAAATTTGCTATTTTTAAGAAATGTTAAAATTTTAGAAGTTATGCAATATTCCTTCTATGCCAATATGTATACTACATGAGCATGCACACTTAATTAACAAGGTGTTAACTATCTAGTCAAGGGTTTTAGTAGGTCTTTACTCTGCAAAATACTGGGGGCTAACTCATGCATGTAGCTCTACTTATGAGTCTGATCATGTGTAACAGATTAAAGGGAATACTAAAGATAAAAACCAATATCAAAGCTGGCAAAATTCTTCTTCAGTTTTCAACGATTTGGTTTTTTTCCCTGTAAAAGAAAAATAACACTTTTCCCTAGTTATCTTCCCTAGCCGTGATCACTTGTGTATATTTGCATTTGGGCTAGAATGCTTGTGAAATCTTTCTGAGCCTGATTCAATTGAGAAAAAATAATATTTTTTTTTTTTTTGGTAAAGTGGGAGATGCATAGGGAAGCCCAACTTCAACATTCGGAAAGCCAAACAAGAGACAGGTTCTCTTAAAAATGCCAACAAAACCAACCAAGAAAAAAAGCCCCAAACAACCACCAAAACCAAACCATGAAAATCGCCACCTGCCAAACCCTAATAGACTCAAAAGACCTTTCTGAGAGACACTGTGACTAAAACTGCCCAAAACATAGACTAGAGAGGCTTCAACCATCCAAATAAAATGTACGCAACACCATCCAAATAAAATGTACGCAATGCCGTCCAAATAAAATGTACGCAATGCCGTCCAAATAAATTGTACGTAACTCTAAAGGGGGGGGGTGGCTCTACAGTCGAATAATGCCTCTAAAGAACCCTTCCTGTCTCAATCAGAAGTTTTTCCGATATTAAGAAAATGGTCCACGAAGTACAAAATTGCCAGCAAAGCAACAAAGGCACTTTTGAACATGATGAGCTATCCTTCTCTTCCATCGGATGGCTGAAAGTTAAAACAGCGCTGTGTAATTGTATTGGGTCTGGCTGAGATGGAGTTAATTTTCCCCATAGCGGCTCTCATGGTGCGTTGCTTTGTACAGGTAGTTAGAAAGGTGTTGATAACACAGCAGTGTGTTGGCTACTGCTGAGCTCTCCAACATTCCCCCCCGCACCAGTAGGCTGGGGGTGGGCAAGATCTTGGGAGGGGACAGGGCCAGGACAGCTGACCCAAATTGGCCAAAGGGATATTCCATACCCTGTGACGTCTGCTTAGCAATAAAAGCTAAGAGAAAGGAGGAGGTGGGGGGCATTCGTTATTATGACATTTGTCTTCCGGAGCAACTGCTATGCGTACTGAAGCCCTACTTCCTGGCAAGTGGCTGGACATCGCCTGCTGATGGGAAGTAGGGAATAAATCTTTTGTTTGCTTTTGCTTCTGCACATGGCCTTTGCTTTTTGCTTTATTAAACTGCCTTTATCTTGACCCACCAGTGCTTTTCCATCTTATTTTCTCCCTGCCCCCGTCCCCTGTGTCCTACTGAGGACGGGGTGATAGAGTGGCTTGGTGGGCACCTGGCATTCAGCCAAGGTCAACCCACCACAATAATATACAATGGGAAATAAAGTAGGAAAAAAAAAGTAGGCAAAAATATGGAAAACATTAAGAAATCCATCCGTTTAGGAAAATAACAAATGTAATAAATGAACAATTTTATTGTTCATTTTCTAGTGACTGCAGTCACTGTACAATTGATGAAGTGCCATTGGAAGGAAAATGCTGTTATTGCAAATGGCAATCAGAAATTATCACTCAATTTCATATCTTGTTAACTCTGCAAACAACGGTTGCTTGCTAAACATGCACGAAGTTCTATTGTATTGCAAATACTAATGGAGGATTAGGCACTTGGATATGAGGAGCATAGAATTATTTTTTGTGTTGTGCTATAGAGAGAACTTACGGGGCAAATTGGAAAAGGAATTCCAGTCTGAAGAGAAATATTACCACTCCCAAAGCAAATAAAATCTAAATGCTTAAAATCTTGCAGGACTCATAAAAGCTTCAGGACAATGAAGATTTTATTTCAATATTATATAGACATTTCATTTACCTCACTGGAATGGAGAAAAAAACCCAAAACTTAGCTAACCAGTGGAAGCAGTGTAAAAATTTAGCTTAGGAAATGTACTTTGCTACCATTAAAATCACACAATAAAAGAGTGTGTGGAGATTTTAACATTTATTATTATTTAACATTAAATTTCAACATTTAAAATAACTCCAGAAAAAAAACTTAGACAGAAGTAGACTAAAATAAAAAGCCAAACTTGCAACAAAATATTGAAGTGCCAGATACACCAAACAGAATCTAAACAATCTAAATCGTGGGCAATGCTGAAAAAGAAGCATTTGAAGTTGAACAGAAAACTGGAGCAAATAAACGCAGAAGAGCAAAAAGGTAAAATGCCAAAGTAAAGAGAGTTTTAAAACTTTCCTGCTTCCCAGAGCAGTGAGATAGATTTGCAGGACTGATTTGAGCGTAAAGGAGGACAGATATCTCCAGTGCCATGTAGCAGTAAAACTCGACCTTTTAAGTCCAAGCAACGCAGTCGAGGTTAAATGCCCTGCAGAAGACGTTAAATGGTTTGGTCCTACCGAAACAGCGAGCTGTTGTCCTGTTCATCAGGCTCTAGGGAAAATCAATGCAGCTGGTCCCCCTTGTGCTGCTGATCTGCAGAGAATATAGGCAAAGCTTTTGGCGTGGTTTGTACTCCCGTTTGACTGCTGAGCAGCCTGCTTTTAAATATCGCCTCCTCCCGAAAGCAGTGCAGAAGCATTTACTAAATTTTAGCTGACAAAATTATAACAAGGATGGACAGTCTATTCTTTTGTACTTGAATTTCTGCTTTTTCTCAGTGCTCTTCTTTTTTTTCCCCCCTTCTCTCTTTCACTGTGGCTCTAAAAAAAAAAAATATCTGGTGGAAAGTTGCCCCTCAGCCCCTCCTTTTTCTCCCCATTTGAAAGCCATAGGGACAGTCCTGATCCAGCAGTCTTCAGGCAGAGACACTTTCAGCTGATGGCAGTTGTTTTTTTCTGTCACTCGGGTAGAAAAAAGCACATAACAGGGGAACGATGGAAAAGACCTGCTGATAAAAAAAAACCCCAAAACCAAAAAAACCCCTCCTGTGCTCTTTAGTACTTAGTTAGGGCTCGTTACTGCAAGTTTCTGCATCTGGCGGTCTTGCTCCCTAGGGCGATCGTTGTAAATGCTGGGTATGTGCACAAGCAGCCCCTCAGTGGTTTCGTAAGCATGAGAATAGCGGAGGTTTTCATTGATCAACTCCACTCCAATGGGATAATTTTGCGGAGTAACTAAAAAGTAAGAACGTAGAGGAGGAAAGGCTTTTTTCTGAAGCTTGATAACTGCATGTACAAAAACCAGATGAGTTTACTAGAATGTGGGTGCAATTATTCAAAACGTATCAAATGTGCCTTTATAATTTCAAGGGTTTAATTATACATTTCAATGGTATACTAATGCTTTTTGTTGGGTATTGTACAGCCATGTGCATGTCGCATGTCAGGAGGGTTCTTTTATGTCGAGTTGGTGAAGTTCTGTGCGAGTGGGATAGAAATAAAGAACTGTGGAGCTGTTTTAGTTGCTGACAAGACAGCTCATGTCTGCAGCCTCAGGCACTGAAAGTTTCAGCTGGGAATAAATGGCAAAGCGTCAATGGGTGCTTGGAAGCTGAATAATCAAATTTGTTTTAACAGCCTCAAGAGTGTGTGTATGAAAAAATATGATGGGGGGGAAAGGCCCCAATATAAAAGAAAACTGCAGCCCCTTTGCGTTTCTCTGCATGATTAACAAGTCTAAATTTGTAAAGACGGATTTTTAGTGTTCCCTCAGGATCTCATCAGGACTATTCCTGGGTTGGAAAACATACCTCTTTTGGGAGGTCTTTTTATTTTTTTTTTTTTTTCTTGGTAGGTCTCCCAAAATGTGGTAGTTTAGGTGAGAAAGACAATGCTAAGGTAACGTGAGCCGACGTTACAGGGCTTGAAACTTTTGCAAAATGGGAACTGCTGGTTTCAAGGTAGAGCTGCTCCTCGCAACCCACATATTGGAAAATTTTGTAAGCATCAAAAATTTAAAAAATAATTGTTTTTACTACTTCTGATCTAAGACACTAGCAGATTGTGAAGCTGCATTTTTTTGAGTGCTGTCTAGCACGTAGCATGCTCTTTGCCATATTTGAAAAGTCTTTCATTTTCCATCTATTTAATCACAGATTTCTTCTGAGAGGTGACACTACAGACTGTTTCTCTCTAGTAAATGATCCCAACTCTTCACTGACTGCAGACGTTTATTTTCTTCGTCTAAAATACCGTGCTCTTGTGCTTGTCTTCAGTATCTGTCATGACTGATTTCCCAGGAAACTCCTGTTGCTAGCGGTATTGTATGTATAGTCCATATTCTAATTTTATTTTATTTTGATGATTTTATTTTTTTTTTCTTTCCTCCATTAAAAACTATTTGCTCCATTTTTTTGTACTGGGGTTTTACCTTTCCAGTGTTACAACTTCAGTTCTCCTCTTCCGTAGCAAAACAGAACAATAAACAGACCACGGTTGTGCAATTTAAAAAAGATTTTACACAAAGATGAACAGTAAGACTCTGGGGGGATAAAAAGCACACAACTGTGCTTTAAGTATGTAGGTAATCTATTAAAGTGAGTGAAGTTATTCAAAGACTTAAAAGTGACTGTCGGCTTGTATCTTTTCCTGATTCAAGGTAGCTTTTTCTTCAGAGACAGAAGTCTAAAGTTGTTTTACTTAAATCATAATGCAGCAATTCCAGATTCACATGGCGATGATTGAAGTTGGAGAATAGAATTTGACCAAATATCAGCTTTTCACAGAAGCCTTGTATAGCCACAGAATATCACTACGCAAATACAATGCTAAGGCCTATTACTACTGATAGCACTGATGTAGACTTTCAGCATTTAAATTAAAACCCACCAGTGTGAAAAAGGGCTGTTAACATCTTTCTGCTTCAAACTGAGTAACTTTATAAACCAAAGGAAACCTTCTGCGTCCAAGATGTCTCTTTTTGATAAAAAATTTGAAGAAACCTGTGTTTCCATTCTGTGCCCTGATATTGTCAAATGAAAATCCCTAAGCACCTTCAAAGAAGTAGTAATTAAGAATTTAATGTTTACATCATTACGCAATGAAAGAGGTAACTAAGCTGTATATTTGGAACACTTTTAATGTTCTTTACTGCTGGACTATAGCAGTAATAGTGAAAAGATGTCATCAGGAATTGAGTTTTTGATATGACACCATTTGTGGCCAAGCGTCCGTGCTTTGCAAGCCTGCAGCAATGTACAGGGACTCAGCCAGGCGATACACGGATAATTAGTTATTGGTTAAGCACAGGTATAATGAGATGACTTGTACCATTGAAGATTAGGATAGCTGGGGCACAGGCTGTTTTACTTGTAACCCTTTGAATATCTAACTGACAGCTAGTTTCCCTGTTTGATTTGAAAAGTGCGCCGATAACCTTACCTAAATTTTGTGACATCAATTTAAGTGACTAGATCCAGTTTGAATTTTTTTGAGGAAAATTATATAGCAGAACATCTGGAAATTTCTGTTCCTATAAAAGAAATGCACTGTGCTTAGCCTCTGCTCTTCCGAAAAGCATCCGAAGTGTTCGCAGGAACGTGGAGGACTTAGGGATTGCCCACCAACAGAGTTCCACACAAAGGAAAGATGTGTCCAGCAACCAGAAATGTGGGCCAAAAACAAGTGCCTTCTGTGAGTTACATGAATGTGCTTGAGATGCTGGAGAAGCAATGACTGAGGGACCAGATGGAGATGAACACAATGAGTAAAAATAACCGTGGTGCTCTGAGTAGCTTCTCAGAGTAGCTCTGAGAAGAAACCTAGGACAGTGGGAGGGAGACAGGCTTGCATGAACATAAAATATCTCTTAGGCTTTTGAAGGGACAGGTATTTTCCCCTCGTTGTTCTCTGCTTGTGTTGCTTCACTTTTGTGGGGTGATGAATATAAAGCAGCACACTTAGCGGTAGAACTGGTTGAATTTTAGAGGGTTGGAATGTTCTCCATTGTTAAAATTGACTTGTTACATGAAAAACTTTAACAGCAACCAAATTTTCCAACTGAAAGAATTTCAATTGCAAAACTTTATGTGCTGATATCTGCGGGGGAATTGACAGCATCAGCAATTTAATTTCTTTTGCAAATGCTGTTCTTATTCCATTTCAAACATTTGATTTCAAAATGTTCTCATTTTATCTTTTTTTGAATTTGAAATAAAAAAATAACTTAGTCAAAATTTCCCATAAAGGAAAATCTATTTTTCAGATGCTGCCGTTATCTGAATTAGGGCCAAATTCTGCTCTTAGCTTCTATTCCAGCCTTGAAGCACCGAATTTACATCTCGTTGTATTGCAGACATTTATGGGATGTAATTAATTTTCTCCTTTAAAAAAGAAAGAAATCCCAGGGATTTTTTCTGTGCTGCTTTGAAATGAAACTCAGCTGCCACTCTGGGGAATGGTGTTGGCTGTCAGACGTGGTGCAGGGAGGCTGCTTTGCATTCACGGTACCCACCATTGTAGCCCTGGGAAAAATCTGGGGGCTGTGTGCATTCGTGTGTATTCCTCTTCTCTGTTTGATCTCAGCCAGTGTTTCGTTTACCCCCTGTTCGGCTCATTATAGTTTCTATTGTTGTAAGTTTACAAAAAAAAAAGTGTGTATTTTCCCTTTCCTTTTTTTCCCCTTATTTCTTCCTTTCTTCTACAGTTGGCACAGCTTGGCTTTTCTTCCTCTTCTTCTGTACAGTGTCATGAAGAGTCTTCTATGACATTTGTTTTTCCACACTTCTTTTTCTAGCCAGCTGTTTCCCTTTCCTCTTTTGACATGTTTTCAGGCTCTCTTTCTTGTCTTTCTTTTATCCACCTTATTCTTTTTACTATCCATGCTTTTTGCTCTGTGCCATTTCCCCCCATTTTGTCATCCTCTCCATCTCCTCGTAATTTCTTTCGGCTCCCTCACTGCACCCCTCATCACTGTTTGTTATCCCCAACACCTACTGGTGTGTGACACCCTGACTCTTTCATGCCTACCTCCCACCTGTACCTGGTACCCATCTCACGTTCACATCATTCTGCAGATGGTTTTAGTTGCATTAGGATGGGGATGAGACAAGAGAAGGAGTTTTTCTCCTGTTCCCATAAGGATCTGGATACGCATGTGGTCTGTTTGCCATTCAGACAAGGATCAGTGTGCATCCATCATCTGCAAAGTCCACTGAATAGTCTGTGCATAGTTACAGATCATATTTTTTAACTGCCTCATACTACCTTATAATAGGATTTGACATCTTTCATGGGTATATGAGACCAGACTCCTCTCAGCAAAGTCTCTTTGATTTTGGAGTTGTGTTTGTGTGACAGAAAGCAGCCCAGTCCATCCATTTATACAGCACAAGAATCTAATGCTTCTAATTTATTTGGTTTTTCTCGTTTGCAAATGCTTTTATCAGGGAACCACTGCTATTCTGAAAACCTTTGCAGCTTGGCTTAAGGTTTTTTTTCTAATACATGAATAAGAGAGTTAGAAGCCCAGCTTAAATAAAAGTTGCTGTTATTTACAAGACTTATGCTGATTTTTAGAAGGTTCTCTGCTTCTGTGATCTAAATATATTTGCTGGAACGATGATCTAGAGGGACAATTAGAGGATTCACATGAACGTGCTACTCCCTTCTAAGAGGAGAACACACATGTGTCTTTGGGCAGCAATACAGAGTAAGGATGGGAAACCTTGTCTGAGCAAAATCAAATTTCTGCATTTCCATACTTTGAGACTCTTGTAAGCTTTCTGAATCAATTTACGTCAATGATGTGCCTAATCAGACATTTTCTGATTAGAAACCTTTATATTTTTCAGATACAGTGAGATCTGGGAATGCAAATATGAAATAACTGGCAACTAACAAAAACCTTTTAATAGGAGGAACATCATATTTTAAAAAGGGAACAGATTATTATGAGCAAATAAATTCTTACCTATACATGGCAAAATGGATAAAAATATAGTAATGAAATGTATGAAACATCATGATAGGATGAGGTCTGAACAATGCCATCAGCCATGAAAGAGTTCCCTTGCAGAAGGGCTACCCTCTCTCAGTGAGGTTTCTCACTCTCTTAAACATGAGGTCCAAATCCCTCCTGAAAACAGATTGCTTGTTTAAACAGATTACATCTGGTCTAGTTCTTGCTTTTGTATGGGAATAGATGGAACAAAAACCGCAGAAATACCACTTTATGCACACTCGGTTTGCAAAAATCAGTGGAAGGCCTTTTGAGATCATTATTTCAGTGGTGCATCTCTTGCTGCTGGTTCTGTGGAGTTGCACTGCTAGAAAATGAGAGGTTTTTTCTGTAATAAGCAATAGAGAAGATGGGAATATCTGGAGAACATTCAGAGGAACCTTAGTGTTTGGAGAAGTGACACACGTGAACGATGCAAGGAAAATCGATCTGATTTATGCTTTTGTGTAAAAAGTTGTGAATAGTTTCATTACATTTTGGGAAAGTAATACTACCTCAGTTCAGAAGAATGTGTCTTGTCTTTAGCCTTGGGAGGTCTGGTATTTAGTGCCTTATCCTCAATGCTATTTCACTGGAAGCAGTCAAAAGGAGTAAAATCCACATGTGGCTACAGGTTTGTACTGGATTTACCACTGTGTTTATGCAATGTAAATGTTGAGATGCTATGGTCATTACTGCCACAGCTTCTCTCATTCCTTTTCATGGCGAGGAAATGCATAATGTGGGTTGTCTTTCACTCTCATGGTGATCAAAAGTCTTTCAAACAGATTTGACCTAATTTCTTTACCTGTTGCCCTAATTTTCAGAACTTTTTGGCCAATATGACATGATTTTGTTTTGCAATTTAAATGCTTTATTTCTCAGAGGAGAGAAATACAGAGAGTATATTGATCATGGAAATATTAAAAATGTCAAAGCTTTGGGATTGCAACAGTGCTAGGCAAAGCATTGACTGAAAAACTTAAAAAAATTAACCCACACCATCTTTCATGATGTTTATTTAATGATGGCAACCACCCATGAACAGTTAATCCTAACTTTTTTTTTTTGTCCTTTCATACTTTATCGGAAAGGGGTTTATCTGAATCTTACTTCAAATTTGTGATATAAACTTATCTGTCTCTCTCCTGCTTTCATAGAGATAAGTGATCAGACTTTAGGGGATGTGTCCTTCATTAAAAGCTTCTTCACTTGCCTGAAGCATAAAGACAGTGAGAGTGAAACAGATAGAGCAGAGCATTAGGAATAATGCAGGGAAGAAAGAGGCAATAGCAACTTAAACTTAAAGGTGGCGGATATACAGTAATTCCTGCCAGTAATATTTTCTAGATATGCCACTTGTCACATCTGTTGAAGCTCTGATCATGTCTGTGATAGGTTTTCAGGACTTTAAATTGTAAATGTTATTAGGGAAAGGATTTTCATTACTCTTTGAAGTACCTGCTGTATTTCTGATTGCTGACAAACTAAGACATGGTGCGGCACTATGCCTCAAGACGTCAAATAGATGCACTACACACGTATATGCTGTATAGATAAGATGAGGTTTGGGAAGCACTTCAATATTTTACATTGAATTCTTACATTCTTTGCAATTTAAATGACAAGCTCTAATGATAGTCATGGCCAACACATGAAAGGAAAAATAGATTTTAATTAAATAGCTATTTTACATTCTGCATTCATAGCTTTGTTTATTCATGTTGCAGTCGTAGCCTTTTCCTCACCTTAGTGATTTACTGTGCTTTGAGGAATGTATCTAAGCATTAAAACAGGCTGTGCTGTCGGTGTCTTGGAACCTCCTAAATGAATTCTAATTCTTCTGCTACATCTACTTTCTAACTAAACATAGAAAAGGATTTTAAGTACCTCATTATATTCAATTAACGTTCCCACATTTCTGTCTGTTGCAACAACATTCTGTATCGGACAGTTCTCTGTAGTGCTACTGTGTGTTTTCAGAGAAATCGGTACATTTTTGTTGTAAAGGATTTTTAAAGGGAGGGGAAAAAATCCCTTACAAAACCAGCAGTACAATAAATCTTTATTCTGCCCCCCACCCCCCCTTCTGCCCCCCCCCCCCCCCGCTTTTTTCTACCATTTAAAACTTAAAGCTACTGGAAATGAAGATTGTTGATCTAATTGCCCTACAAAAAGTTATCTGAGCTTGCAATCTTCCTTCAACAAACGGAGCGAATGTTTTCGGAAACGTTCTAGAATTAACCTTAAAGCGTAAAACTTCTTTAGCATTTGTGTGAGAGCCACAAAACTGCACGCACATGAAATCAAGCATCACATTTAAAGAAGACCTATTCATTAAATTCTTCAAATATCCCAAACTCCCACCTCCTTATTTTCTGTGCAAGAAAGGCGATGGACATCTAATCCTTGTTAATACCATCAGTGCGTTTACAGGTTTCAGAATTTTATGCACATTACAAAAACATCTTCTATAAATCTGAACATATACACTATATGTTGTTTATAAATAGGAGTTGCTGGCACTGAAAGAGGGCAACAAAAAATTCTGGAAACATCTTAAAAAAAAAAAAAAAAATCTAACATTCAGTGAAATCACTCCCGTGACAGAAACCAAGATTTAACTCTCCACAACAAAGAAACGACTTCTTTTTTCCCTATAATATAAAGAATTTGAGGCCAGTACGAGACAAAACTCTAAAAGCAGTAAAAGTATGCTTCATATGAAAAGGGATTTAGAAGTCCTAACTGTGCAATTTCTAAAGGCAAACTGATAATTTGACAAGCTGCAAGAAAACACTACCTTGCCCATAAAGGAGAGTTGCAGAAATTAATGTTTTTGGTTACCTAAAACTTGTTGTCTCCTTTTTAAATATATTCATTTTTTTATGTTACATAAACTGGTGAGTAGTTATTACCCTTCATGTTTCAACTGACCAGTGCTATTATTTTTGAAGTAGATGATAGATATCTATTTATGCATACATAGAAGCAGAATGTTTAAACCGTAGATTTCTCTGGCCTTTGTATTTTCATTTTAGCTCGCTAAACAAATCCATACCACACCTACAGTTCTTGCTGGAGCTATACCTTCCTAAAATATTTTGCTCTTATTTAAAAAAACAGTGAAACCCCCCGAATTTATAACTGATTCATGAATAAAAGCAAAACATGCACTTAACCAGCAAATAATTTACTCACCTCAGGCATGTAGCTGCAGCCAGATTTGAAAGTCATAGCTGAAGTGCTGTACATTGACTAGCAGTTCTGGCTTTTCTCATCGCAACAAATTTCACTGCAAGTCAAGTGACGCTAATCCTGCTAAATCCTTTGATTTATCTAGAGCTTCCCAGGTAACTCAGGTTTTAAGGCCTTTCTATAGATTTATTTGCCTTAAAAATTATCTACTGAAGAAAAGGGGGCAACTAAAAGCTGTGGTAGCACTAAGGCTTCCTGGCATTGTAGTATCAGTCTAAGGGCAGCAAGGAACAGCAGGGATATGCTCAATACATTTTGTTTAGCTGTATTAGAAATGAACCTCCCAATCCATTTACCACATACCTTTCTTATCGGCCTTCTGCTGTCTGTATTTTTACCATTCTGGTTCCTCTTCCTTTTCATATAAATCAGAAGTTAACCTTCAATCAGTGAATTAAAGATGTGAGAGGTCTTGCTTATATTGAATATCCAAGACACGTTGGCAGGGGCGGTACTTTGAAAGGGTCATAATTCTTTTTTCCTCCCTCTCCAACACAATGTCAAATGGGACAACTGCTGTCAGTTCACGTGGTCCTTTGTACTTACACAATAAAAGTTTAGTCATCAAGTACGTAAGACACAGGAGACCCAGCATGCAGTTCTAGAGGAGCAAGCAACTCATAATATAATTTAGTTCTCCTATGTACAGCTCTGCTTCTACGGCTGTGATCTGTTCGTTACTGGTTTTGTGCCCTTGGTATTGGCACCTACTAAAAGTTGAAAGCAAAGGCCTAAAGACTATATTCAGTATTGTCTTGATAGCAGGTTACTTCTACAGACCCATCATAGAGGGAAGTCTATTGGTTTAGTACCTTCTTTTTCAGAGGCATGAAGGGGCAGAACGTTTGGACTAATGGCGTTTCCAGGTTTTCCAACCCCCCTCCCCCTCCCACCTCCTTCCCCCTCCGATTTTTTGTTTTGTTTTGTTTTGCTAACCAGATATTTCACCATCTCCAGGAGCATGAGATTTCATGGCCTCCAGAGCCAGAGTCCTCTTTTCACCTCAGTAATGGTGGGCAACACCTTTGAGCATCTGATGCTAACATCGAGCCACTGACTTCTGGGTTTCTGTGAAATTTGTGGGGGATTAAAAAAGGTCAATGAACTTTGGGGGACTGTAGAGAGGCAAATGCCTCTTGCTGGCTCCTCTGCTGGGTTCCCTTGCCAAGAGGTTCTGATTTAGCCCTGGGGCTCTTCTGCCAAGGATGACGTTGGCTTGTACAATGTGCAGCTGAGGACTTGGGGCTGCTTCTATTTTGCTCCTTTCTACAGTTGGAAACTTCTTTCTTCCCCAGCAAAAGAGCATTTCCTTCCCTCCCACACCCAGGGTACTCACTGATCCCATATGAGCTGCAGCTCTGCTCCAGCAACTTGCTCAGGAAACGGTGAAACACCAAATGGCTACGGGGACGAGGAGGGTAAGTGCAGCCTGGCCCCAGCTCCTCTTCTTTTCCCACTCCTAAAGTAGGGAAGGACCACACAGATAGCACTGTCATGGTCTGGAGACAGAAGATGGGGCATGGACACTGCAGGGTCAAGTATTCGAGAAGCTGGTCTGGCTTGGCCATGTAGGGCAGCAGGGTGAGGCACAAAGCTATCGTAATGAATGTTATGATCGTATGGGTGCCTGGTTGCAACGCGTGCTTAGCATCATGCTACTTCTGTGGTGTTGGTGCATCGTCCATCCTTACGCTGAAAGTGTTGTGGGCTGTACGCTACGCAACAGCTGTGTCCTGAATCAAGGCTGTGCCTCGGCACTGCTGACTGTGGGCTTCAGGGATGTGGCCAAAAGCCTCTCGTGTTGGGGAGCATGTGGATGAGCCCATGGTGTTTTGTACAGTCTGACTCACGAGGTGTTCAGGTTGTACAAGCCATACCCATAGAAAAGAAAGGTACAGGTAATACTACAAGAACTGTACTCCTTTCTCCCTCTGTCGTCTCCTTGGTCATCATCCTCCATTCTGTGAGTCAAGGACTGGGAGGGGAGGCTGTTCTTCACAGCAGCCAAATGGATCTTGTATTGATGAGAATCAAGGGGATGATGCCAGGACAAGGGGAGAGGAAGATGTCTGGAGCTACAGCATCCAAACCAATTCCTGCTTCCCTGACAGCTGGGGATGACATTTTGGTGAAGCGAGTCCTGCTCCTGCAAGACCTGCTTGACTGATGATCCTTCTGCCTCTGCTAACTGGGCCCTGGGCAGATTCTCCTTTTGCATTTCTCTTTCAGAAGCTCTGCCTTTCTTAAGCATAAGGCTATTTATTTGAATGGAAATCTTTATTAAGCAATTTCTAAGCATGAATAAGCATTGTGCAGTCTTAAAAAAACCTCCTTGTTTTTACTGCATGCAAAACTTGTTGATTTTAATTTTTGCTAGTGGCAGGACAGCAGTACTGGGCTGAAGGCATTGCGCATGGAGAGCTGTGCTTTTTCACAGCCCAGAACGTACCACACACAGGCTGCAAGAGCACATCAGCTGATCCTGAGCACGGGGACTGGAACTACACATGTAAGTGATCTATTCATTCAAGTTTCCCCAAGAAGGAAATAAGAAAACAAACAACAACTTGAAGCAGATAAACACTTAAAGATTGGGACCTTAAGAAATTTGATGTCTTGGATGTTATTTCAGTGAGAAGAAATTTCTACAGTCTTTTTCTTAAGTTTCAGGGCTGTGCAGGCTCCGGGACTTGTAATCTTCAATAGCTGGAAATAAGGCTTTCAGTAGATGGAAATATTCTCCATTATCTAGTTATGAAATTGTTTTGGAACAATTTTTGTTGTAAGCTGTCAGGGTAGAGAACCAAGAACAGTTAATACTGAATTTACACTTTAACTGGAGTTTAATTTGGAAATATAACCTTATAAAATCCTGATTTCATTTTTAAGGGGAAACCATGTAATTTGTCTTCCTTTTCAGCATTTCCCCTGTTTTTTGCTCCTCTTTCAGTTTATCTGGTTTGCATCAGGCTGAACCTGGCCTATCATATGGCTAGCACATAGCCTTGGCAGAACCAGCTGGAACCTCCTCACAGTTGCCTGAAACCTCTGTTTCAGCTTCCTATGACAGTGATTACACAGGGAATCTCCCCTAGGGAGTTTGGTTGTGTATTTACCAAACATGACTCTTCAGTTGTGTATTAGAAGAAAAATCAAGCTGAGAAGGGCACTGATGTGTTTTTGTGACTGAGGTTATTTTAAGCAAAACTTCAATTTATTTTTCTAGGAGTGTTTTAATTCTCTCTCCACAAGCTATATATTTTTATACTGTCCTTTTTCACACAACACAATTCTATTTTTAATTTTTCCTGTTAGCCTAGAAGTAATAATATTTAGTACTGAGTAAAAATATTTAATACCGAGGACCAAGTCTTCAGGTGATTGAAATTAATAGGCCCAAATAGAGTTGTCATTTTAAACCATCTGTAAATTTTGCCCTCAAGGTTCTTTGTAGCTGGTGTAGAAACTGCGAATAATAACAGCTTGAAAAGCCTCATTGCAAATGGCCACACAGGACCAATTCTGAAACAAAAAAAGATAAACTTTGAAGCAAGGAAAAATGTGTCTTGTCTTTTTTTTTCAGAATGGCCTAGTTGGCTCCATAACACCATGAAGATCAGCAAGAAGGCTCTTGCCTTTATGCTTACTAAAAGACTAAATGGTAAAACCTTTATGGCCAGGAGAGCCTATATTGCCTATCCTTTCTAAACAGTTATTCTTGCAGTATTTACCATTTTTTTTGTCTGGATGAAACCCTTCCTAGCAGTGTACCTATCCCTGGTGGAGACCAGGCCAGGAGCCTCCAGAGCCTTTCAGCTCCTCTTGTGGAGTCCTGGCAGTCCACCACCAGGAGAGTTAACATGGGTGTGTAAGACACAGAACTGGTTTGGGGAGACACAGCTGTCCAAGCCATTGCATATTTGGAAAAACTAAGTACAAATATGTGTGCAGTGCCGTCAGAACAGAGGGCAAATTAAATAACTGCTTTATTCTAAAATCTGCTGCAAGACAAGGGAGCGTGGGTTGCTTTCACCAGCTTAAAGAAGACGTAGAAGTTAGATGAGAACGTGGCAAGTCAGATGAGAAGTAGATGACCTGCGGTTTTGATCTTTTCTCTAAACAGATGATGTCAAGCAACTGGCAGGCACTTTTGCTGTTTGGTCCATCAGAGATTGCTGCAGTTCATTGGGACCGCAACGCTGCCAGGTCGACAAAATAGTTGCATCTTAGAAAGGGACAATGTAGGAAGCATTGTAAAATGGTTGTGTAATTGTGTAAATGCTATGGGCAGAGCGGGCTGTGCAGCCCGGGGACCTCTCCCACCCCTTGCAGCACGCTTTCCTCCCAGCGCAGCAAATAAGGTTTAGTGCCTCTCTCTTTACTTACCATATTCTCCTTTGCTTTATCCAGGTAGTAAAGAGCTTTTTTTTTTTTTTTTAAACTTTCCAATCATGTAGTAACTCTACTTACATCAGCTTTCTCTGAATAATATGATATCCCATTCCTCTGTCTATGAGCTGCCCTTCTAGTATTACAACAAAAGTGACTAATAAATCTTTTTTTTTTTTCCCCCCCAAACCCTGTCACATCTGTTTTAAAACCCTGGGATAATTTCAGCATGTCAGGGTGCCAAGGTCCTGGGCAGTGTCCCTGGGGCTCCCCCCATCCCCCCTGGGGCCCCCATGTCTACTCCAGCCCTGGCACCAGGGTTGGGCTGGGGGTGCCTGTGACAGCTCTGTCCTGCCTGTCCCCCCGCCTTAGGTGTTGTGTAGATGTGGGAATGGTGGAGTCATGGAAGACGGAAGTAGAAGCAGAAGTGACAGAGCTTAGGGGAGCCCCCTCCAGCGTGGCCGTGGGGCTGGTGAGTCCACACATGGCTGTGGTGGTGCTCGCAGAGCATGGCACAAGACTGCTGGCCCTAGCTTGGGTATTTCTGCATCACCCAGTGCTGATACACTGAAGGAATCACCTTTTACCTCTGCAGGACACCACATAGATGTCTCTCCCAGAAAGAACAGACACTAAGCGCCTTTCTGAAGCGTTTCCATGTTTATATCTTCTATTCATCATCCAGCTCTTCTAAGAACCAGAGGTCTTCTGTGAAGTGTGTTGTCTGGTTTTAGCTAAACATGCTCCTCTTTGCCTCCTGACTAAAAGATAACCAGATGTGTTCCCATAAGAACTCTTTGAATGGGATGTGCTTCTCTGGACTTCCAGATGATTCCTGGGGTTGTAAGTCTTATTTATAACCAGTGTCACCCGTAAAGTCAAATTTCGTTTAATGAAGAGTTTTACATAGGAGAAATGTTTCTTTTGTGATGATGGAAAAAATGTTAGCCACTGCCAAGAAATTATGATGCTTATGTGGCTGGTGGCAGGTCCTCCCTTAGTGCTTTGTTGGGAACTGGGAAGAATAGAAGTCTCACCCGAGGTTTGTACGTGCCAGTTTGAGTGCTCAAGACAGTCAGCTATGAAGCACATTGTTTCCCTTTCTGTAAATGAATAGAAGCTATAAAATTAATATGATCGATGTCACTGAAGGGAGGTTTCCCAGTTTTGCTGAGTGGATGAATTAAAGCTACTGTTGTTCTCTTCTTGTTTAGGACAGGGTGCCTGTGTTCTTGTCCAGAAAGTCCTGGACAGAAATCTGGGAGTAACACATAGGGAGCAGTGAGCTCTGAGCGTGAAGAGGTGGGTTTGCATGGGCACAGTTCTCTCCCCGGTGTCGGGCAGTCCTGCTGCTCCCGCTCCGTCTGGGCTGCCTGATGCCTGGGACGTGCTGTTCCTGCCAGTGCTCCACCACAAACGCATTCGTGAACAATAGGCAGCATCTTCATCTTGCTCCCCATAAATGATCCGTGCACGGAAATACTGGAAATACCGCTACTGCTCTGAGCAGATTCTCAGCTATAGGAAAGCCAGGGCAATGTCCTTATTTCTCCAACCTCTCTTCCCTTTATAGAATCATGGAATCGTTTAAGTTGGAAAAGACCTTTAAGATCATCAAGTCCAACTGTTGACCTAACACTGCCATTAAGTGAAATCAAATTGCAGTGGAAAAACAGGGCATGCAGCCCCGCAGATCTGGAAAAAGATAGATTACTTAGTGGAAGTTTCACCAGACCTGGTCTTTTCACCAAAACCTCTGATTTTATCTAGGTGGAGTTTTACAGCAAAAACTTCAGCGGTGTTCTCAGCCAACAAGCTTTGTCTGTTACACACCTATAAAATGCTGTGTGCATGTTTATGCTGCGCTGTGACTTACCCGGGTAGGGTTCGGTAGACTGAGTTAATTTTGGTCGTCTCTTCCTGCTCAGATACTGTGCATCTCCTACTGCTCTCCCAGTTACAGCAATTATGCTTAGTGTTATACTGTATTCAGACTGTTTGCTAAACAGCAAAAAAGGCTAAAAAGTATGTGACTTCTGAGGAATACATCTGTATCACAGAGTTATCTTTCTTCCTTTTTAACCTTGCAAAAAGTTTCCTGTTTATAGTGAAATCACCAGTAATTAAGAAGGCACATGATTACAGTGCTAAAAAGAGATGCCTATTTTTTGGTTAAAGCATGTTTCATCCCAGTGGTACCTGTGTTTCTGAGGCAGAATATGTAAGTCCAAGGACATTGATTTCACCTATAAAGCAGTTGCATGCTGATGAATACAGCCAAAGTCTATGAAGAAAGCACTTCTTCAAAATGGGAGAATTTGGTAATTTATTTTCTATCTGATTTTTGTGTTAGTTCACAAACATGGGCTCTCGGGGGACTCAGTGCAGCTTTGTTAATGTCTGTTTAAATAAGGAGGTCATAAATGGAAACTATGTATAGACCAGCTAATATTCCTCGCAGGAAAGGGATTTGCTCTGTAGTTGAGTTTCTTTGTTCTCCTTTGTTATCTGCACGTTCCACATGGAGCTGACTGTTGGGTGTCCTGCACAAGCCTGATGGGAACAGGACGTTTCGTCTCCTGCCTCAATAGCACGGTTTGGTGCTGTGCATTGTGTAACCCTCACCAAAGTCATGCCTTAAACTCATTGGTGAGAAGTTTGTTGTTCTGGAGGCATAAAGTCAACCACAGAATTTCTAGGTGAAGATCCATTGCTTTGAACATCGTGTCTACAACTGAGTCGTGGCTACCGCCCTCTTTGTCTGGAGCTTTTAAAGCAACAGACAGAAATATTTAGTATTCAGTCAGAGGCTGCAGTCCTTACCGAGAGAATTCATGTATCTAAATGTAGATGTGGACAACTGAGCTAATCAGCCTACAATTCTTTTACCACCAAAAGTCATATAACAGTGCTTTTAGAGTAACTTTTCCTAAAAGGAACATCTGATATAGATTGGATGACTCATACCCTGAAATGTCTGTTTTTCTCCACTGGATAAAAAGATGCATTTGCAGATGTCTAGACTGATACGCAAATAAAAAATAATATTGCACAGACTACTTGCAATGAATAATTCAAGCAATTCAGCTAATGCAGAAAGCTTTGTTTCAAAAGAAAACATTTTAGAAAGCCTAAGTAAATGTATGTTCATTAATGAAGCAGCAAAGAATACAACTAACAGGCATTTTCTGTTAGACAGATGTTGAGCAGTAGGAAGTAGTGTCGCAGTATCTAGTTCTTTACGACGACGCCTAGCAAATAATTCATTGTGTATGTGGATATCTGTGCTTATGGCCTTTCTATGAAAATTTTGAGGCTTATAATAATTCAGAATTTGGCACTCTGACAATACAGAGAGTGAAGTGCAGAACAACTTCAAAGATATCTCCAGATACAGAACAAGTAGGTTTGTTGGAACACATTCAGTAAGTACTCAGAAAGAGGAATTACCGCATTATTTTCTTGATTCTGTGGTCTTTCTAGGATCCAGAAAATTTGCCCCATTTTCTTTAATTCTTAAAATGAAAACAATATTCATATATTTGGACCAAGTTTTGAACGGCTTAATTTATCAAGGTTTATTAAAGCTCTGAGTGCTTGAAAAGGGCAATGGAAGGAAAATACTATCAGCATTTTAGGCTGACTATCCATAGCAGCATCTGGCCTTGATATCCTCTTACGTCTGGGATGGATAGATTCTGGTGTTTGAAACCCTGCTGTGGGAAGGTCACATTCCCCTCCAGATGTTACATAAAGTTCTTCTTTCAGTTGACTTAGAAATGGGAGGTGGCATCTCCTTATAACTTGCCAGTTTGAAATGGTACAGCCTTTGAGTCTGAGGGGAGAGTTTCACAGCAAAAATCTGGCAAGTCCATGAGAAATAATTCTTAGGCTAAGAATGCTCTTTGTTTTTGTACTTTGGTTCTTTGCAAAGAAGTCAATGCTTTATTGTTGTTCTCTTAATAAGTGACACATTTTTTTTCTTGTTTCTCCTTCCTTAAGGGCTTGATTTTGTTAAATGTTGCAGTGCTTTGTCTAGTCTGCCTCTCTGGCCCCACGCGGGTGTAGGTTTTCTTAAGGATGGGCAAATTAACTAAGGCAATTACTGCCTTACCATAAAATGCACATGGAACCCAGTACCGTTTCTGTGCTCAGAACAAAGATAATGTAATTAATTTTTCTTTTTTTTTGGGGGGGGGGGGAGGAGCAGATCTAGAGGCTGACCAGAAAAACATGCAGGCCATGGGGGTTGGTTTCCTTTTTAGAGCAATTCCACTGGTTGAACTGCACAGAGAGCTTCTAGGTAGGTAAATTCTCGCTGTTTGGAAACTCAGCATTATCATAAATGCAGTCTGAGCAAGTAAATTACCATATTCCTTGTCTGACAGATACAAACAATTTGGCCCAGATTGCATGGCCCTAAGTATGGAAGGCAAATTAGTCTGATTAGGCTCATTACATACAGAGTAGAGAGAGAACTGTGACATCCAGAGTGAGAGGTGTAGTGAGAGATCTGAGCAGGAGATGGTTATTTCTGCTCCTGTCCACTGTACTTGCTTGAAGCTCATGAGAAATGGGAGACAAGTCCAGGATAGAATGTTTGAAAGTACTGGTTTTTTACTGATGTGGTTGTAAATCCATGAAAAAAGGGAGAAGAAACAGCGTTTAAACTCTTCATCTGCAATCAAAAAAGTCTCCTCTACTCAGAAGCAGGTGATTTAATTTTTCTGAATAGAGTCCTAACAAAATAAACCTCAATTTGATTCATGGTTGCAAAGCAATTACATTTGACTAGTGGTCTTTCTAGCTTATTGTTCTCCTTTTTAATTATAATTATAATGACTTCTGCTCAAGTCAACCAGCCAAATTAACAAATCAGTCCTCTAGTGACAGACAGCACTGAAGACAGTATTTGTTTTCACCAGGAAATTGGGGTTGTTTTGGAAAATATTTTCCTAGCACAAATGCTGTGGTGGTTTTTCTTTTTAGTGAGACATTTTGTAGAAATATAGATATCATGATAAAATTGCTTTTTGAAGAACAAAAGAGTTTAATGATATTGAAGTGGTCCACTTTTTAACTTTTGCATTTAGGCTTTTGCATTTCAAGATGACATTTTATTTCAAATTCTGCATTTCAATTTTGCCCAAATAAAGGATTTTTTTTCTCCCACAACATTATTTCTATGAGATGGAAAACTTGGTTCCTCCCTAGCTACAGAGCTTTTTGTTGGAAATCCTGTTGTTTGATGTCATGATGAATAAAACCTGGCCCATAAGTGTTCAAGATGTATTGGGTTGTTGGGTTAGATCTAAGGCTGGGCTGAGCTGGGCTCCATTGTTAGGCTTGGTCATTTCAGTGTATTAAATTTATTTAGTTTATTTAAATCCACATAACCCTCAACCCCCCACCTTCACCCTGCTCAGAGTAATATTTGACTCCTTTGCACAAAGTACTGCGATTACTTTAGAAACCCGCAAACTACACCTTGGAATATATTTGAGTTTTTCACTGTGCTCAGGATGCACAAAATTGTTCTGACTTTGCCTGTTAGGGGACTGGCCTGACGACCTGCAGCAATAGATGGGCTTTCTACAGATCCCCCTGAGAATACACCAGTATGTGTAGTGTTTTATTTTGCCCTCTTTGGGCTCTAGGGTCCAAAATCTTCTGCTTTCCCCCCCCCCCCCACTTGTTGATGACAGAGTCTACTGCCTCCTTTCTAGAGTTTCACTGGGACCTATGTCAAAAATGAAATTGGAGTGCTTGCTACCAGTCTCTTTTACTGGTAAATGCTGGGCCAAAATGGGACACATGCTTCATTAATGCTTCTGTAATGGTCTTGGAAGCCCAAAGGCTTCAGTGCGTGTGATCTTCAGAACATTGTCTCCTTGCATCACGTAGACTCCAGAGTCTTGTACTGCCAAGCAAATATCTATCTAGTGATCACATATACTGATCCCAAACTAATTTTCCAATGTCTTTAGCAGCTCAGAGGAAACTGCTTTAGGAGGCTGCTACTCATTTTCTAAGTGCAGTGTGTGTTGTCCTGGTCCTTCAGGATTAGAGTGAGGATTTGAGTGCCTCATCCTCCAGTTCTGTGAGCACCTCTGGTCTTCAGAAGGGTGTAGTTCTACCTGTTTCTGCTGTTGGGTAAAACCTAAAGCAAAAACTTGCCCAGCACATTTAATCAGGGAGAGGGAGAGGCTGTATGCCTCCTATCAGCCCTGCTGGTGAGGTGTGCATGCCCTTTCTTTTGTTGTGTGTAAGGAGAGAGCAGCCACAGGAATGTGCAGTTCTGTTGTCCAGATTGGGGCCATATCTCTGTGTAGATTCTGCCGTTGATGGTACGGAGCCATATGGTTTGCAGACTATGTAAAATCTGTGCATCTTTTTAGGTCTTGAAAGGACCTCTGTGATAACAAGAGCCTTCTCGTGATAGATGAGGGAGAGAGAAAATGCCAAGTGTCAGCTGGGCTGCCTGCACTGTCCCAGTGTCACGTCTGAGGCCTCACAAAGGTCTCCTTGAATCTTTTTTTTAAGCTAGGAGGAATAGCTTGAGTACACACCACGGCAGACTTGCAAGCTCATGGTCCCAGGGCGAGCAAGGACTCTGTTTACCCTGTCCTGAGTGGCACCATGACTCAGACCAAGTACAAATCCAGGAAGGCGATGGAGGAAAATGTGCTGTTAGAGAAGGCTCAGAAATAAAGGAGAAACTCAAAAGGGTCTTTGTAATGTGCTGGTCCTGCTGGTGGTGAGGGCTGTGATCCCAACTTTGTGTGCTCACTTCAGGAGTTCACCCAAGGTAACACTCTGGAAGCGGGCTGCAGTTTGATGTGCGGTAGAGATGGGTGGGTGTGATTTACTTTTGTAACTTATTCTTATGTTTTGGTTTGCTGAAGTTAGTTTCAAGTTTTGGTTTTGGGGTTTTTTTGTGGTGGTTTTCCCCCTCCGCCTTTCTTTAGAATAATCTTGTTTTCTTTAACAAGTTCACTTGCTGGTTAATTCGGTTGTCCCTGACAAACCCCGGGTGCCTCAATTTCCATGAAAATAAATAATCTGAAGAATGTGATGATAAAGACAAATGCTCAAAACCAGAGGAAGGTGCTCAAATCTCTGGATGTACAATTTGTTTCCCAGCTTGGGGTCTGACATCGTCGGTCTTAACTGACATCCCTTTGAAGTGGTCTACAATTTTTAGTTATTCTCTATAGGTTCAGTCATGCTTCACTGCCTCTTCTCAACTGTTTCATAATAGCAGATTGTCAAATATTTGTCTTTAACATAAGTTCATGCAAACTCTTCTTCCAGACCCTTGGTTTGGAAGCAGCCCCAGCTTTAGAGGATTCATGGGATGCTCCTAGCTGCTTACAGATATTTTTTTTTCTTTTCTCAAAAATCACTTGGCCAATAGTCAAGCAGCCCTGAAAACACTATTACATTGAGAATGCTTGAATGCATCTGCGGATTTGTAGGCTGGAACCAATTTAATAAATTTCAAGTGTAGACAGGAACCGAACTTCTTCAACTGTGGCAAAGAGTGGACACGTTTCTTACAGTTCCGCTGCTTACGTTCAGCTGACTGAGAGGAGAGCATATGCTGCTTGCTGAGCTTGGACTGCTGAAAGTTAGGAAAAAAACATCTTTAAGCAATTAAACTGCATATACTTGATAGGGAATAATTGGAGGGTAATAACTTGGAACACTGCTGAAATGTATTGATAGAAAATACAGTTACTCTTGCCCCAAGTCCCATTTCTGACTGCTTTGTTTATTTCTTGGTAAGATGAATCAGACTCATATGCCACACAACCTTGTATGTAGGATTTGATTTTGTATTGCTCTGTGCCGATTGGAATAATGGAATGGGCTGCCCAGGGAAGGGGTCGAGTCCCCATCCCTGGGGGCATTTAAAAGCTGGGCAGACGTGGTGCTTAGGGACAGGGTTTAGTGGTGGGATGGCAGGGTTAGGGTCACGATTGGGCTTGGTGAGCTTAAAGGGCTTTTCCAACCCAAATGATTCTATGATTCTATGCATTTTTCATAATTGCGTAGCATAAAGGGCGTGACAGCTGAGTATTCAGCTTGTTGGGAGATGCTTCCCAGATCTTGAATGGAGTTAGTTTTCACCGTGCAGGTTTCATAATGCGGAAAGAGGAGCGAATGCCTTTGCTGTGGTCAGCTCTATCCCTCTGGGCTGGCTATGGCCAAATCATGGTGACAGTTGGCTGAATCATGACTCTTGCTAGAGCACTATACGTTAATCCTACCTCCTGGAAATCAAGTGCTTTTTTGAATAAAAGACACTTATTTATGCCCTTTTAAAGTCCTTTAGATGACTCAACTGTATATATTTTTCAGTCTTTCATAATTTTCTTATGAAATAATGCTGGGAATATGAGTGGTGAATGCAGTATATGGAGAAATAAGGTCTTACTGAGTAGAAGATGACTGCAGAGAGGTAGAATGAATTTTTGAATGGCTTAGTAACTTGTAATTCTGGAGATGGGAGTTGCATATTTAAACTGTAAATGTGCATTTAGGGAGGAATGTAACAATTCTTTATGACTTCTGCCATTTCTATAGGAAGTGCTGAAACAGAAATACATGTGGTATGGGGGGGATCAGTGCTATTTCTGCTTTCCTTGCTCATTCTTTTATTTGTGGAAAAATGTCCTGTTAGTCAATTTTCTTCAACTTCTTCCTTTTAATTTGTCTCCTAGGCTGGACTTCAAGGAACAGTAAGCCACCACAACCTGATATGGCTACTGCAAGAGGCAACATCATCTTTCTTCCAGCCTCCGGCAGCTTATTGCCCTTCCGTGTGCCGCTTGCTCATGGCAGCCCTACCTGGTTGCACCAGAGCTTGTGCCAGAGCAAGGGTGGGAGGGTGGAATAGAGGCAAAAATGAGGAGTTTGGGTGGGAAAAACTTATTCCTGTGGAAGTGTTGCTGTGCATGGCTTCAAGCAATAGTGGGATTCCAGCCTCATGTTCTTACCTCCTCCTACTCCACGTTTTCCCTCTTGCATTTGTATCTGAGAAGGATGGATAGGAAGAGAGAAAATAGAGGGAAGGAGAGAGGAGAAGAAAATGAATGATAGAAGGCAACTCCCTTCTGGTGAAGGCAGTTTAAGTCATTTACCTTGCCAGCCAACATTAGGACTTGCCTGGGTATGGGGTAGTTCAGGGGAACCTGCGGACCTATGTTAATAGGAGTGGGGACTAAAGATGATCTGTACAGCGTAGGTAGGGGCTTTGCTGGTTTGAAGAGAAGAGCGGAGTCATCTGCATGTGGAGGCACTTTCAGGGCAGATGACTAATTTGAGGCTTCTACAAAAGCGGGTGAAACAGAGGGCCTTGGAAATCATAACAGGACGAGAAAAAAAATGGTGTTTCTGGTCTTGCTCTCAAGGGGGTGAGCAAGAATCTACTCATGATGCCTCAGGGAGATTTACTAGAGTTTTTTTTTGATAAAATGAGTAATTTTTTCAATTAATTTATTCAGACAAAAAGAATTTATAGAGATCTAGTACCCCTTCAACAAGGGTACAGTTTTGCTAGCAAAATGAAAGATGCGCATGTACCTTAAACCAGTATTTAATTTAGCAGGAAGGGCAGCTGCACACCATCAAAGTTATCAGATTGGGCACTCTGATTTTAATGTTCCACTTTCCACAAGCAAACACATTCGACTGAAGCAGTTGGCTCTGAATTATCTCATTCCTGGCTATTAAAATATGGTCAGACAGGGCTGTGTAACTGGGTGCTCCAGGCTTTTGGAAGAGGATGTGGGATGCCACAGGTCAAGTCCTTGCTCAAAAAATATTTATTTGTAAGATGAGTGGCTTGAATCTGTGTTTGTGCTGCAGTTGAGTGGGCACTGCGTCCTCCTGCTGTGTGGTGCTGGGAGCTTCCTCTTGTGTAAAAAAATCTCTGTTTTGAATTGGGTTGAGCAAAGGTGTGCGCATGGCTCTCCCCCACCTGCCAGGCGAGAACAGGCATATGGGTCCTCCAAAGATCACAGAAGCTTTAATGGGATGAGACTGGCTGTTTTCTGCCAAACACCCCAACCCTTTGTCAAAGCACTGACAACTTCAGCCATTTTTGCAGAGCAACCAAAACTTTCCATTTGGTAAGTCTTTAATCTTTTGTGTAAAGTTTATCTCTAATATAAGCTGTTGCCAGGTTCAAAATAAAGACCCATACAGTCCATTTACATGCCTTTTCAGCTTCTAAAATGCATAGGATAAGCTTTTATTTGACAGTTTGTTTTCTTTCAAGATGCTCAAATATTCTGCATATGTCCTGATAACACTTTTTTCTCTTCTTAATGAACCTTTTCTGATCCCTTTGAAAAAGATTAGGGAAGAATGTAGTTAGTATAGTAAAGTGATTTATTAAAGTCTACATTCACTTAAGTATTAGTTTATATAAAATTAATCTATATCAGAAGTCCTCTTTGACAAGATTACAAAACAAGTTAGCACAGTAATCGTTACTGGTGTAAAATCAGGAAGCATTTTAGCTTTGAGGGTTATTTGATATGGCTCAAATAAGGACTCTCTTAGTGCACCACATTTTTATAGCACTTGGCACTGATGTCATCATCTGCTGTCAAAGTTTTATGGGAGTTTCTCAATTTAATACATTATAGAATTTCATAGATAAAACTCTGCTCTTTTTCTAACTGAAAAGGAAAAATTCAAGGAAACACTGCTCTTTTAACATTTTAAAGATCAGCAATGACTGATGCATGATAGTGAGCAGTTCGTAAAGCGATTAATGGAAGCCTGACTGAAGAGGTTATATACAAGTAGTGTCTGTGAATTACTGTATGAAATGAATATATTTTGTTATCCTTATGCAAAAAGCACACGAGAGAGACACATTGGACAGTGAAAACCAAGATAATGACCAGAAAGAAAAAAAATCACAACTCATGTTCTAATGGGAAACCATTCTGTGTTACCCTGTCCCTGATTCAGAGGGAAAACACTGAAATGTCTCATTTCATGTCTTGTGAAACTTTAATATTGTAGTTTTATGTCTGTTGGCCAAGGCGGCTGTGATTGATTTCATGTTCCACTGAGCATCCAGCCAGGGCTGGCCGAGAGCTTGGACTTAGTCCCTGGCAGGGTTCTGGCATCCTACGTTGACATAAACAAAAACTAAATTAAAAATTTTTCCAGGATGGAGGTCCACCTCTTCATCTTCCCTGAAAAAACTTCGCTGTGAGGCTGAGACATAAAGGAGAAGAGCACTGAAGTTTTCTATAGAAAATTCTGGTTTTATTGAAGGCATATTTTTTTCCCTCCTGCAAATTGGTGTGAGTGAACTTTCTAATCGTCTCTGACTGTGCCTGCCTTCCCCAGTTCTTTTGCAAGTAGATGGAAGGAGTTTTGTTCCTTCTATTAACATTTCTTTAGTGATATTATGTTTATATATTACTTCGACTACCTTTGGCATGAGATGACCTGTAGATTGCACTGTGCATTTCAAATTTACGTTTTAGTAGGAATGAGATTCCCTGAAGCCACCTTTCCTCCTGGCTCATCAAGCCTAGGTCTCCCAGTGTCCCCTCACAGAGCAAGTGCCCCAGTGCCCTAAGCATCTTTGTTCACCCTCTGCTGAACTGCAGTTTGTCAATGTCTGTCTTGTATTGGGGAGCCCCAAACTGGATGTGGTATTGTACACGTGGTCCAGTGAGCATTGGTATAGGGGATAGTGAGGATAGAAGGGAACACTGATAGGGGTAATCGCTTCCCTTAATCTCCTGGCTACACCCCTTGTTCATACAGCCCAAGCTGCCTTTCACCTTTGCTGCCAAGGGACGCTGTTCATGCTCAGATTATCGTCTGCCAACATCTCCAGGTCTTTTCCAGCCAAGTTGTTCCCCAGCCAGTTTGTCCCCAGCCTGTATTGTTGCAAGGGGCTGTTCCTTCCCAAGTGCAGGACTTCGCATTTGTGCTTGCTGAATTTCACAAGGTGGTTCTTGTCCCGTTTTTCCAACCTCTCTAGGTTCCTCTGGGTGGCTGCCATGCCCTTGAGCATAATGCAACAGCAAGTGCTCTGTTGCCTCCTCCAAGTCACTGATAAAGATATTAAACAGGATATGTCCCAGCACAGGCTCCTGCAGTACTCCACTTGTTACTGGTCTTCAGGTGGTGTATGACCCATTAAACACTACACTCTCAGCCCAACCATTCAACCAGGTTTTTTACCTATCGAGCTTTCCAACCATCCAGACTGTATTGTCCTAACTTGGACACAAGAATATTGTGGTAGCCAGTGTTCCCTGCTCTCCCCTCATCCACAAAAATCAGCTTCCTGATTTCTATTTAACAAGCCTGTGAGTCTCTATTATTAACTTCAGTGTGACTATCAGAAATCAATGCAGCTAAGTTAGCATTAAACAGATCACAATATCACCCCGATCTGGTGATCAGCAAGTGGCCAGGGAAGATAACCCTTTCTGCTCCTGCAGGCTCTGGCTATTTAAAGGCATCAGCATGGTGTGCGTGCTTGATGCTTTTGCTCAAGAGATTGAGCTTTGTGGCTTTGTCTGTTGTAAAATGTAAGGTAAAAGACCACAGACCAATACTCAAATTCGTCTTGAGACTCTGGATAATGTTCAGCTGAATGAAGGAGAATTACTGATGTAAAGATCTTGGTATAACTTGCTAGTGTAACCTTTACGAGGGAGAGAAAGAAGCTTGCAAATTCCTATTCTGGCTTAAGTTTATTGACTTGGCAAGAACACAGATCTTTTTCAAACACAAAACCTTTATTTTAAATGGAAAAAAAACCCAAAACCAAAACCAACAAAACAACCCAAGAAAGGAGGAGGTCGGAAATGCCATGAGTGAGGTTGTCAGCATAGACCTGAGCAGGTGCCTATGCAGTGCAGGCTGCACGATACTTCAGTTCAAGGCAGCAGAGCTCAAAGAAAAACCCAACAAAAATTAGAGCATCCTAACTAACTATATGTTTCTACATCAGTGTGTTTGTTCTGCAGGCGTCCTCTCTTTCAGTCCTCCCTCTAGGTGGAGCTTGTTGTAAAATGGTCTAGGACGCTAATAAAAGCACGTTTTCAGTTCGTTCTGGTCATAATTATCCTGATTATGAAATTTAATTTACACTCATATTGGCCCGGACTTCAAGCCTTCGAAGTTGCTGAGATTTATAACTTTGGTGTCAAGGAGAGCAACCTGTACCAAAGACCCTTAGAGGAAATAAGAGACATAAACCCTCTCTTGCTCAGCCCCGCATAGGATGCAGCCTGCGGAGCTTGGTGCCAACAGCAGCCTGTGCACAGCACAGCACTGCCCTCGGGTGTGCACAGAGACCAGGTGGGAGAGCCGCCCTGCCCTGGCCACCTCTTGATGAGCCTCAGCTGTCCTCTGCCACCTCCTTTCTGCTTGAAGAAAATCATGCTATTGGGACGCGTTCAAAGATGACGGTATTTCCAAGAGCTGTCCTGGCTTTGTCCCTACTTGTTCTGTATATTCTATCCTACTTCAAGGCAAACCAAACATATTCAGGCACAGTAAAATAAAGAAGTTGGGAATTAGGAACAACAACTGAAACTTGTAATGATGGATGTCAGGTGGTGAGAGCAGAAAGCTGGTCCCCTGCTCTGAGCCCTTGAATGAAGTTTGCTTAGACCTCTAGAGAATAAACAGCACTTGGGAACAGGGGGAAGAACATCCCCTAACAAAGCTTGGAAAGAGCAGAGGAGGTGTTCTTAGGAAGTAAATCCCAGAACGATGCTTGGAAAGAGGTGAAAGTGTCCAGAGGGAAATAGGGGCCAAAGAGCACCGAGCTCTGTCATGGGGTTCAAGTTTGTGTGGATTTGTGTGGATTTAAGGGTGGAAACAGAAAGCTAAAAGTTGGTCTCTGGTAAATTTTTATGATACCTAATAGAGAAGGGATTTCAGGATGGTCTACGCAAAAGCCAGCATTTATTTTTATGACCCAGCTCAGTTTGTAACACTTCTTTTCCCAAATGGTCTGCAAACAGATTATGATTTCCAGGGATAATCACTTGTCTGACTCTTGACTGACTTAGTGTGGGTGTTTCGATGCAATGCTGTGCATGTTTCAATGCAGTGCACTATATCTGATAAATATTTTAAAACATTATCTATTTTGGGAGGAAACATGCCTGTGGCTTGCCAGCTCCCTGACTGCATGAAACCAACTCTCCTAGATCCCAAAGCAAATGCAGTGATATCAGAAGTGAGTATCTGGAGATATTTTCCTGTGTTTCGGTCAGGGAAGCTGTCTGCGGGGACTTTATTCCGGCAGTTGTGCATTTCTGTGGGGACTGGAACCTCAGCCGAGCAGGCTCTCAGTATTCGCAGTTTTCTTTTCCTCATTTGCCTGAACATGACTTTGACCATATGAAATAATGACTTGGGGTTAAGCCTAAACTTTCAGAATTATCATTTTGCAAAAATGACAGTTTGACAGGTTGCCATATTTTCCCGAATATAGAACAACCATCTGAATATTTAAGAACAGTAAACATTCTCGTTTACAAATAACAGTGAATTCACTCTCTCGCAGCTGTTCTTTAATGTATTTATCATGTAGATTTATCGGAGAAGAAATAACAAAATAATATGCAGGAAAAAAAATATTTCATACCATTTATACTTCTGGTGAAACAAAACATTGTAGAAAATTCTTGCTGAAGTCGAGGTGTTTGGTTATTCTTAACTTCAGAAATAATAGCACGGGGAAATAAATAAACTTTATACCTAAAGTAAAACAAGGTTTGTTTTTAATAAAAAATTGAAAGAAAATTTTTTTAAAGGAGATGGGAATATATGGCTTGCCTTATAAAGGGGCTTGTGGGATCAAGATATCAGCATACAAAGAATAAGATTGTTACTGTGCTATTTAGCTGAGCTCAGGTTCACTTAGCAGTCCCCTACTGCTTTGTGTGCTTATTCAATGAAAGAGAAGTCCAGGGGTTTTTAAACATGTGTTTTTAAACTTGATCATTGATTACAATTTTATAAAGTGAAAAATAAACCTCAGTCAGTTTTGTAGCAGAATTCCATGCCGAGCTGGTTGGTAAAGAGAGGACTGTCTGTGAAGCATGAGTCGAAGGAGAAAGAAATTGTGGTTCTCTGCTGCTCCTCAAAGATAGAAATACACAAAACTGAAAAAGAAATAAAGCACTTCTTTGAACTTCAAAAATACTACTTAAATAGATTTCTGCTGAAGGCAAAACATTTACAGACTATAGCATGAAGAGAAACATCTGCTTGTGCATGGCAGCTGAGAACCGAACATGTACCACAGTAGGACAACATCTGGAAGTGACATAGTGCAGGGTCTCCCTGTGGAAAAAAGGAATTTTATAGTATCTGTGCAAGGAATGTATCATTTGAAAACTGTATTCAGTAGTGTGACTGCTGAGAAACTGGCGTTGCCTTTGTTGTCCCTTCCTCATTGGCACACGTGTAGGTAAATTGCATAAATAAGCAAACCTTGAAATCTTTCCATGTTTTTCACTAGTTTCTCCACTGCAAATTTTCAGCTGATGAGGATGAGTGCTGTTCATCTAATTCATGAAGTCTTCCGTCTCTAAACAAATAACTGAAGGAATTTCTGATATGTTTGTTTCTAAAGAAAGATATCTGTCTTGTTTTTGAGAAGTGTGCTTGGATGAGGCTCATCAAACAGGTTGAAATGCAGTGCTGGCAGCTGAAATGCATGGGACTTGCCCCAGCAACACCAACAGTGGCTCGTCAAGCCATGCTGCAGCAAATGGATGTGCTCTGCTCAAGTTTAACAAATAGCAGCTATTAGACTGCTGCTGGAAGTACCGTTCCCCTTCTTAAAGTCATGTTGTGCAGGTACTAAGCTCTAAGCTTTAGTTCAGGTTTGCACCCCTTTGAAAGCTTAAGGTCTCTCAGTAGCACTCATGGGACAAATTTTTAGTCTGAATTTTCATTTTGCTTTCACTCCAGCAGTGCACAGGGGGTGAGTATCGAGCATTTACCAAATATCTTAGTCACTCAGTGCAGCGAGAGGAATGGGAGCAGAGAGCTGCCCTGTCTGGCTTTCTCACCGCAGCCCATGTTTCTTCATTACTGTCTCAAGTAATTCAAACTTTGATCTCAAAAAGTGAATTTAGCTGTCAGCATTTGCTGACTGTTCCTTAATCCCAGCTGCACAGTCACTCCGCTGCCACCAGTCCAATTGTTGTTTGTCAAGATGAAGTGGTTTAAACCAGAGTGTGTGTGGGATTTTTGGGTTTGTTGGGTTTGGGGGTTGTTTTTTTTCCCCCTCTTAAGTTGAAGTATGAAATTTTGCTGGAATAAGAATAATCATTTGGAAAGATATGCTTGCCAGGAGGAAAGTTTCTCTCTGTTCCACATAGATACCACTCTGGTGCTGACTAGTATGTGCTGAAATGTTCAGTCAAGAGAACTGGGAACTGAGTCAAAATCAAACTTCCTAATGATGGCACAAGCGATGTGTCAGAAGGGAGCACTCCGTTATGTCCTGCTCCAGACACTTTGGAGTTGCTTTCTGTGGTGGCACAAATCTCTCCTCTGGAAAAATCCTGCTTTATGATTACTGGTGGTCGCTTGAGATGTGCTTGTGGAGGGGTCCTTGCCGGGTGGCTGTGGAAGATAGTGTACTTACCTTGAGAGCAGTCCAAGACAAGCTGTTGCGCAATACAGTGGCGTGGTTGTTGCTCTCCCTTACTTAGCCAGCGCATGAGTGTATTTGGTGCTTTTTGAAACAGAAAGAAAACTCTGCACATCTGCAGAAGGCTTTTAGCCAGAATGTTTGAAGCTTTGCTCCTGAGCCATCCATGCATCTCATATTTGAAGGTTACTAAATGAACATCTGGCTTTATTTTTAAAAATAGGGAAGAGAGGGTGCTTACGCACTTTCAGGCCTCTTTCACCAATTTGGCTTGTTTTCAGGTAATATATACTGGTATATCCAAGTGATCTCTGTTGACTGATACAGCCAGTTCAGCTATCCGTCATCCATGTAAGCCCCATAGTTTAATATCCTGAGTTAGACACACAAGAGTGGTTATATTCCAGCTGCCTGAGTTGAACTTTATCTGGTTTCCTGTAGCTGTCAGGGCCCCGAATAGGTCTAAGCGTGACCTGAAGATTTTTTGTGGTAGACCAGCTCTGCACAAAGTAGAATTCAGAACAAAGATGAGGGATGAGGTTCATCAATCTTCCACTTCAGATTCTTCAGGGCTGCAGACATTTTACATAACTGCTGTTAGATTTAGATGCCTGTGAATTGGATAAAACAAACCTAGGCTTTTTTTTTCTTTTACTTGCTAGTCTAGCTTCAACTTGTAGTCAAGCGTCATCCTACTTCTGCAAAACTAAAAAAACTGCTTACCATAAAGATGTGTTGCCTAAGTTGTTCTTGTTGATTATAGTGAAGTTGGGTATTGGTTTTTGAAGCCCAGTTTATTACTGAAGGGATATTACTGAACATTGGCTCATAAATGTGGAGGCATGTGATGGTGTGGTTTTTGCAGGGTTAGGCTCACTCACCTTCTGGGGGGGAAGTAGTTATGAGAATTGGGTTCACGGCATCTGTTGTTTGTTAGCATCTTAAATAGTTTCACAGAAACCTCTTGCACATTGTTTGAACATGTAAGTAGGTAAAAGAAAGTCGGTGGTGAGAATTCAATCACCTAACAAAAAAGTAAAGGGAAACCTTTAGGACTGAAAACAGGATATATAGAATTATCTTGTGTGCTTTTAGCCATAAATTTCAGTTCTGAATGAACCCTTTTTCAAATATACCAATGTTCATGAGTGGAAGGAGGAGGAAGTGGGATATTGGCTTCATCACTCAGGATGAGTTCTCCCTGATGGAGCAGAGATTGCATCCAGCTGTAGGGAAATCTGTCCCTGTCTTCTACATTCTGGCTGGGCTTCTGATCTGATAATTTCTTTTCTGTTTTCTCTCTGTCTTATCTGAGCTAATACAAAGAGACAAGAAAACCTCCCCAGATACCCTGACTTATGGCATTGAAATGCCCATCATTTCAAGATTAAAACCAGACAACTTGGGGTAAGGGAGAGGGAAAGGCTGTGGTTACTGCTATGGAGAGGAAGAGTTATGGGAATGAGCACATACATCTGTAGTGATGATCTTAATATAATTGTCCATCTACAAAGGGAAAAAGCAACTCAAAAATCACAAAGAAATCACAGGGGTTTTGAACACTGTTTCAGCAGCAAGTAGGTACTTTTGAAGTGACTCTTACTCCTGAAGTCTCTACAATCATCACAGAAATTGGAAGGCAAACTCTTAACAGAAGTCGTCAACCAAGCTAAAACCTGTGTTTTCACTGAAAGCAATACAAAATGCATGAGGTTCTGGACTGTGGTGGGTTGCTCTGCAAGTGAGATGCTGAAGTGGATATATGTGATCCGGACCTACTACGGGCTGAGATGTAATACTACGAGATGTTGTTTTTCAAAGTGGTGCTCTTTAATTGACTCCTTTAAGCACTGCAGAGGTGGAGTGCCTCACTGAAACTGCTGCTTCAGAAATCCCAGGACCCCCCCCAAGCTTGCAGTGCTGACAGTACTTCAGCAAGCGGACTTTAGGACTGCAAAATCTGTAAGTGCAATATTCTGTTTGTCATCTATAACGTGCCAGACTTCTCCCCAGTATATCTGCATCACTGTTAATCAGTTATGATAGTGACATTCATTGGGTCTGTGAAGTTAAAGTCTGTGAGAAGTTAAAGGCTCATAAAAGAAAGCAATTGCAAGAGAAAGATTTGTATAACTGAGGGGGAAGAAATGCACAAAGTTGAGCTTTTCCTTGTGAAAATAGAAAATATGGAATATGTTCTGTCACTGGTAATAAAAAGTTCCATTTGACTTGGCCCTAATATTCATAAATGTTTCATTTCAAAAGCAAAGGAAGAAAAAAAGGGCTTCGTCATTAACTTGCTGGGGTAGGAGTCGAAGAAGGAAGGGACAGTGATTGTGCTCCCATCCAGACAGGCAGCCTGAGAGGAATTTTGTCATTGCAAGGCAAATTTTTAAAAAATTACTATCCAGATCAGGTTATCTTATGATCATGTGTCTGCCAGTTTTAAAGAGAAATAGGTATTCTCTTTAATGCAGATATCACACAAGGATTTGGAGTGTTTCCTGAAAATAAAAACCTGTAGAAAAGCCAATGTTGAGGCTGTTACTGAGGCTGTTACTGCTTCCTTGCCAAAAAACCAATTTGCTAGCTTATTCCAGGCACTTAAATAGCTCTTTTTGGCTACTACCTTACCAATACAATGATATTACTTGAGGACCATTATTTCAAAGTACCCCAAATTAAAAACGTCTTTTAGTTTCTTATAAATCTGCTGCTGCTACTTCTGTCAGCTGAGCCAGTGTTTACGACTGCCCAGGCTGTAACAATCCGTGATTGTTACTGCTTTCCACTCCCAATCTTAAGACGCTTTTCTTTTGTGTGTTCACCAGCACATCTTTTTGTCTTCTGATACAGTGTTACATTCTGCTGTTCTTTTCTAATTCTGTTTTAAGCAGAATTGTAGCAATGTTTCTGCTAGAAAAACAGCAAGGATGGAATTACTATATCACACAGTAATATCTTTGACAGATTGATTTCATGCTTTTTGCAATGAAGATTTTTGACTCCTAGAGTTTCCAAGAAATTGGCTTTTCAGATGCACTGAAATGAGGAAAAAATAAAAAAGATTGTGTCACTTATGCATAGACAGAAAATGCTACCTTGATAAAATCAAGATGTTTTGCAGAAATATATTAATTGCAATGAACTAACAGGTTTTGATGACTTCTTGCCTTGGCTTTGGGCTCTTTTAGGGACCCTAAATGCTTGGCTGACTTTTTGTTGCTGGTGGTTTTGTCAGGTTTTTTTCCTCCCCGTCCAAAGGGAGGCTTTCAGGGAAAACGTCTTTTTGCTAGAATATATCCATCTCTCTGGATAGAAAACAACTTCTCAGTGTGAAGTGGTGCAACACCCTATTCTTAACATATCAACAAGAGCTCAGAATTATTTCAGATTAATCACTGCAAACAACATCTTTAAGCTAACAAAAGCTGGTAAGGAAGAAGATGGTTTGGACTTTGAACTTCAGATTCGAATAACTATTTCTGGTGATAGTTTGTCAGGTGTCAAATGCCATAAGCTTGATTTCTGACATGCCCTTACTATTTAATTGTATTGTTTTAGCCTAAAGGTCAGGCAATGAAATCTAACCTCTGTTAAATAGGGAGTGGCAGATGTCCAAGCTCAGAGAACAAGCAAGGGGAAAAGATACAGTCTCAGCTGCATTCTTATTTGGTTGACTGTCAGAAAAAGAAGTTGCAAATAAACACTGGGAAAGAGGAGGGAAGAAGTCCGTCTTGAACAAGAGGAAGGAAAATAATCTCAGAGTTGCTGCCTCAGGAGCAGAGATTGGTCTCCTTTCTTCCTCCAGCTCCTTGCGCGTATCATTTGAGAGTCTTCTCCCAGAAAGAGCTGAGATGGGAATTCCTGCTAATGGCATTTCTTTGTCAGCCTCTACAGCTCTGATGCACCTTCAGGCAGTAAGGGACATGGAGAAAAGGCTTAACCTCTTTATTCTTCAGGTTGCGTTTATCTTCTTTACTTTTCTTCTAATACCACTTAGGTTTTTATAATTAAGGACTAACCTACCTTTGCATATGTCATTCCCCAGGGCAGGATTCAATACAGGCTCAGTCAAGGTCAGATCCTTTTACCCTCACAGTAAGCAGAGGGAAGAAGTCATGGTCTAACCATCTCTTCTCAGCCATTTTCTTATTTTTCCTCTGTCTGTCCACTGAAAAACAGGTTAGTAGCTCATCCATACATCACTCCACTTGTAATCTCCACAAATGGACTCTTTAAAGCATGTAGTCACATACATAAACAAAACTTGAAAGCTACCTTGGTACTAGGAGAGCTGAGTCCCAGAAAGCCAGCCCTTCCCAAGGAGTCCTATCCTTGGCGCCACCCAAGACGTTAAGTTCTATGATGAAAATAAGATACCGAGAAATGCTTACCAGGGCAGACTGGCTGCCTGCCTAACCCCATACTCTGTCTCCAGCAGTGGCAGGAAGAGATGCTATTGAAGGAAAGCATGGGAGCTAAACTGTAAGGGCGGTGTGCTGCCCTGGTGCTTTCCCTCCCTCTTCTCGCAGCACTGTAACTGGGCTATTCGCATGATGGTCCCAGGTTTGTTCCAGTGGCTGGATGATGCAAACATCAGAGAAGGGGTCCCCAGCTATTATGGTGTAACAGGCTAGCCATAAGCCTATCTTCTCAAATGGACTTCAAGTCTGCCTGGAAGTTTGCACCTGGAAACCATTTTAAAGGAGTGGTGCTGGCAGGGTAACTTTCTCCTGGAAACAGTTAGGCATGTAAGTGCTACCAAATGGACATGCAATTATTTGACAGTTGTGTAAAACTTTATTTCTGATTACAGAATCACATGTGTCATTTTAAAATCATGCTGGAGTCCAGTTGTTTTATTTCACACTGATGGTAGTGGGTGAGAAAGTAAGAAGTCACTTAAGTGGTGAATATCTGTCTCTTTTTTTAAATTATTATTTCTGAACCAAAAGGTATTGGTTATCCTTCTTAAGGATTTTTTTTTTCCTCTTTTTTTGGAAGTTGAATAAGAAACAGTGTTAGCTGGGATGCAGCTTGCATATTGTCTCCTCCTGGTTACTGATGAGCAATCTAGGTAGACTAGAGCTAATGAAAGTTCTCCACAATAACTAATAGCAACTTGCAGGTAATTTTTTTGCTGAGAGAAGCATTAAGGAACATAGTATCTATTAAAACTGCATGTAAGAGTCTGGATCTAGTGAAGACAAGTCAGTTGTGCCAGAAACTGCTTCTACATGCTTTGTGTAGGTGCGAAGTAAAGTGTGCACCTACATTAGGGTCTTAGTTCAGACCAAGAGTATGCTTTTGGAGGAGATCTCCTGATAGACCCCATTTCTCACCCTTGGGTTTATGTTGCAGCCACCAGGTTTGTTCCAAATAAAACTGCACCCAAAGACACGCCCCAGGAGCCCACCCAATGCACCCACACTCCAACCTCTAACTGCCATTAGGCTCATGGCACCAGATTAGAGTAGGACTAACGTAAAACCTCTGCAAAGTGCGTATCATGGATGCTGGCTTCTCAAGTGTTGTCTGCGTTGCTTCTCATATCTGCTGCTGTTGAGCTGCATTACCATCCATAGCTGTTGTAGCTCCACTAAGAACTTACACCTATGCTATATCATCTGGTCTTGCTATATTTGAGTTCATGTTGAAGCAGTATCACAAGGTGATAAATCATCATCACTCCAAAACTGAACAGGCTATTGGTAGAGCTGCGTATGTGATTGTTATTCATGTGACTGCCTAATTTCTTAAATCCAAGCGAGTTTTGCTGTTGCATGTTCCCTGGAAACAATTGTAATTAAGTAAAAAGGCCCCTTACATAAATTTTCCTTATTTCTGTCAACACTTTTGTTAAAAGCTCTGCTAACTATTTCAATCTGTCCCTAAGTTCTCAGAAGGACCATATGTATTCTGACTATTTCTGTGTTTTATTTATGTAATCTTTCCATGTTATTTTCATTTGTTTTAGAATCACAGAATCATTTAGGTTGGAAAAGCCCTTTAAGATCCCTTACCCTAACCCTGCCACCCCACCACTAAACCCTGGCCCTAAGCACCTCATCTGCCCGGCTTTCAAATACCCCCAGGGGTGGGGACTCGACCCCTGCCCTGGGCAGCCCCTTCCAGTGCTTGACAGCCCTTGCGGGGAAGGAATTTTCCCCAGTGTCCAACCTAACCCTGCCCTGGCACAACTTGAGGCCGTTTCCCCTTGTCCCATTGCCTGTTCCCTGGGAGCAGAGACTGACACACACCCACCCCCACCCCCCCCCCCCCCCCGGTTCCCCCCTCCTGTCAGGCAGTTGTAGGGAGTGATGAGGTCTCCCCTCAGCCTCCTCTTCTCCAGGCTGAACACCCCCAGCTCCCCCAGATGCTCCCCAGCAGCCTTGGGCTCCAGACCCCTCCCCAGCTTCCTTGCCCTTCCCTGGACACGCTCCAGCCCCTCCATGTCCTTCTGGGAGTGAGGGGCCCAACCCTGAACCCAGCATTCGCAGGGTGGCCTCCCCATGCCCAGGACATGGGCACGGTCACTGCCCTGCTCCTGCTGGCCACACCAGTCCTGATACAAGCCAGGATGCTGTTGGCCCTCTTGGCCACCTGGGCACACTGCTGGCTCATATTCATCTGGCTATTGACCAACACCCCCACGTCCTTTTCCACCAGGCAGCTTTCCAGCTACTCTTAGAATAGAATAGTATAGAATATTTTCAGTTGGAAGGAGCCTACAACAATCATCTAGTCCAACTGCCTGACCACTTCAGGGATGGCCAAAAGTTAAAGCATGGTGTTAAGGGCATTGTCCAAATACCTCTTAAACACTGACAGGCTTGGGGCATCAACCACCTCTCTAGGAAGCCTATTCCAGTGTTTGACTACCTTTGGTAAAGAAATTCTAATGTTTAGTCTGAACCTTCTCTGACACAGCTTTGAACCATTCCCACGTGTCCCATCAGTGGATACCAAGGAGAAGAGATCAGCACCTCCCTCTCCAGTTCCCCTCCTCAGGAAGCTGGAGAGAGCAATGAGGTCGCCCCTCAGCCTCCTTTTCTCCAAACGAGACAAACCCAGAGGCCTTAGCTGATCCTCTTAGGACATTCCTTCCAGCCCCTTTACCAGCTCTGTTGCCCTCCTCTGGATGCATTCAAGTCCCTTCAGATCCTTCTTACATTGTGGGGCCCAGAACTGCACACGGTACTCAAGATGAGCCTGCATCAGTGCTGAATACAGGGGGGTAATCCCCTCTCTTGACCAGCTGGCCATGCTGGGTTTGAGGCACCCCAGGGTGGGGCTTGCCCTTTTGGCTGCCAGGGCACTCTGCTGGCTCCTACTGAGCCTGCTGCCCATCAGCATCCGCAGGTCCCTTTCTGCGGGGCTGCTCTCCAGCCACTCCTCTCCCAGTTTATACTTGTGCTCGGCTGTACTCCATCCCAGGTGAAGAATCCAGCATTTGGACTTCTTAAACTTCATCCCATTAATGATTGCCCAATGCTCCAGTCTATCTAGGTCCCTTTGCAAGGCCTCTTGTCCCTTAAGAGAGTCAACAGCACCTCCCAGTTTGGTATTGTCAGCAAAATGGTGCGTTCAACTCCTGCATCCAGATCACTGATAAATACATTGAACAGAACTGGCCCTAGGATTGAACACTGAGGAACACCGCTGGTGACCAGTTGCCCAAGGTCTATCAGTATTACTAAGACTGAGGCAAAAGCAGCATTGAATGCCTCTGTTTTTTCTTCATCCCTACTAGTCAGATGACCATCTTCAACAACATTCACTTGGCTGTATCCTCCAGGCAGTTCTGCTCTGCACATTGATGATTTAATAATGAGGATTATTGCACAACAGCACAAAGCTAGCATGTGCTGCTCATAAACAGTCTTTTTCCTTGAATCTAGCTCTCCCTCCTGAACATCCCACAGTAGCATGTGTTGGGGTTTTTTGAGAGGCCTTCCTATGTCCTGCACATACATGGACCTAATAAGAAGGAATTTATATGAGTTTGAGGGGGGATTTTTTTCCCCCAGAAACAAGGAGAGGTTTGTGATCTGAGGAGTGGTTGCAAATTTGGAAGTTTTAAAGTTTTGTGAATAAAATGTTTCTCCATTCTCTCTCTTTTTTTTTTTGGGGGGGGGGGGGCAGTTAATGTGGGCACTGTTCCTTTTGGGTGAAGAGGTCACCCTAATTCTTCTTTCATAAGAGTCCAACTCTCTCCTGCCTCCCTGATTAGCACAGGATTTTTGCCTGTGCATTTTCCATACATTTGGCAGCTTGGGGACATCCTGGACAATATGTGAAACATCTGTATTGGTCTTAAGTTACCGCATGTTAAATCGAAGGATTCCTCTCCAGCAGGGTTAACTCTGGGACAATAACTTTGCCTGGCAGTCACTTTTCATGTGTAAATCAGAGGGTCTGCTGCACTAGGACAACTGTAATCTTTGTCATGATGTTTCCTTGAAAATTCTAGATCACTGTCTATGTTCAAAAGCAGGGAATGGAAAAATCAAATAGGCTCAGAGTTCACTGCAAGGAACTTCTTCAAAGAGCACAGGCCTCTGTATCTTGATAAACAGCACTGCAATAAGCCCAGTGCAGACCTGTGCACTGGGCTTTAACCAGTGCACAACAAGAGAGAGGTGGTCTGAGGAGGCACTGTCCCTTGCTCTTTGTCACTGCCTGCTGAAGAGTTCACCCTCCATAGACATGTCAACCTCTGAAATGAGCTGGCATGGGCCATTCTTGGGGTGAGTTAAGCTGTAGGGGAAGAAGGAAGGAGGAACACAACCGTTTTCTTCTAGTGTGGGAAACTCTATTCTCCTGATGTATCAGGCTGACTGCTTTGGTGATGTCCTCTGGTAGAGGAGGAGTTTAAAATAGCAAGTAATTGGGGAGAAAATAGTAAGAGTGGATATATTTGGGGAAATTATGCTATTGGCATGCCTTTTGACTCACTGCCTGCACCAGGCTCAGGGAAGGGATGGGGAAAAGTGATCTTTGCGAGCAGTTGAAATTGTTGCTCATGAGAATCAGAATGTCATCAGTTATGTGCCTGTTGAACTTTTACCTGAGCAAAACGTGATCGAGCAATGTTCTTTCTCCAGACTGTTCCTCATTTTCTAGTCTGCTTTAAGCCCGCTCTGAGGTACACCACAGCTATGGACAGAATGCTGGCCTAGTATTCCTGAAGGACCATATCTCAAAACCTGGACTCAAATTTTAAGAAGGAGAGATGCTTTTTCACAGGGATGGAAAGTGGTTTACAGCACTTCCCCCATCCTGAGAGCAAGCTGAGCTGCCATGTTGCCACAGGCCAAACTTTCTCTTCCTACTCACAGACCTCCTGGCTGTACATGCAACCTTCTTGACCACAGGAACGTGTGAGGAGCTCATGGCAAGCTGATGAGCTGCTGTGACTCTGCTGTCTCCTTTCTGAAGCCCTTTCTGAAGTTTCTTTCCCAGAACAGGACTCTGCATTTTGTAGGTGTAACCCATGTCCTTTGCTCTTCCCTGCATTCCTTCACATTTTGTTGTACTGCTGACCATGCTGGTTTTTTGTGCTCTGCTTTCTAAGACCATCCTGGATGGATCTTTCTAAAACCCATCTTGTCTTGTATCATTTGTTTCTCCTCTGTCCCTCTCTATCTATCATGATTTATAGTCTCCCAGTTTACTCATTTAAAACCAAACCAAAACAGCTCCAACAATTGTGGCCAGTCTTACAAGTCTCCATTTCTAACTGCATTTGATTCTAATTTCATTGTTGGTCATTTTAAACCTATTTAGTATCCCACCATTGGTTTTGTACAGTTCTAGCTTCTTATGCACTATTTTGGTACCAAGCTGCATTCCCCTCTGAACACGAGCTGTTACATTGGGGCTATTACTTTAATAATAATCTCTTACGTATATAATCTTTTGTCACTAGATTGCAAAATGCTTTTCAAAGAGAAGTCAGCGTCATTACAAATGGGGAAAAGGAGACAAAGAGTGGTGAAGTGGCCTATATGTGGAAAGGCAGTGATGGAAACAGGCAAGATCTGTTGATTCCCCACCGCTTTCCATGCAGTTACAGGTTTGAATTCTGAGTCCCATGAACAAAACTGCTGTACAAGCAAATATAACTCATTAGTATTAATCTCAAAGTTGCCTGAATGTTCTGGTTTTCTTCTAGAAAACAAAGCATGTTTGAAATTAAGTCTGTTAACAATCCAGTCCTCTCTTGAATGCTTTAATGGAAGGGAATGTTGGCATTAATCTGGTTACATGTGATAGAAAGGGTTGAGGAGAAAGATAAGAAACAAGTGATTTTTACTCATTTGATCTTGGAATCCAGTGGGGTTATGAGTTTTTTCTTTTCAAGATGCGTGGTTTCATTGCAACAGTGGTGCAGTTTGAGCACAGCCAGGAGAAAAAAATAATCCATCCGTATATCCAAAGAGTGCCTACAATTCGCAGCTGTGCAGTCTTTCTGCTGGCCAATTCCAAATTAAAAGAAATGAAAACTCCGCATGGCACGGTCCCCTACATGCAAGCACAAAACTGAGCGAATCCATCTGTTCCTCAGAGATCTTCGGCTCTAACACTCAGAAGACAGCAGGGACCAGGGTATGCACCTACTCTGGGCTTCAGCTGAAAGTAAGCAGGATCAAAGCAATCATCTGGAATAAGGATGAAAATGCGGAATACTGCTGTAATTTTAGATATTTGTTCTTATTACATCCATTTCCATTTTTTTTTTTTGTCTTTGTGGGGTGTTTTAAATAGCTCAGGGAAAGATTCTAATTTCTTTCTCTCTTTCCCTTGGGCAAGGAGAAATACAGAGAAATGTAGTGAACTTCAGCGCCTCCCTATAATCTCTCCTGTGCTTCCAGGGCTAGCAGTCAGAAATGCAATGGTAAAAACGTAATTAATTTAGATGTATACAGGCATTTTCAGTAACAGCCTCCCTGACTGATTGCACAGGTGGCTGATCAGAACTCTCTATGCCAGTGACAGCACAGGAATAGTCCATTTTAGCTACAAATCGGGATCCGAGTGGGGGCCCAGCTTCTATTAAGAAAAAAAAAAATTGAATTCCATTCTCATTGGGTTTGGATTAAAAAAAATAATAATACTGCATACAAATTGTGCCTATCGGAATAGTTTTGAGAACTTGAGAATTTCCATGATGTTTAGAGATAGAAGCTGTTCACCCTGGCTGAAATGTAACCACCTCTGTGATGAAACCACAGATCTCTTACGAGATGTCTAGTAGCCCGAAGGCTCTGGCAGGAGTGGGGGGCACTGCAATTTCCTCCTCTCATTGCTTTAACAAAGGGAACAGAGCAGCTCCTTGCACCTATATCTTCCGAGTCTTTACAGCGTGGGTAAGTGGAACGAACTGGATCTTTCAAGTTGTAGCATTTGATTAATGCTAATTTAGACATTTCATTTCTACTGTGTAGAAGCATATGCTCCTTTTAGATGTATTTTCTTTGTACCTTCAGGAGAAAGAATTTAATTTAGGAAATGAGATCACAACCAACTCGCTTCAAAAGAAAGAGAAGGCTTCTGGAATAAATTTTCTGGGTAAGTAGATCCTTCCTTAATATATGTGTTTAATAGAATTAGTATTACATGTTGAGGAAAAAAGGTGCACATTCAGGAGGAGTTTATTTGCCAAATATGCTGAACAGGCTGTCCATCTACCTCACTTAAATAGCAGATCCTTGTTTAAGAAAAACCTGCTGAATGAAAATAGATCATCTTTAGCAGCAGAGAGGTGCCTTCGTTTTTAGTCACTACTTTCTCTGTCCTATTTGCCTGTTTCTGGTCGCCTGTTATTTATGTCAAGAGACCTTAGATCCACTGATACTTATTTCAACTGCTTTCAGTCTAATTTAATTTTGAAATATCGGTTGTAAAACTGAGTCATTTATGCATTGATTCTACTTGAGTATTTGGGAACCTTGTTAACTGCAGGCTTAAAAGTAACTGCTGTACCAAAAGCCATTCCGAAGGATGCAAGGCAGGTGTTTCTGGCTGTAACAGTTGAATCCTGGGCTATTCACTGTTCCTTTAGAGAGACCCAACACTTCTGAAAGACTAAAAGTGCAAGGTTAGGGACGTTACTGAGAGAACCTGAAAATATGCCCCCCCTAAACGCTGCAAAATCAAGAAGCAGAGCAGACTAACATATGAGATTGCTATGTAAGTAATTACTTTAAATCATATCTTAGGTGCTTTGGACTCTGTGATACCTGGCATTTCTTTTTCTGAGCATGCTTGGCCATATAACTTCATGTTCCTTTTATACCAGCTTTCTTTTATCTTACTTGCTGAGTCCAAATTGACACACTTTCCACATTTAAGTCCTAATGTTTACTCAATATATTAATATTAAGATTGGAGTTATCTGAACTAGGAGAGCAGCTTCTAAACAATCGCAGCCAAGATGAATTCTCAGACTCCCCACACAAGGGCAACCTTGCAGCCAGACGGGCAGCCATAGCTGTGCTGCACGCCCAGAGCCACTTGCCCACCTGCGAGTAGACAGTGCTGACAACATCATCTTCCACAAAAATGTGCCACCACCAACTAGAGAGAGATTCCCCCTGGTGTGCTGGGGGAGTACATTTCTGGAGAAAAGGAACCTGAAAGGGGGTTGTAGTGAGGTGGGTGTTGGTCTCTGCTCCCAGGTAATGGGCGATGGGACAAGGGGAAACAGCCTCAAGTTGTGCCAGGGCAGGTTTAGGTTGGACATTGGGGAAAATTCCTTCCCCGCAAGGGCTGTCAGGCACTGGAAGGGGCTGCCCAGGGCAGGGGTCGAGTCCCCATCCCTGGGGGTATTTAATAGCTGGGCAGACGTGGTGCTTAGGGCCAGGGTTTAGTGGTGGGATGGCAGGGTTAGGGGAACGATTGGGCTGGGTGATCTTGAAGGGCTTTTCCAACTTAAACTATTCTGTGATTCTGCTGGCTGACACACAAAGCCCAGGCTGCTCCCAGGGAGCAGGAGGCAGCTGGTGGGCTGGGCACGCCACATCCAGCACAGCATCATTTTGGCACGTGTGTCACCAGAGCAGTGAAGAACACAACACCTTACCCTCTAATCTATTTAATCTCATTTTTGGAAAGAGGTAGGAGGGAGGGAGACATGGACAAAGAAAATGTTCTTCCTGCCCCTGCAGCCAGTGTCCCACCTCCTGGAGTTTGGATTGCTAAGGAACGAGTTTTGAATGGCTGGGAACATGCATCCCCGTGCGAAGCACTGCACTTCTGCTGCTTTGAGTCTGCTCCAGCAGAAGATATCTCATATCCTCTTAAAGAAAAGCAGATGCACAAGTATCTGATGTAGTCACTGTCTGCAGGTAGATACCACAGGCAATGACTATTCCAAAATATTTGTCTTGTGATGCTCTGTTTATTCAACTAAAATATTTTGAAAGAAAGTGCTAATGATGACAGGATTTGAGCTTTGAAATTAATGTTTTTTCCCTTTCATTACATTGCACCTTAAGAATTAACAAAATCCTTTTCCATCAAGAAAGGAGAGAAAAAATCAACCCCTTTTTTATTAAAGCAGTATGAGGTGGAAGGGGTTTCAAGTTAACTGGAAAAATCATGAACGATGTCCTGACTGCAGGTTCTCCTCTGTCGCAGAGGGGAATGAAGAAGCTGATAGGTGACAATGGGCTGTGAAGGCTTGTACATCTATAAAAGCACGAATAAGAGGAAAAAAACCTAAAAGCTCTGTTGGAAATAACGCTGGGTCTTGAAACAAACTAATGGTACTGGTAGTGCTACTGAAGTCAATATCCTAAGTACCAACTTTCTTTGCTTCACCAGGTAAAGCAAACATCTCACTGAATCTGTCCAGCGCTTCATGCTAGCCCATCAAGGCGGCTTTAGGTACCTGCACTGGTGCCATGCAATGGTAGTCTGGAGTGTTTATGCATCTCTGGAGTTGCCTTGCTGGCACTGGACTGCTAAGGGTACCCAAATGATCTGAAAAAAAGATAAGGATCTGTGAATGAATCCAATGGATGGCATTCAGCATTCCTGCTTGGCTACACCATCAACTGACAACGAAGATGATCTTCTACAATGTAAGCCCCCTCTGTGTCTCTGCCAATACCTAGTGAACCTGTGCTTGCTTTTAGTTATTAGTTTAGAATTGTTTGAAACCTACTTATGAGCTGAGAGCGGTGAAGAACTTGCGTAGGAGGTGAACTTGTTCTGCTAGAGCTGTGATGGAGCAGAACATATGTGAAGGCTAAGGCGAGGTCTGCAGACTATTGGTATACTTAGAGCGGAGAGTGCAAGCTTGATGAATCCAAATGCCTTGGCCTAACAACCCCACAGCTAGAAGATACTTCTGGTATCACCAGCTCTATTAGGCAAAAGACACTCCACGGAGAGGTTGTAGGACAACTGAGCATTTTGCCAAGATGTGCGGTACTGCTGTCCTCCAGCAATAAGCACCTGAAATTACAGGGGTTACCTCTTAAGCTCCTTCTGTCTATGTACTCAAACAAGTTGTGGGTTCAGCTCTGTGCTGCTAGCATTTCTACTCCATGAAGACGATATTGGCTCAATGGCTTCTGTTTGGCTGGGGACTATAAAAATTATCTTGCTTTAAGTACTTACTGATTTGCTGAATTCAGATAAAAGTTGTATTTGGTGAAGAAAGGTAAGGGTTTGTGCCAGAATATCTGTACCTAGATGTGGCCTCTGTTGTGTGCCATGGAGCTGCAGAGCTCTGTTCTTCTCCTGTTGGTAGCAGAACGGCCCACTCCATGCTAGCAGAAGTGTGTTTACTGTCAGAGCAAATACTGGATGTGTTGCTTCATACCAGACACTCCAGCAACAGAGGCTTCAGCACAGCAAGAGCATTAAGGAAACTGTAGGCTATAAAAACCCTTTTGTTCTCAGAATTAAAATGTGATGCACATACAACAGAAATGGCCACTTTTGGTAAGACTGTATAGTCATAACAATTTAAACTGACAGACACTGAAGAGAGCAAGTGTTGCTACAGGTACCAAGACCTATCCAGAAAAGGTTGATCTCAGTCATCTTTGTGAGGACACACAGGTGTCAAGCAGAGTTGTGTCTAGTTACACCCATTGAGTTTAACATTCTGAAGCTGCATTATATTGCAAATCTCTTTTCCTCTTGACTTACAGGCAATCATTAGCTTGTGCTGCCTGAGGACAGAGAACTTGTGTTTATTTCATTTTACAGATTTTTCTCCATCAAAACCAGTAACACATGGCATTTTATCAATGCCCTCTGCTCTGCAATCAAGTTGGTGATTTTTAATAACCAACCTGCAATGCACTCTTGTCATCCCCCCTTTATTTTGCTCTGCAGGCCTCCCGAGGTGAGTTGCAGATACAGCGTGCTGCAGTGGCTGGCTCTTCAGAACCGGTGGTCTGAGCAGCTGCTGTGCACAGCTCAGGGCACAACACATCTTCTCTACTCCTTCACTGCCTATTTGAGCCAACAAGCAGCTGTTGATGATATCTAAAGATGGTGCCTCTGTGTGCCTCTGTGTGTCTCCCACCACGCACAAAAGGGCAGGGGACATCTGTTCTTAGGGTAAGTGGGAAGATAGAAATCTGGGCTCCCTTCCCTAGGACATCAGTCGCTGTAGCTTTTTTTAATCATAGAATCATAGAATGTTTTGGGTTGGAAGGGACCCCTAGAGGTCATCTAGTCCAAACCCCCTGCAGTGAGCAGGGACACCGCTAACTAGATCAGGTTGTCTGGCCTTGAATGTTTCCAAGGGATGGGGCTTCCACTCTGGGCAACCCATTCCCATGTTTCACCACCCTCATTGTAAAGAATTTCTTCCTTATATCTAGTCTAAACCTATCCTGCTTCAGTTTAAAACCATCAATTGACAGGTTTGTTTTAAAAAATGCTCACAAGTGGTTTGTCGCAAGCTGTGAAATGGTTTGCTGTGTTACATTGACCCTTGTTTTGTTTTGTTCCAATTACAAAAAATTGGGGGTGATCTCTGCTGTGTTGCCTTAAGGTTGCCTCTCATTGTATTTGTCTTATACTCTTAACATTCAGACTGTATCCAATATGGACACTCTTTTTCACTGCTTGTTTAAGGAAGACCAAACTTCCTTCTCACAGCCTGTTCAGACCAATCTCTTCTTTGCAGTGACCAGCCTGTCACGTGCTAGAGGGAGCATGCATTTCCTCCAGCAGAAAAAAATCAAGGTTACGGTCATACTAGCAAAGCTTTCTGTGTGTTGAGAGTGTGCGTGTGTGTCTCCATATGCCCTTCTACTGGTGCAATACACATACATTTCCAGGAAAAAGAAGCCCTAATGATAAATTGCAAGCTCACTGCTCTTATTCTATTGTTTGGCACATTTCTGTAATGGGGATTGTTAAAGCAGGCAGTGTTAGTGCAGACCTCACTATAGATCTCAACCACCATCATCTGTTAGTGGTTCTGATTCTTTGCTTAGACCACAGAATTCACTTAGAACAGAAAAGGGACTCATGAACAGTTATGGTTAGCATGAACCAGATAATCAGACCTTTTCCCCGGCTTGGATGCAGGTAATTGAAGTGATCATGGTTGATCCTTGGTTTCGTGACGGTGTCAATCTGGACCAACTTAATGAAGGTAAAGGATACCAGTCTGCACCAGGGCTAAGCTAAGGGCCAGGATCTGTTAATATGACTTTGCTCTTCAGCGCAGATAAACTGAGCTTTTTGAATTTCTCTGCTGGACTAAATTGGGGAGGAGCACGATCACAATGTGCATGAAGATTATGGGCAACCTCTAAAGGTCACATGCAAAAAATTAAAGACGAGAAAGCTCCTGATGTAACCATCTGGAGGCTCATCAAACACCATGGCTGTCAATGTGCCCAAGATCTACTTCAAAATGAGCTGAGAGCGAAGTTTGGGACCAGTGCAGGTATGTTTAACTATGTCCCTTGACTACCTATTCTTCATCATGCATAATGAAGCACATCATCTCCACTTTACTGAATAACTACCCCCCAGATCATTAGTCTTGGAAGTTTTATTAGTGGACAAAACTCGGTTTGTGTTGGACCCTGTGATGGCTCTGAGGGTGTTGTTTTCCCTTCCCAAAAGGAGACGCAGGCAGACCCTGTAACTTCAGTTACCATCGGGAGCAAGGCTTTGTAACCAATGTTTGTAATGAACACATTACAAGAATATGTATTGAAAATTATGAGAAAATTATATCGCAGTAGACATTCCACATAAATTTCTAATTCTTATTTAACACCAAAACAGAAAACTAAAACTTTTCAATGTGTTTGTACCCCAAACCCTTTCCTAGAATTATGTGAAATACAGATCTTGCATTTCTCTGGCAAAAAAAAGGGGAAAAAAATCAATATGTGATAGGGCAAATTGCAAAAGAAATTTTAGCTAAATGAATACATCTAGGCATTGTTTTCTGCTGCCTAAAGTCTTCTGTGCTTTTATTTAAGGTATACACAGCATGGAAGGGTCAATGCCTTTCATTAAGGAAGTGTTGAAAGGCAACATTTTTCCTAACAGTGTGATATTTTGGCATTCCCATTGGCTTTCTTTTTGCCAAGTCTGACAGTGAATTTTCTCTCCACAAAATATAATTTTCAGTGATTTTGAATAGTTTGTGAAAAATCTTGCCACAATATTTCCCTCCAGTTCCTCCCCAGAAGCTTTAGACTGGAAAGTTTTAATGTCATAATAAAATGGAAGCACAGTTATAAATTTCCACTATGTTTGCAGATTCTTAGATCTGCGGATTCTTAGACAATTATTTCCCTCAATATATTTCACTTTTTTTGTCTTTCATTTTCACAGTAGCATACTTTTCAAACTTATTTTGCAGATCTGAAAAAAATTTTGCTCTTGCTTTCAATTAATGCTGTAATGGATTCTTGGATAAAATAGTACTCAACTAGAGTCCAACATTGATTCAAATAGGGGTTGCTCATTGGGCTGTGCTAGCAAAACAAGCTCCCTTCTTAAGTGCTAATCTGAATCAACGGCAAACCCCCAGCCCTGAGGCCAAACATTTGCCCTGACTGATGGGATGGGGATGGGGACAGGGACAGAGAGGTGGGTGGGCAGGGGGGAGTCAGGATGGGCTTCTGCCTACAGAAAGACTGGAAAGGCATTGATTGTAGTTGTAAGGCAGACAAGCCTAGATCCTGAAAAGATGTTTTTACTTGTCTAACCAATGAAATAATTAAGAGAATTTAAAATAATTTAAACATTATAATATACTTTCAATAATAATAATAATGATGATAATAATAATAATAAACAAAATATTTGTTTAAATGCTGTACAACATTTTACTGAAGCCAGTTATGCCATCTGGATCATGTAAAGTCAAGCACATGCGTCAGTTTTTGCAAGACATGGACTGTAATTTACCACTTGGATTTCTAGAGCTGTGGTCCCACATGGAAAATACCGTTGAGAGGTCCTTCGTGCCACAAACCCACTGGGGAGCATTCTCTGTCTTTCAGTGAGAAGTCAAGTGAGTTATGGGTTTCAGCCTCTTAGAAAATGGGATTTAAAGGTTTCCGAATACTGTAACACGCTGTTACACTACATTGGTGGTTTAAATACAAACCCACGACTGTAACAGAGATGACTGTGGTACACATTCAAGGGTTTCATTTTCAGGTTATTAAAAACCAATGTTTATTTAAGATCCTTTCTGTATTAGATATGTTAAAAGTTCCCATTTTTGACAGGGAAGTGAGAATTCCATTTCTGTCAGTACTTAATTATATGTCAGAGATTGAGGAGGGCTGCAGCATTGGTAAAATATGTCCCTGGAAGTTTATGAACCTAGACTTTTTTAAAAGTGTTTTTTCCTTTTGATCTAGGAGCTGAGATGGCTTTCTCTATCAGAAAATCGTTTCTTTAGCTTCATGGAAAATCTGGGAAAGCCAACATTGCTCATCAGGCAAGTATGACTTTACCTGCAAGTCCTTTTTTTGCCAGATGTATCATCCAAAACACACACATATTTTTATTTCTTTCATGAACCAGTTTAATGTTTCAAACTCTGACTAGATTTTCAAAAAAGAGTGAAACCCAGGCAAAAATTACAAGGGACTTTCAACAGTCACGTTAAGACTTAGATTGCTTGGGGGCATGCGGAACGTGAAAGGAGCGTAAGCCAACTTCAGCTGGCGTGCTGAGAAAAACATACGCTTTAGCCATAGCTTGCATCTCTTCGGCATGAAGAACGTTGACATGTGCTGTGCAAAAATAATTTCATGTATTAAAGGAAAACATGGTGTTTGAAACTCTAGCTAATCACATAAAACCTATCTTGCATTTTGGAAACTGAAAGCAAGAACAAATAAGGAAAAAAATCTATTTAAGTACGTGGCAGCCAGGAAAAAAGAACCTGTGCTTATTCATAGGCTTTCAAACAACTTCACAGACTTCCCTTGAAACAGAAAATCTGCTTAAATGACACTTGAATTCTTGTTTAAAAGCTTTTCAGTAAATATTTTAAATCAGAATGTTAAAAGTGGTATCACAAGTTCAAAATTAATTTTGCCATTTTAATAGCTCAGAACTTTCTGTAGATAGGTAGCTAGCATGTACCTGTCCCAAGATTTGTAAAGTCATTGAAAAGAACGTTATGCATTAAGCTTGCTGTAAGTATAAATTTCAATACAATTACAATACATTAATGTATATATTCTTTGTGGATTATTATACTTTTAAGGCTAAAGAGAGTCATAATCGTAATCTTCTTTAAGATGGCACTTGCTGGGTTTGGATTTTTCAAAAGTATTATAATTAAAAATTAAATTATATTTAAAAATTAAAAATTGAAAATGTTCAAAATCTTCTGGAACCAGGCACTGATCACTAAATAATGTCAGCACAGAACTCCGTGCCATTGCAATGCAAGACGTAGAATTGGAATACGTAGGTTTCGCATCAGGCATTTGCAGCATTTATAGAGAAATATAGTTACCGAAACACTCATAAAACACATTCAGTGGATTTTTCCCCAATATTAAAAACATCTGTGGTTATGGACACATACTTTCATCTCCCTGTAGATACCTGCCATACCCCGAGGAAGTGAAGTCACCAAGCAGTCCGTAAGAGGAACTTCTGGAGAGCTTCACCAATGCACATAATGTCATTTCTGCAGTTACTGTCCCAGGAGAAGCAAAACATTTGGTAGCAGAGGGCTTTAAGGAAGCTCAGCTCATAAAACTTAGTAGCTTCTAAAAATGAGCTGCATTATCTCGTCTTTTGACACATTTTAAATTAACACTAATTCAGAAAATGAAGAAAAAAAGAAAGTCTAAGGAAAACATAGAAACATTTTTTCTGTTAAAGCTTTAAAGAGGTGGGGTTTGTATTTCAGGGGTGCTTTGATGCATTTAATATCCATTGATACATTATGTTATATATTGTTTACATTATAGCTAGACCATCTACTTGTAACATGAAAAAAAAATAAAACTGATGATCCATATTGGAATTGCATATTGGAAACACTTCCATCTCACTGATCACTTCAATAAAACAGTCCATGATGATTTTGTCAAATCGCTTCCCCAGCACCCTTACAAAACTGTGAGCTAAAGAGTGACGACAAACATTGCTAGAAAAACACTTTTTTTTTTTTTTTCTACTTTGGTAGTTTAAGCAATGCCATAAACCCAAGGGTCTTGAAAAATTTCCTCCTTTTTTTTTTTAAAGGTGTAAAAAATTCTGCACATTCTACTGAGAAGTTTTAAAATTGAATAATAAAAGCTTAGCTGAGAATGATTCAAAGGGTGAAAAAAGGTACTAGAAAAAAGAAAATATACTCCAAAAAAGCATTTAGATACATTTAAAATTTATTTTAAATTAAAAGCTGTTGAGCACCGGTGCAGCATCAGTCTGAGTTCTGTGTGGTTTTGTATGCATATCATAGAAATTTGTTTCTCATCTGATTTATGTTACTGATAATAATCACACACAAATTTGAAACATTAATAATCTAAAAAAAGTTATGTTGTACTGGTTGGAAAAAAAATCCTGCAGAAGATAAGCTCTTTGCAAACAGGAAACATTGAGGTCTGTAGGTGCACACATCCATACCTGAATATCAGTACTTTTAATTTTTTTTTAAAAGAGTTTGTGAGATTCTTCATATACAAAGTTATTCCCAGGTATTGCAAATAAAACCTCTTAGTGTTTTCAGCACCAATTCAAGATATAAGATGATTTCTGGCACCCTTCTTTATAGATGTCTCTAAATTATAAAGCCTACATGAATTTAGAGACATCTATAAAGAAAGGTGCAATATTACATTTCCTTTTTGCAAAGATTTTATCTTCTGTAGGATTTTTTTTTCCAACTAGCGCAACCTGAATTGTTATAGACATATGTATAGACAGATACCATCAGCAACCCATTCAAAAGGTCGGTTAGCCATTAAAACAGCCAGTTTTAACTCAGAATGTTGCTGTCAGAAATGTGATATACGTGAATCGGGCATCTGCTGATCACATAGTAACCACAAGCCTTCCCAGAAAGCTTTCTGTGCTTTTGCCACTGAAAAGGAAAATGTAAAAAACAGCGTAAGACATTTTCCTGAATAACCAAGAGATGACACCTTCCTCCACAATGTGTAGTATCGCTAAAGGATTTTGAGGGAAAGAGGCAGGAATGGGAAAGGGATAGGATTTGTTTGACATTTGAGGAATAGACTCAAGGAGCTCTGTCCTGCCTGAGCAGAGAGCAGCTCTAATCATTCACCCTGGCGGCTCCCAATTCTCTGTAGTGCAACTGGAACAGCTGTTGCTTTTAAGAAGCTACAGCTTCTCAGGCAAGAAGAAATCTGGCACCACCTTCCAAAAAAAGACACACACGTGTATACAAAAAGGGGGGGGAAGGGGGGGGAAAGCAACCCCAAAATAGTCAATGAAGGACAAAAATGTGCTGCCTTTACCACAAATCCATCAGCTTTCCCATCCCTTATCTGAGAAGCTTTTACCACTACCTTCAAAATGGGACTCATCTGAAAAGGAAACACACCAGTGTACAATTATCTGAACACTGTTTCTTCTCCAGATGGAGTCATTGATTGCAGGGTAGTTTGGGATCTCGTTCCAGGTTCTAATTTGTGGTGAAATTCATAGGCCATCTTGATTCACTTCCAGTCCCTTGAAAATCAAGGTAGAGACCTACTCTTCACAAAAGAAATCCATGTTTTCTGCTGGTGCAGGAATTCCGTGTTGTACCTGAACACATCCTGGCTGACGTATTTGGGGTTTTGCCCTGCTTTGGGGCCTGATCCTGCCATCATCAGGCACCCAGCTGATGTATTTCCTACAGGTTCAGTTATTTGGCCTGTGTTAGTCCCCCTCAAATGGAATCTGGATCTGTAAAGCCATAGGAAGCCTGGAGTTTGTCACAGGGGATACCTGATTTCTACTGGCCTTCCCTTCCAGCTCCTCAGCCTGAGCCTAAGGATGGTGTGGGTTTGCCGTTTTCCAGCCATTTGCAGCTGGCCATCTCTGTGGTTGTACCCAGTCGGTACAAGTTAAAGCTTGCTCTAATATAGTCTTGGGCAAAGAATAACGTTACAGTTTCAGGCTATTTGCATCTATTTTAAATACAGTCTCGCAATTTCAAGCAGGAAGAGAATCGATCCTTCAGCAAATATTACTCACTGATCTCTAAAAAGGCCCTCTGCAACTGGACCTGCTCAGCTTGCTCTTCCTTGCATTGGATTGCACAGCTCTTGGCTACCTTGTGTGACAGGAGGCACCCCTGAAATCTGCAGTCCCTTCTGCCCTGCCTTATCTTAGGGAAAAGTCTTTGCAAACTCTTACCCGTCTGATATTGGACAGTTATAATCCAAGGGAAAGAATACAGGTAAATAATATCAGAACAATGATAGGCAATCTATTTTTCCTCCCTGTAAACAAAATAATGTGGAATAGGCTGGAATGCAAACCGTAAATTGTTTCTGCTTGTAGATCTCAACACTGGTTGTATTAGGGTTGATACTACCATCGCCGTTAGGGCTTAACAACTGCAGAGGACTTGGAGCACCTCATACATAGGCCTACGTGGAGGTAAAAAATTTGCAGTAAAGAAAACAAATGATTCTCTGAAAAAAGGATTTTTTTTCTTACGCAGTTTTTGCAAAGTCACTGGTAAATTAAGGATGCCTTGTAACTTGCAGACCAGTCTTGCTTTTTGGAACAGGTTTTGCCTCACCTTATAATCTTAAGATAAAAAGGGATAAAATCAGTTTTCTGTTTCAGAATATTGTGGTTCTTATGAGACTTGCCCTTCTTTTCATTAAATAAATCTTGTATAAAAATGAAAAAATATTTATTTTCCATCATAAATATGATTTCTGAGGCAAATCAGAAGGAAACACAAGGAAAATCAAAGATGTGGTTGGCACAGTACCTCATTCCATTTGGCACAGTATCTGATTTGATTTTTTTAAATTTGATTTTTTACTTGCCTTGTTTTTTTCCACAAATCTTGTGTAAAGCTTCAGTGAAGGTGGAATGAAATTAGCAGCAATGCTGAAGCCAGTTAGGACTAAATCCCTCTCTCTCTCCCAGCAGAAGAAGAAGCTGGTGGTGAAAGGTGGTGAAGCTGAGAAGAAAAGCAATGGGAACACCAGAGCTGCCAGGGCTTCCCCAGACTCAAGGGAAAAGGACAGGCTCTACAGCTGCAGCCCCAGTTTGCACTGATGGTTCCTGATCCATAAAATGAATGAACCATCCCTCCCTGCCATGGGGCTAAATAATTCTGAAAAGTATCTGTGGGTTCGGGTGGCAATGGTGAGAGCTCACATTTTCTTCTGAGAAGAAAAGCTGGGAATTTTTAGCACTGTGGGAGAAAGAGATGGGGAGTGCTGACAAGATTATAAACCAATCTGCTTAGTCCCAGTTGGCAATGGAGGTGGTGCCTCTTCCCAGCTTTGGCGCCTACGGCCTTTAACCGCCATGTCAGGATGTCTTAGGGCTGGCTGGGCTTTTGTTTGTTTTCCCCCTTCCAAAGCAAGGGGTTGCAGCTATGGCTGGAAAAAACCACAACGTGCTGCTATTTCCAGTTACCCTGAGAAAACTTCTCACTGCCAAACCTGGGCATGGTGGTGATGTTCCCAGGCTTAAGCCCAGAGTCAAGAGATCTTCCACAGGACAGACGGGCAGGAATGCTTGTGGGTATTTCGTTGCCTTTTTCTGCTAAGCAAGCAGCGATTTTCTCTGCACATGCACATGCAGTCAATTTTCTGCTGTCATGCAGCCTTCTCCTTTTCTCTCTTTACCCTTATTTATCCTCTCACCCAATGTCACCAGCATCATTAAATCAGCTCTCTAGTGGATTTAGCTGTTTATCCTTCATTTCTGCTCCTTTCAGAGACTTAAGTTGTCTTAATCTAGCTATAGAAACAGTTTATTTTCTTTGAAAAGCAATCCCAAACAGAAACTACTTACCAACTCTGGTAATGGGCTTAAGAGAGTGGAGTGATCCTCAAGAGACAGCCTTAAATGTGCCCTTGTGCCATTAAATTATGTACACAGACACCCAAAATGCTCTTAACTACCTGTGTATCAATTAACGTGACAACTTGAATGCCAGAAGTCTTTGGGGTGGGAATGTAGCCCTTAGTCGACTTTCCTGGGGGCACCACAAAGCATTGGGGGCTGGATTAATGAGGAGATGCAATCCATGGCGCTGTCCCTTGGGCACTGAAGCAAACTCCCTCCTTGGCCTCAGGGGATACAAAGAGGATGAGGCTGGGGGTCTTGGTCAGCGTGTTGTAGTGTGACTGGCAAATACCCAAGTGCAGCATTTTGATATAATACTTCATTTATAATACTTCCTTTGGGGGTGTTGGTCGACAGGCGGCTGAATGTGAGCCAGCAGTGTGCCCAGGTGGCCAAGAGGGCCAACAGCATCCTGGCTTGTATCAGGACTGGTGTGGCCAGCAGGAGCAGGGCAGTGACCGTGCCCATGTCCTGGGCATGGCGAGGCCACCCCGCGAATGCTGGGTTCAGGGTTGGGCCCCTCACTCCCAGAAGGACATGGAGGGGCTGGAGCGTGTCCAGAGAAGGGCAACGGAGCTGGGGAGGGGTCTGGAGCCCAAGGCTGCTGGGGAGCGGCTGGGGGAGCTGGGGGTGTTCATCCTGGAGAAGAGGAGGCTGAGGGGAGCCCTTATCGCTCCCTACAACTGCCTGACAGGAGGGGGGAACCGGGGGGGGGTCGGGCTCTGCTTCCAGGGAAGGGGCCATGGGACAAGGGGAAACGGCCTCAAGTTGTGCCAGGGCAGGTTTAGGTTGGACATTGGGGAAAATTCCTTCCCCGCAAGGGCTGTCAGGCACTGGAAGGGGCTGCCCAGGGCAGGGGTCGAGTCCCCACCCCTGGGGGTATTTAAAAGCCGGGCAGATGAGGTGCTTAGGGCCAGGGTTTAGTGGTGGGATGGCAGGGTTAGGGTAACGGTTGGACTGATGTCACTTCTCCTGTATTTCTGGAAAGCAGCTTTCTTCAGAAATCACTCTTTTAAAAGGAATTACTTTTTCCTTTCTCAAATATTTTGTCTTAATCTTTCATTAATCAGCTAACTTAATCTGCAAATTCAGGATATTGTACAAAACAACCTCTATTTTCTCTCATCTTTTGTGAGGTTGTATTAGGGCGTAAGTGACATCCAATTCCACCCGTGCTGGGAAACACATTATAGCTTAATTACAAAAATAAGACGGGAAGCATGCCACTGATAAGGCATGTAGAAATGGAATTGTTAAAGGCCATCTCGGGAGGTATTCTAGGAACAGTGGAAACAGCTGGCTTTATTAACCGGCATACGTAAAAAGAATTAGTTTGCTTAAAACCATAAGGATGCAGTTATTTGGCATTTCCTCCCTCCTTCATCATTGCTCCCTAGCAAAATGGATCCCATTTTATCCAAAAGCACACAAAACACTACCCACTGGGATTTATTTAGGAATTACTGATTTATATTGATTTACTGATGTATGGGATCTGATACTCTGCAAAAAGCCACCCATCCTCCAGGTGTGTTATGTACACTTAGGATGTTACTTTTCTCACGTAACTCGTTTTGCTAAGGTCAATGCACAGCGCTAGTTCATGCAATGCAGATTCTCAGCTCATTTGCACGCTCGCAAGAAACTCGTTTTGGTTTAGGACGAACAACCTCTTCCATGGACGTCAACGGCGAGAAGTGGAGTTCTTCTAGTCTTGGTTGCAAGGGATGGGGAGCTCAGAACTGTCATGGGAAAGCTGTAACTGGAGTTGTGGGTTGTACTGGTATCACCACCAGCACCCTCACCTAAGAAGCTCCTATGCTAGGCAGTTTACTAAAAGGGAGAACATAAATTTTAGCTCTGAAATGTTAAAGAGTGAGTTAAACATGAGTGAAGCAGAGTTCTTGGAACCAAAGCAAGGTGTCCTGTGCACAGGACAGCAACTGTTTTCAGTGGGAGCTCAGCAGGCACTGGTACCCTGTAAGGCAGGACTGCTGGAGAGCACAGCTCTTCGAGGCCATGCCCAAGCTTTGATTTTCACCCTAAGTAGCATTTAAATCTTTCTTCACGAACCTCCCACCCCTTCCTCACTCAGCATTTTCTTCTGGAGTGCTACTGTCAGGACTATTTTTGCACTTGTCTCCCTCTCCTGTTTTTCCCTATTTTTCAATAAAAATTCATCAACATTTTCAGTGGACAAATCCGTGCCCTCTTCTTCCTGGCTTCCCCAAGAATGCAAACAACCTCCCCCCCCCCCCAGAATACTAGTCCTGGCTATGCTTGCAGAGTCTGCCTGGGAACTGGATGATAGCCAGTCTCATCACTGGTCTCCCAGCTGCAGGTGGGGAATCCTTGGCTGGCCTTTCCAGCAGCTGTATATTCTTGTTGTATACGGTATGAACAAACGGGATAGGGGGAGTCTGCAGGTCTAGCCCTAATTATGGGAATTGGACCGTGACATAGCAGTGCTTTCTCACTACTGTTTTAATCGCTCTGGAGCCACACTAAACGATGCAGCCTTTGCTAACCAAAGCTAGTGCAGGGGACACTTGAGCACATGCCTGTGGAGGAGCTTGTAGCAGTGAAAAGCACCTGTGGCCTCCACACCTTGAATGCAGCTGCATAATGTTAGGTCCCTGAGAGCACTCATAGGGCTTAATGGCCCTGACCAGGCTCACCTGGGACTCCCCCTCACATGCCCTGCCCACTGCTCCTGGTGCCCCATTTAAGCTCAAGCCTGGTGGTTCAGTTTATCTTTGAGCACTGGCCTCTGGGATTGGCCCTGGATGTATGCTGTAGGCAGCTGGTCTTCTGGGTGGACCCCCTTGGAGGTAGGCCCTATCTCTGTGATGGGCTTTAGGTGTATGTTATAGTCCTTTTGCTCCTTGCTGGACTCCCTGGAAGGACCCTGGACCTGGTTTATTGCTCTCCTTGTCCTGGACTGTTGATGGATCCTGTCAGCAGCACCCAGCTCTGGCTGCCCTGTTCAGACCCTGTGGGACTGTACCTTGCTGGTGAGGGTGTGGTTTGCACTGGGGTAACCCTTGGCTTCTGGCTTGTCCCCCTCCTGGGGAAGCCCCATTCTTGCTGCTTCTTGATGTGTCCTGTGGCAAAATCCTCATTTGGGAGTTCTAGTTGATAATTGCTGGCTTCACACTCCTATGGTGTTACAAGCTGTCTTCTAGCTTGTGTTGGAATGGAGTATGAGTCTGTAGCAGCTGGATTGTGATGGGAAACAGAAAAGCAAGGTTAAAATAGATGTTTTCTGAACAGTCACTCCAGTCTTGAGAGGGAGTTGCCGTGACATGGAACTAAATTGCAGGATGGCAGCCATAGCAGGAGACTGCTCACGTGTTTTGTATTTCAGTTGTTTTGAAGTTCATTCTCTCTAAAGCATGCTTGGTTCATCCTCAGTTCATGCTACTACTATCAGTGGAGCAAGGATTCAAACTGAGTGTCTCCTTGAATACGATAGCAGAGCTCAGGAGCAGCAGTTGGTCAGACTCGCTGCAAAAGTTGCTGTAGCAATTTAAGGTGCTGTGGCCTTTGAGCTCTCTGTTGCTGATCCTTTGCTGGATGAGTACCTGTTCATGGAGCTGAGCTTGCAGGATGCTTTACTACACTCAATCACTAATGAGTTGGCTGAGTTAGTCCAAACCATCTTCCACAGTGGTTTCAAGCAATTTGATTGCCTGCCCGATGTAGACAATGAGTGCTGGCAGAGTCCACCCCCACTGCCCCTGCCTCCATGGGGAGGAAGAGGAGGAAGGTGGGATGAACAGACATCATGCCTTAAACTCTGCATGTCTGTATGCAATGCATCATTGCAGCCATTGTCTAAAGTTGATGAATTAAAACCTTTAAAGAATATTTTTCCAAATAATGAAAGATTACTTCATTATGTAAACTGAAAGAGGTGAAGGAAAGAAAGTGATGATATTAAAGAAATATGGAAGGTGACTTGGCTATGGCCTGAGAACTGAATGGACACTTTGAGGCTTTTGGTGTTGTTGATAAGCAAAGGCAGTAATGGTCAAGGGTTTAAAGTATGGAAAAGGCTTAAAAAAACCCCCCACAAAAACAACAACAAAAAAACCCCGGACATAAGAGAAAACTGAATGGCAAGAGCAGCAATACTCAGACCCAGACTGTACAGTAGAATTGCAGCCCAGGCTGAAAGCATCCTAAATACAGAGGCAGCAACTTCTCCAGGCAGGTAATGGCCAATTGGTCTGACCTGGAAATTATGAAGGGAAACAATTGTGATAATTAAATACCTATAGGATAAAATGTAGCCTAAATCTTAGAAAAATAAATTATTTTCATAGAATAATGCTTTTGACAGTGAAATGATCAATTAAGCTCAGATCTACCCAGCTACATTTATAGTCCTAAACCACTATTTTGCTATGATATGTAGCTGTTTGCTGTGTAACTGGGGATGCATGTATTTTTCTGCTTAGCTTTTTAAAATGGATATTATATAGCACATTTGACATTTTAAGCTGGAATATAATTTTACCCCGGTTTTGGCTGGGGTAGAGTTAATTTTTTTCCTCTAGTAGCTGGCAGAGCGCTGTGTTTTGGATTTAGTATGAGAAGAATGTTGATAACACACTGATGTTTTAGTTGTTGCTAAGTGGTGCTTACACCAGTTAAGGACTTTTCAGCTTCTCAGCAAGAAGCTGGGACAGCTGGCCCAAACTGGCCCAAGGGCTATTCCAGACCATATGACATCATGCCCAGTATAGGAACTGGGGGGAGTTGGCCAGGGGGGTAGCGCTGCTCAGGGATGGCCTGGGCATCAGTCAGTGGGTGGTGAGCAATTGCATAGTGTGTCACTTGCTTTGTGTATTCTTTTATTCCTGTTATTATTTTCCCTTCCTTTTCTGTCCCATTAAACTGTCTTTATCTCAACACATAAATTTTACTTTTCTTTTCCTCATCCCACTGGGGAGGAGGGGAGTGAGAGAGTGGCTGTGTGGTATTTAGCTGCCTGCTGGGTTAAACCACAGCAGTGGTTTCATTCCGTGTGATCTAGAACTCAAACCAAGTTTGGAGGAAATAGTGTAATATTCAAATTAAGATAGCATTCAGTGCATTGCCTGTCTGCTAGTGGTAGAGGCAGCAGATGACCCAGATTCTTTTTTAGCAATATTCATAGTGTAGAACAGCATCATGTGGGAAAGTTACAACAGACAGGCATTGCGTCCTGATGCCGTGAATGCAGCCTCAAAGTCTCTCTGACCTTCGCCCCTGCCGCGGTGCCCCTCAAAGAGCCATGCTTGGAAGTCACTAATATCTTCTATCCCACATGCCAGTAACTCAAAACCAGATCAGGACTGATGTCCTCACGAAGCCTGGCACTCCTAGAACAATGCAAGGGAGGACAACACAAAGGCTTTTTGTTAGGCTTATTATTTTCCTCAGTTTGGCAAATTTTAAAAGCAATCAAGGTTTTCTGGGAGAAAGCCAGTGAGAATCAGTTTCCACTTAACTCATTGCAAATGTTATTTTAAATAATGTTGACTGTACACAAACAGTTCTTTTCTGTGCAATGCAAATGCCAGAATCATTGGTTCTCATCTTTGGCCTTTCAGTGGTGTAGTTGAAAAGCAACAGCAGACTTGGAGCCTTTCAGAAGAGTCCTCTAAGTCTCCTTTACTAGAAAATCTTGTGAAAACAAGACTCTTCCACAACGTTGCTTTAATCTTTTGCATTTTGGCGATCATGCGTAGGTCAAAACATTAGCGCTGTTTTCCTTTTCAAAGCTTATTTGGACATACCCATTCATCTGATGTGGTTTTGTTTTGCTTATACCATGGGGTACAGAAGAGGAATTTGGAAATTCAGTCAAGGAAGAACACTTGAATGACATGCAGTTGCTTTTGGATGTAACTGATGCGGGAATGAGGAGTAAGGACTTAAGATCTATTTGGGCAATCTGCAGCAGCTTGCTGTCCAGTGTCTGATACCCAAGTCTGCAGCGAGCTCAGATGGGTGTCCCTGCTCTGGGCGGTGCACGGCTCCCTGTGGTGCGTCCCACTGTAAGGACGGGGCTGCAGTGCCCTTAGCTCTGCAGGAGGCTGGTGCTGGAAAAGGGTCCAGCAAAGTCAAAATGCCCCCTTGGAGGCTGCTGCAGAAGAACTTCTCAAGAGATTTACTTTGAGACCAGATTGTAAAGAAGACATCTGCAGCTATAAAAAAAAGGGGGGGGAAGATGAATTTGTTAACATAGGAATGTAACTGTCCAGAACACAAGTGCTAAGATAACTTTAAGAAACTTCAGACTTTTCAAGATTACATGCCCAAATCCCAGTCTAAAATTATTAATTGAGAAGAGACCATGACTACTGAAAAATTTATATTTTGATGTCTGGCTGCTGTAGAATGATGAGCTAAACCTTTTAATACTGAGGAAGAATGGTGAAAGAAATACAAGAGCAGTTAATAAAAGAAAACTTCAGTTTGATTCCTATTTAATGTCTGTTTGTGCTGATTTGCTTTTCTGAATCGGAGCACTGATGGAGGAAAAAGTACTCATCAGAAAGTGTTACCAAATAGAATTTCATTGAATTGTTAATAGCAAAAATTACAAGTAAAAATTACGAGTACAGTCTATAGGCTTGATGGGAATCTGTTTTTTACTCTTTCAGATGAGGTAATGATAAACTCTAATCCTTTCCTCTGTAGTAAAAGCTCTTAGTATGTGGTTTGTAGGCCAAAACTTTTGACCAGTCCTGCATAGTGGCAGAACCTCTCTGCTGAGTAAAACTCAGCCTTTTTCAGAGGGAAGAGATAAAGCTGCTTATGCTGAATGCTGTCCAATAAATTTATTCATTAAACATTGAGTTTCCTATGCAGAAATCTTGAGACACTTCAGCTTTGTGTTGTCAATATCTCACTACAAGGCCAGGCATTTTTCTGCTGTCCACTTTGAAGGAAAATGCGAGTACTGATGGTGATAGGTGTTTGGAGACATTTTTACCAAATAATGCAGCTAAAGGAATGTAAAGAAAGATGAAATAGAGCTATTCTGGGCTAGAAAAAAACCCCCAACTTTTTAAAATAACATTTGATACATTTAGTTGAGAGTAGGCTATTTTTTTGGATTTGTCTGAAGAACTTGAATCCAAAGCTTTCAGGTCTGATTAGATGTACCTTAGACACTTCTAAATAGAAGGTAGATGACTTGGAATGTCTGTTTTCCTGGATGATGTTTGAAAAACATGTTTTACTTCAGCATGGGAAGAAACTTCTAAAGTTGTTAAACATTATTTTTTTTTGTTTAATTCCCTGATTGTTGCTCTTGGAGCATTCTTAACTGTGCTCTTGGCAATGTGATGAAGGGCGAGGCAATTGGTGTGCCTACAAGGAGAGGGGGAGCAGCCCTACCTCACTGCTAACATAATTTTTCTTGGACAAGGCATTGAATTGCATGTGCAGCAGTGGATGTGCTGGTGAGGTGTGCAGGTTTCCAGAGTGCTTCATAACTGAAGCTGTGCCTGTATTAAGCAAACAGAAAATGGGATAAATTGTATAGAAAGCATTCCCTGGAAAAGATGGCATGTCTTGCCTTAGTAGGGTTAGGATTTCATTCTGAGCCTGACTTTGTACTTGTATTTAACTGCCTTTAGCTGTAGCATAAAAGGATGGTAACCTTAAAAAAAAAAACCCACCAAAACCAACTGAACAAAAAACCCTGATGAAACTAAAAAAAACCACAAACAAAACCCCAAATCCTTGCATAACTCAAGACTAGTGTGTCCACTCTGTTCTTCCAAGCAGCAGAAGAGAAGCTCTCTTGGCCATAGAGCAGCAGTGTGCTCTCCAAGGGTTCAGGGCTCCACAAACTGTGCAAGGATGAGAGATCAGAACTGGCTGATCTTCAGGCACAGCCCTTCAGTGGCTCTGTTTGCTCTAGCCATGGTACTTGGAAGCTCTCAGCTACACACAGCTGCTTGGCTCCAGCTGGATCCAGTTACCTTCTTAATATGCCTGTTTCCAGGGTCACAATGCCACAAGACTTTTGGGGCTGTATCTCAGACTGAGCTACAGCCCCTTGTGCTCCTGTTGGGTGACTGTATCTGGACAGCTCTGAACTACAGGCAACCAGGAATGTGGCCTGGCAAATTCCCTAATCGCTATTCAGAAAAGGCAAGGTTATGCCTTTTTCCTCTGGTAGAAACAAGCTCTAGTTGTAACCCCCTCTTTTACTGAAGCCAAACACAAAATGGCTTCAGGGCTCAGTTCCATGTACTGTGTCCGAAAGATTTCCTTCTCACTGGCTAAATATAGTCCTTGATCACACAGCTTGAGTTGGCTAATTCACAGAACAAGGACGGAGCCACCCACTCTGGAAGATCAACCTTTTGGGCTAAGGCCATTAGCCATGTGAACTGAAGTAACAGTTGAGAGAAACCATCCTGGCATCCTGACAAGGATGGTTCTTTGCCTTGAGTGCTGGAACAGCAGTCCTGCATGTGGGTCAAAACTTTGTGTCAAGGCTACAAAAAAGATGAGCCAGTCTCAGAGTATACAGGGGGGGTGTGCAACAGTAGAGGGGAAATGAAGTTGAGAGAGAAGCAGTGTGTTTTCCCCCATTCTTGTATAGCTTTCTGCAGGGACTGCTGAATATTCAGGGGATATTTTCCTACTGGGGACTGGAAGGAGTGCAAGTGGCAACTTGAATGGACGTGGGGAAGGAGTGTTTAGGTCCAATAGTGTAGTTCTGTGTGGCAGCCTAGGGCTTCTTGGCAGTGTTGTATTTTCTTCTCAGACTGGGTGTAGTGCATGATCTGAAGTGTCCCTTGGGTTATGCTGACATTTCCCCAGGCGCTGGGCTTGGCTCTGCCCATGAGCTTCGCATAGCTCACCAGGCCTTCCTGCAAAGACAAAAGGTGAAGGAAAGAGAAGCATGTTGCTTGTCAGTCTTGCTTCATAACCTGTGCCCCCTCAACTAATAAATCTGACTTATAAAAGCCAAATGCAAAACTGCACATCTAAAAAGAGAGCATGTGGGGCATACCTAAAGAATGGGTGACTGGGAAGCAGCAACCATACAAAGGATCTAGCACTTGAACAGGAATGAATAAGCAGTGTCCCAGGGCCTCCAATTCAGTTCAGCTGGTGTAGGTAACTTAATTAGGTGTTTGTGAATGCTCTTTAGAATTGCACCTGATACAAAAGTTGCATTAGGGAACACTTTTCTTTGCATGGCTTAGATTTCTAACAATCTGCAGAAGCCTGTGTTGTCCTGAACAGCAGAAGAGCACCTGTATGCAGAGCTGGCTGCTTCTGGAAGCTGGCCAGGCTGTGCCCAGACCTGCTCCGCAGTGGGGCCATGTCTGGAGGCCTCAGCACATGCATATTCCCCCAACCTCTGCACTGGTGACAGCATTTGCTCTTCCCACACCCCTGCAGTGAGCTATGAGCTTAACTCCTTAGGGGCTTGCACTTGCTCGGTGTTACTACAGTTCCTCCAATTTAGCAAGTCTACACATAGCTCTTCATCGTGGCTTGCTTGCTAGTCTCCAAAGTACTGAAATATTTTCATCTTTTACCTGCAAGCGGATTGTCTGCAGTCCTTACAGTGGAAAGCATCTGATCATTTTCTTTAGCACAGGGCTTTCCCTAGTGTTACTATCCAGGAGAATTTAAATGTTCTTGATCCCATATTGTCTTCTGGGATCAAGGGTAATACAGGTTGGGCAAATGTTCTTGCAGTGAACAAGACTGGTATTAGGTTTTTACAGTTAAAGCAATGAGAACCAGAAAACTTGGAGGTACTGTTGGGCGGGAGGTAACAGAAGATATGTTCAAACCAGGCCTCTCCACAGCAACCAGCACCAGTCGGTATCAAGGTTCCAAATGGTGGGCAATTGGCTGACTGCACCCAAAGCCTGGGATGATGGAAGCATCCAAGGTGGAATACTGTTGTTGGGTCTGTACTGGCTGACTGCTAGATAGGCTGAAGTTCAGGGTACTGTGACCTTCTTTGTCTCCTCTTTTGATGACTTAAGGAAACCCCAGCAAACTCACAGGGTGCTGCTATTCTTTTAGGACAGCATGGCACGAAGATGCTCCATATGTGCATGAACAGATGACCAGTCCTACTGATCCATGCAGGTCTGTTAGTGCTAACGTTGTCAGCTCTGCTTTGCTGTTCTTCTGAGAATGAAGCTGTTTCAAATAAGGTGCAAATGACATTTTTGTAAGGCTGACTTTGAACTAGGGAGGCCCAAGAGCTTTAGCTGTAAGTGCAGATGCAGCTATCTCCAGCTGTGCACCAGATGGGGGCAAGAGGATACCAGAGGTTGACCAGAGATTACTGGCACCAGCTGTATTTACCAGTTCTGGATTTAGGTGTCCCTGATTGGGATTTCTCTCCACCACAGAAGAAAATGTTGGCTTTCCCAGTCAGAGTGGATATAGCCCACCCTGGACTGGGACTGGTAAGAAATTAGGCTCTGCTTTTGTTCTAATTCATACTTTACTTGCTGGTTCTTGGTTGATCCACACATTCAGTCCTAGTGTGTTGTGGAAGAGCTTGGCTGGCCTTTCTCAGCTTCTGTGGGAGTGTATTTGTTTTTAGCTGCCATCTTGGTTAAATTAATTGCCAGCAACACTGCCTGTTGGCTGTTACACATGCCGCATGACAGAGGAGAGATCCAGATCATAAAGCAAAGTGGAAGAAGTGTTGACAGTAGTATGTCTTGCTGGTGAGGCAAGGCTGAATGCATGTGTGGCAGAGGAGGCAATTCAGAATTTAATAGTTGGGTTCTGGTTCTGGAAACGTCCTGCAGCACCAAGTGCGGAGATGGTGTTACCATGCAAATACGGCATGACCAGCGTGCCATCTCTTGTGGCTTCAGATCTCCTGTCAGACAAGGCAACTTGCAGGAGGATCTACCTTAGATCGTCAAGAAGTTCCACAACTGGCAAAGCCTGGAACTGGCAAACTTGCTGCTGGGGCTTGGATGTTGGTGCAGTTACATGGTGATGTTCAAGAGAATTGTGGTACTTTAGGTGGGGAAAATTGCTTTTATTCTGGGGACTTGTCAAAGGGCTGTCAATGGCTCATCTGGGCTGCAGGCTCCCATCCTCTGCTGATGCATGTGAATGTGTACAATGGAGTTTGATATTAAAATATACCTGATGGCCTGCATTTCTAAATGTTGACTAGCCAAGAGTCCTTTCCAGCTGGCAATGTTTTGTGAATTTTAGCCATGTTTTTGATGCTGTTCCCAACTTTGCTGGTCCAGGAAGCCCTCCCCAGAGTTGGAAGCAGGGGTGGGGGAAAAGGTTAACATTGCACTGGGTAAGTACAGAGTGGCAGCAGAATGAGCGTTTGGCTGTTGCAAGGCCCTGTGTGCATGCCTGGAATTTAAAACCAGCTTTTTCATGACTTCAGCAGTCAAATTCATGATCCTTGAAATGGGAGATGGAAGAACAGGGTGAGGGGGGGGAAAACCACCTAATAAACCTCCAAGAACTCAAGGAACTGAGAGCTAGGGCCTCGGAGAAGGCAAAGGGGAAGAGGATGCAACATGAATTTATCATTTCTTAAAGAAGCAATGTTAAAGATGGAGACTAAACCCAGTTCAATGCTCAGGAAAGGCAAGTGTACAAGGAGTCAGTTTGTCTGATGTGCAGTCTTACCTCAGATGAAGTGAATGCTACAACTTACAAAGGGTATGATGAAAGAATAGCATGAATCTGCACAGAGAGAATTGGGAAGGCCAAAGTGTGATATAGCTAATAAGGGACCAAACCTACAACAAAAGAAAATCTCTGAGAATATTACTGTAAAGTACAAGTCCAGGAAAAATGCTGATCTCCAACTTAAGAGAAAACCATTAAACAGAAGAGTTTATTGACTGTTTCAGTTCTCATGAAAATGTCCAACTGCAATTAGGGAGCTTACAATATAAAGATGGCTGACATCTTGGACTAGGATATGAAGTGAACAGGTTAGACAAAAGTTAACCCAATTGAGGATTTCCACATCAGGTGAGCTTGATGGACTTCATTTCAATGTATATTTGAGGAGATTGAGACCAGCCCTAACCATCAAGGGGCAGGGGGGGGTGGGTGCGTGGGGGAAGATCAGCAGGGCAGTCATGTTTCTACCAGTTTTCCCCAAAACATCACCAAACAAGCTGCTGGCAAGATTAAAAGCCTTTATGGCTAGGGATAAGCAACATGGTCAAGTGTCTTGGCATAGTAAGACTTTGGATACATGACAGTTCTGTGAGCATGGAGAAACATGTTCTGAATGAAGCTTCTAAGATAGCTGTAAAACTGTTGGAAAAACATGGAAGCTCTGTCAAAGAGGAAGGATGCATGGAGCAGCAATAATCAGTTTCTCAAATATGGATCAGGGAGCCAACGGCCATGTAACAGTTTTGCAGGAAAAATCTGGCAGCAGAGCCCACAGATGCTGTGGGTTCAGATCCAGCTTGTGAACCACAGTGGTGATTGTTTGCAAGCTGTCTCTGAGCCCGTTGCATCATGCTACAGTGGGAAGGCAAGCATTACACCAGAAACTGCAAGCTGCTGGATGGTGTAGAACAAATGTGGAGTAGACCTTCCTCTCCATCTGGTGCTCAGGCCTTTGCTGCAGTGATATGTCCAATGCTGGACACTGAGAGAAGAAAAGCAGGGTGCAGGAGAGATTAGTGAGAGTTCTTTAAAAACAGGCAACTGGGACCTAAAGGGCTGCACCCCTGTCCTTGGGGAGCTGGAAGCATTTGCATGAATGAATCCTGGAGCACTGGTTATTACTGGGCTAACATAAAAGCAGAAAGGGGAAGGACAAGCAGAAATGTGAAAATACCACCTATAGCTGCTATTTTCCAATATATTAAAGTACCGAATATTCAGACTTCCAGAAAAGAGACAAGTTGAGCTCATGCCAAAACAATTGAAAGCTTTTGTTCAGCAGTTTATGCAAAACAATATATATTGTGTCCTTTGTTAGGTGAGGAAGGCAGCTCAACTAGGAGCAACCGGAGAGCCCTGCCAAGGCAATGTTATGGATCCTGACCCACAGTTGTAAAACCTGACTTAAGCATAGTTCCTATGGTAGCAAATGTGAGCTTCAAAAGCAAGAGCAGAAATAGAAGAAAGAAAAAAAAATTATCTAGAGGAGCACGAGTCCAACAAGAGCACAGAACTATGGGGTTGAAAGCTTCTGTTTGTGGTCTTTTAAGTAAGAGCTGGATAGGCTCCAAATTATAACCAGGTGGCATGTAAAACAACTTTAGTAGGTGTCCCAAATCCAGGAATGTGTCCATGTGTCTAGTCTTAGGGTGTGTAGATGCAGGAACAGCATGGGATGTGTTAGAAGCTCTGGGGCAGGGAAGGAATAGGCTGTGGAATAAGGAATACAGCTTAAAAAAGGAACTAATGAAAAGCAATGGCCTTTGCTACTGTGACTCCCTGAAACCTTTCCTCAGGGAAGGACAGAAAAGGAGGGTGACTGGCTAAAAAGGAGGGATAGAATAATATAACCTTTTAGGGAGCATTAGATAAAGAACACACTAATGGATCTGCAACAGGAGCAAACATGAGCTTGCATAAGGAAATGGCCTTGGGAGTCTGGGGAAGATATGAGACAAGTCATCAGGATGTGTCTTACTTGATCCCTTGACAGAGATAAGGATGAAAAAATGGGAAGGTGAGCCTGGGGCCTCCATCACATGAATTCTGGAGTAGGGATGTCCACTACCTGCTTTACCAGTGCCAGTGGATTACAGAGAGTGCCCTTCAGGTGCAGTGAATCTACAGGGTGATGGGGCAAGAAAGAGCCCAGGATGCTGCTGGGTATTGGTGTGCCCATCAGCATAATGCTGTGCCCCTGGCTACCAACCTCCATTAAGTGGAGGTACAAGAAGAACTATTAAGCTTGAATTTGTTACCAGATGCACAGCAAAACCCAAAGAAATTGGACCTATTGAAGTACATATTGGTTTTGGCAGAGGAACTAGACTCTTTTGTGTATGGCCTAATGCTAACAGCCTACCAGAAGAGTAAGAGGACCTGTCTCTAGCCTTTCCATGAGAAAATGAATTAATACCCGATTTAGCAAACCAATGTCCTCATCCTCTGTCACAGAGAAAGTCAAAATGCCCCTGGCCACAGTGGAAAGCTGGGAGCCTACCCACAGAGGCATATTAGAATCATAGAATCGTTTAGGGTAGAAAAGACCTTTGAGATCATCAAGCCCTAACCCTGCCATCCCACCACTGAATCCTGTCCCTAAGCACCTTGTCTGCTTGGCTTTTAAATCCCTCCAGGGATGGGGACTTGACCAGTTCCCTGGGCAGCCCCTTCCAGTGCTTGACAACCCTTTTGGTGAAGAGATTTTTTTTCCTGATGTCCAACCTAAACCTGCTCTGGCACAACTTTAGACCAAAGGGTAGTTGTACTATGCCATGTGCCTGTAGGGATCCCATTTGGGATGTCCTGAAAGCAGATGGCAAGGTTCACCAGCTAACTTTTTTGCTTGTTGGTTAATAATTTAAATTTAATTTCTAATATAGGAATTTATATCAACAACATCTTTGAATCCTAAAAAATACTAATAATCTTATTATGCACCAAACAACATCTGTTGTAGCAAAAAAGGAAAGGCTAGTGGCCCTAACTGTCACCGTGGCCAGGGCAAAGTGGTTCCATGTAATAAACTTAGCAAATGCACTGCTTGCCCTACTGTTAAGCAGTGTTGGTACCAGTTTGTCTCTGCAATCAAAGGACAGCAGTAGTACTTTACCCAGGTTGACCAAGGATTTTGCAGTACCCAGCTATGTTATCCTTGCACCATCTGGATGCAGGAAAAAAATATCATAAGCTGATAAAGCCCATGTTTCATATGTAAATGTAGTGTTGCATAGTCACACACATAGAAGTTAAAAAGTGAATTAAAGAAATGGTAGCTATAGCTATGGAAACAGGAGTCAAGGTAAGTTGGGAAAAGACCTACCTGCTACAGGACAAAATAAAATGCCTGGGAGTAGATTTGGATGGGATGGCTGTCTTCTCAGGGGCTTGTCTAGAAACATGCTCACAACTTCAGACCAGCAATGGCGTGTGAAGCCTTGTCTGAACCAGGCTGGTCTGTCCTGCACAAAACTTTTACACTAAAACTTGCAATTCTTTGCGGAAGCATCCCCACTGGCATTTCAGTACTGACTGGTGCTGCCTCCCAACTGAGAGGCAGTACTGGCTGTGCCAGTGTAGGTGGTGCTTATGCTAACAGGGTAAATAGGGGTGTAAAGGTCTTATGTCAGCAAGAAGGCTGTGACTGAGGTTACTGGGGTGCTATGACCCAGCTCTCCAGCTATATTCATGGGGAACAGCAGTATTCAAGGGAAGAGCAGCAGCAGAAATAAAATTATTGTGGCTGTGCTTAGCTTTGTCAGTTAACCCACTGCCCTCATAGAAGGTTGAAATTCAAGACTATGGCCCCGAGCCTTGCAGCATGCATAACAAGGATGGGGGACTATCTGTTTGTAGGTGGTTGTGCCACACATTATGTTTATGATATTTGTTTCCCCTTCTGCTAGTTCTCAGTTTCTCCTGTCTTTTTTTTTTTAAAAAAAGAAACTCCAAACCCCAACAAAGCCATGGCCCTGTGCTGGCAAATAGTAAAGCCCTACCTGTTTCCAGGCATAGTCCAAGCTGTTGTCATTCAGTCCTGTTTCTGAAGGCACCCCCTGGCTAACTGATCCTTGTTTTGTTTCAGTTGGCTGCAAAATGAAGGAAATTACATTGATGAAAAGGACTTGGGAATATGAAATTAAAGCCTTCATGTCTAGAACTGCACAATAAGGTCCTCAAAAGAGCAAATAGTCCAGTCAGTCTCAGGAGTCACCTGAGAAAGAACCTTAGAGCTTTGATATGAACTGGAGTCAAAGGCAGCCAAGTGGTATGCCACAATCAGTATCACTAATGTGGTTTTCTCAAACCATTTGGTAGCAGAGTGCAGGACACAGTTTGCTTTCACTTGGAGGGGTGTCCAGTACCCCTGGAATCAATGGCCTGGGGTGGAAACACAGCCCTTCCATTTGCCATGGTCTGATTCAGGCAGCACTGGAACAGGGTGAGGCTCCAGAACTCCTGCAATATGTTGATGATGACATTGTGTGGGGCAACACAGCAGAAGAAGATTTTGAGAACAGGAAGAAAATAGTCTGAATCCTTTTGGAGGCCAGTTTTGCCGTAAAACAAAGTAAGGTCAAGGGACCTGCACAGGAGATCCAGTTTTTAGGAATCAAATGGCAAGATGGATGTTGTCAGATCCCAAAGGATGAGATCAACAAAATAACAGCTATGTCTCTACCAACTAGCAAAAAGGAAACATAAGCTTTCTTAGGCATTCTGGGTTTTTGGGGAATGCATGTTCCAAATTACAGCCAGATTATAAGCCTTCTCTATCCAGTGACCCAGAAGAAGAATGATTTCAAATGGGGCCCTGAGCAATGAGAAGCCTTTGAACAATTAAACAGGAGATGGAGCATGCAGTAGCCCTTGGGCCAGTCTGGGCAGGGAAAGATGTAAAAAATGTGCTCTACACCTTAGCTGGGGAGAATGGCCTTACCTGGAGCCTCTGGCAGAAAGCACCAGGGGAGACTTGAGGCTGACTCCTAGGGTTTTGAAGTCAGGGATACAGAAGATCTGAGGCCTGCTTTACTCCAACTGAAAAAGCGATATGTGCAGCATCTGAAGGGGTTTGAGCTGCTTCAGCAGTGGTTGGTACTGAAGCACAGCTCCTCCTGGCACCCCGAGTGCCAGGGCTGGGCTGGATGCTCAAAGGGAGGTCCCCTTGACATGTCATGCAACTGATGCCATGTGGAGTAAGTGGGTTGCACTGATCACACAATGGGCTCGAATAGGAAACCCCAGCCACCCAGGAATCTTGGAAGTGATCATGGACTGGCCAGAAGGCAAAGATTTTGGAATATTGCCTGAGGAGGAGGTAGAGAGTGCTGAAGAGGCCCCACTGTAAAATAAACTACCAGAAAATGAGAAGCATTGTTCCCTGTTCACTGATGGCTCCTGCTGTCTTGTGGGAAAGCATTGGAGGTGCGAGGCTGCTGTATGGAGTCCTATATGATAAGTCACAGAAGGCGAATTGAGTTAGTTTGCAGTTGAAAGTCATCCAGCTGGCTTTGGATATTGCTGAACAAGAAAAACAGACAGTACTTTATACTTACTCATGGATGGTGGCAAATGCCCTGTGGGGGTGGTTGCAGCACTGGAAGCAGAACAATGGGCAGTGCAGAGGGAAACTCATCTGGGCTGATGCGTTGTGGCAAGATATTGCTGCCCAGGTAGAGAACCTGGTTGTAAAAGTATGTTATGTATGTGCTCATGTACCAAAGAGTTATGCTATTGAAGTACGTGAAATAGCCAGCAGGTGGATCAGGCTGCTCAGACTGAAGTGGCTCAGGTGGGTCTGGAATGGCAACACAAGGGTGTGGGCCCATGACACAGCAGGCCATCAAGGAAGAGATACAACATACAGATAGGTTCATGATTGAGGGGTGGACTTGTCCATGGACACTATTGCACAGGCTATCCACTAATGTGAAACATGCGCTGCAATCAAACCAGCCAAGCCATACCTCTTCTGGTATGGACGATGGTGGCTGAAATATAAATATGGAGAGGCCTGGCAGATTGATCATATCAGTCCCACAAACCACCCAAGGCATGCACCATGTACTCACCATGGTGAAAGCAACCACTGGATGGCTGGAAACATAACCTGTGCCCTATGTCACCACCCGGAACACTATCCTGGGTCTTGATGGTGACAGGGCACCCCAGAAAGAATTGTCAGACAACGAAACTCATTTCTGAAACAACTTCATAGACACCTGGGCCAAAGAGCAGGGCATTGAGTGAAGGCAAACCTATTTGTGGGATTGCTTTTGCTTGAGGATCTGTGGCGCACTTGGTGGGTGATGCAGAAGGATGGGGGAGTCTGATGTGTACCTCAAGGGGATTTGATTTTGGGTGAGAATAGCCAATGAATTAAATTGTATGATGTTAATTGCTATATAATATTGTATATCATCACTTCTATGATGGCTATGTGCCATGTCAATGGTATTACAGTAGGAATCACCTAGGTTAATGAAGAATGAACTTTGATGAAACCAAGCAAAGTGCAGTGATGATGGAACCAAAACTGGTTTCTGCGTGCAACAACCCAACGCCATACATCATCTCTCCTGCCCTGAAGGCCTGTTTTGACAGATGAAGCCCAGAGTCATGGACTAAATGAACTCAGATGGACATTCTAGAGGGATGTCCCATAGACTAAGGGAATGATATCTGTATGTACATATCTAAAAGACAGGAAAGGTGGTGATTAATTGGAATCCACTGGGAAGTGTGGGACCTGAGCATGATGTAGATGGTATGGAATAAGAGGTGGATAATGTCCTGGTTTTGGCTGGGATAGAGTTAATTTTTTTTTTCCCCCAGTAGCTGGCATGGTGTTGTGTTTTGGATGTACTATGAGAAGGATGTTGATAACACCCTGATGGTTCAGTTGTTGCTAAGTAGTGCCTAGACTAGTCAAGGACTCTTTTTTTTTTTTTTTTAATTATTATTTTTTTCTTTCCCCCCTCCCCCCCCTCTTCTCTCTCATCTTCCCATGCTCTGCCAGGGGCACAGAAATCTGGGAGGGGACACAGCCGGGACACCAGACCCCAACTGGTGCAAGGGCTATTCCAGACCATATGGTGTCATGCTTGGGGGGAGCTGGCTGGGGGAGAGGGATTGCTGCTCGGGGATGGGCTGGGCATCAGTCTGTGGGTGGTGAGCAGTTGCATTGTGCATCACTTGTTTTGTATATTCTATTATTATTATTGTTCCTTCCTTTTCTGTCCTATTAAACTGTCTTTATCTCAGCCCATTAATTTTCCTTTATTTTCCCCCCCATTCTCTCCTCTGTCCCACTGGGGAGGAGGGGAGTGAGCGAATGGCTGTGTGGTGTTTAGCCACAGCAGTCCATCACTTAAAACAGGGTAGCTAAAACTACATTAGACCCTGTACAGATGTTATTTAAATGGCTTAAATTCAGTTTAGCTTGATGAATTCTCACAGGATGAACTAGAAAGCTATGCACATAATTTTCTTATTTTCTCACTCTTCTCTATTTCAAATACATAAAATTAGAGGCACATTTGCTAGATTTAAATTTTTTTTTTTTGTTCATGTCCTGCACCTCAGGCAAGAAATTCTTCTTAGATAAAATCTCAGCTGAAGCTGGCAAAAATTTCACCCAGTTCATATCTTGTTTCTAATCTAAACAAAATTGTTACAAATAGACCATACCAGGCAGGGCCACAATCAACGGAGCCATGATGCCTAAACAGCTACAGCCCTACTGAGCCCTCAGGTGGCTGTGCGGGTGGTTCCTTGCCTGCCAACAGTGCCCCAGTGGCATCCTGTCACTGTTCTGTGTATCAAAGTCTGTTCTTGCCCTAGATCCACGTTCGAGTGTGTTGAGCAAGGTGGTTGGTTCTAGCACAGCCCTTTGGGGGAGCGGACGATTGTTCAGGAGGTTTGAATCTGCCCTGGCTGGGTCCTGGAAGAAGGAGATGGGAAGCAGGACCAGCGCTGTTGAACGGCAGTGCTGAGGCGCTTCTGCTAAGCCTTAATGAGCAAAGAGTGCGCTGGCCTGGTTTTAGATGTTGTTTTTTCAGATTTGTAATAGGATCACAAATCAGGCGGGAAGTAATGTAAATTGGAAACAGAAATGTCATTTTCATTCACATCTCTCGCATCTGAAGGGGCTGAGGTAGAGAAGGGGCCAGATGGCAGGCTTTGAAAATTAGGTGTGGAGATGGGGAAACCAGCAGGGCATTAGGGGAGAAGAGAAACCTTTGCAGCTGGATTTCTTTTCTCCTGTCTTTGTTTCCAAGATCCCAGAAACTTTCTCTCTCTCTTCCCCGTCCTGGTCAAGAATTCATTAGGTTCCCTAATCTTGCTCGGCTTTACGTTCTTACAGAAAAATGTGTCTGGTCTTTCCTTGTTCTTTCTTTTTCTTCCTTTCTCTTTTTCATCCTCTGTTTCTTTCTTTACTTCGGCTTCCATTCCCTCCCACAAGTTTTCTTCTCTATTTTTCTTTCCTGTACAGGCTTGGATTTCAAAGATCTGATATAATATGGCAGTATAGCTGTGCAGATTATATTATATCGATACAGCTTGATGCAGACTCTTTGCCTTCACCAGAGGTTCCTGTGATGGGGAGACAACAGTCCGAACGACCGGGTCATTTGCACTAAGTGACTTACCGATATTATTTTTCAGATACAATTGTTGCGATCACTGTAGTCCCTTCTGTACTGCAGGGAAAGATGTCTCTCAAGGTGTCCCAATAAATCAGAAAGGACTGTATTACAGATTTACGCTGCTCAGTTAATATTCATGTTTCGATGTCCTCCTCTGTTTTTCCTCCATACATTGCAAGAATAAAAACACAAGCATTCTTGGCCTTACTCAAGCCCTGCTGCTTGCATTAAAAGAAATCACCTAGGAGGGATATTACACCATATAAACTTGGAGGTAAGGTTACTACATCCTTTGTAGAGAAGGTGTAATATGCTGACTTAGTTCCTCACTTAAGCTATAAAACCCAGATATGTTTTTTCCCCCATTCTTTTGAAGTGCAGGGTTGAGGCATGGGCAAACATGTCTACTTTTAAGAATGAGTGGGCACTTAACAGCAAATGACTTCCATGTTATGTTTGGGGTAACCTTGGGTGGTGCACAGGTCTTGCCTGGTTTTATTTAGGTGCATGCTATTTTTGTTACATGCTTCTGGTCTCAATTCTCTGACCTCTCCATGAGGAACAGAAAAATTAACTCTTTTCTCTGCAATAACTGGAACAAATTTACAGGAGTCACTTTTAGATGTCACCCATTTTGCTTTGAATAACCTGACTGGACCTGAGTGCACCCGATAGAGCGTGCAACTACAGCATCTCTTTTGAAAATTCCAGACTGTACATTAATACTTCTGCATCTGTGAAATCAGTCACCCAGGAGCTACTACAGGCAGTGAGGCAATGCCATTTCCTTATCCAAAGAAATGGGAAAATAGAGAAGGGTCAGCCAGGCACATAATTTGTAAATACATAAAATGCCCTGCCTTGGCCTAGCGACTCACCCGGCTCTGGCACCCACCACCAGGTCAGAGAAACATTGTGCTAAGACACCAAGAGGGCTTAGCTCATGGAGCAGAAGAGCTCAGTCCCCTTCTGCATTTCTGTCCTCTTTCTGGTGACCGTGAATATCCTTGTTGGTCTTGTGAGTGCGTGGATCCTGTTAAGCTCTTGACTACAATTTTACTTCATGGCGATGATTTTCAAATTTATTTCATTGAGGTAATAAACACTCTCTATCCCTTTCAAATCTGTTGCCTTTCACTTTCTTGTAACTTCCCTTGCTCTTCCATCAAATACAGATACCCTGATTTTCACATTAGCAGGCACAATCATATATAATTATCTCATATCTCTGCCTGTACTTTTACTCAATTTCTTACTGGAATTCACCAATTAATTAGCATGGCTGTACCTTTACAATTCACATAACAAACACATGAAAGACATTTCAATGCTAAGGACTTTGGGAAACTGTTATTTTTTCATCTTTGTCGTGATTTGTTGGGCTAAATGTTTACATTTCTTTGAGCACAAAGGAAGTATTTTTAGTAAGAAAAATTTTTTTTGCAGGTGGCTCTATTTCCATGAAATCTCAATAAATAAAGCTTTGTTTAGGATTGAGTTGAAGGAAATAGTGCGGTTGAAATTGTAGAGAATAGAATGCAATTAAGGGAGGAATTGAAATTGAAGCTGTTTAGCTTTGGCTCAAATTGAAAATTAAGTTTCCTGTTCAGGACAATTCTGTCAATAAATCAGAATTCTTTCATTGTTACAGAAACCTCATGCAGACGTTTTCATACCCTTATAAAGTCTGTCCGTTAGAAGAAAAGATGTTGCTGTCTGAAGAACCATTTACTTCTGAAATCTTTCCTTACAAAGAAATGAAATGTGCCTGCAAATCTAAAAGGATGATTTGAGCATACTTTTGATCATAAAGGAGAAATTGTCCAGAAAATCAATAGCTTTCTGTAATTTTTACAGAGAGGACAGCCAAATTTTACAGCTCCTAATGGTGTATGAAACTGTGGGATGGGCAGATGCTTTTTGTTAGAATATTTGCAATCAGTGATACTATTCTTTTTGCATACATGAACATTGGGAGGGAATGTATATTGCACTGCTGGTTCACATTTGTTTCTTTCCTCCTTGATAGACAATTAGAAAATTTTTGAGTTTCCTGAGTGTAAAAATCTCAAGATGGTGAACTTGTTTCCAGCCTGGAGTGTCAGACAGTGGTTTTGTAGCCCCTTGCCTTGGAAAGCCATTGACAAACATTCGAAAAAACCAGCACAGAGCAATTAGTGGGACAAAACTTCTCAAGAAATAACAAGATAATCCCAAGAATGGTGTTTTGCACGAGTGCTTGCAGATGTGATAAATTACATCAAATAACTTCAAGAGAGAAGGGCTATCTGCCTTACCAACTCCTTGTGTTCTCTGAAACACTGCCATTCCTGTTTCTGGCTTCCTCTCACTATATTTAGAGTTTCCTTAAGCATGTTATTTTCCATCTCCAAGATCTCTCTTCTGAAGTCTTCCTTTTGAAGGTTGCGTTTTTGGCAAAGAAAACCAATGCTGTTTGACAGATGTGTCTCCTTGTTCCATCTCCTACCCTACAAGTAGGGGGTGTCACCCTTGCTCCTGTCCTTTAAAACAATGCCGGGGCTATCGCTGTGACCTGAGAGGTACTTGACCCTCTTCAGTGTTGCAGAGATTATCATAAACATCATTTATATTATTTTAAATTATGCAAAAGTTAATGGAGGAGCAGGAATGTTCAAAGTTTGAACCATGAAGGAAAAAGATTAAATCAAAGGAACATAAGTCAAAAAAGTCAGGAATATGAAAAATGGCTGAGGAAGGAGCCACCCAGGTGCATACAGAGAAACTCCTTGTTGAGTAAAGGAGTCTATTTCTCCCCATCTGGGCCACCTTTTGGGATTGCTGAGTCTGTACAGAAAAGATCAGCACTGTCGTTGCCAGGCACCTTCTCCCAGCCTTACCAAGAGATCCACACCACTGGCCTGAAAAGGAAGGGAATTCCAAAACTTTTTGGTGCCACCCCGTTCCCCCACTCATTTTACGCATGTTTTGTCTGTGGATCTTGAAGATAAGCACCTCACCATGGAGGTGAGTGGTAGGGGCTAAGGATGCTGCCCAACTCTGGGCAGCATTGCACCGCAGTGTTCCCACAAAAAGTTTGACACACTATGCCCTTTGTACTCAAAGCTGCCCAGACTCCTGTCCTAACGTGGGGAGGCATTTAGTAGAACTGTGTAGTAGAACTAAGCTAGGATTCCCTTTGGTATGCTCGTGGAGAATGGCATTGCAATTGTTAACACAACATTTGGGCTTTCTTCCTGGAGAAGGTATTTGCCTGAAATGCAGCAGCTATGTATTAAAAGACATTTATGGCTCAACCAAGCACCAGATTGGAGGAGAGATTTGGAAAAAGCACATTTTTGTTTCCCTGATGGCTTTGTTGCTCCCTCTAAGCATGCTGCTCCCACAGTCCTTGTTCAGGCTCTGAGGCTCTGGCCTGTTTGGCTGCACTGATGTATTACCCTGGGCACCCCAGACGCATGACTCAGGGTTTTGATTTTCAGCAAGCTGCAAGGCATTTCCTCAAGGCTGCTCTGAATCTAATCCTAACTCATTTGGACAGTCTCCCAGAGAGAGTCAATAGCAAAGTTTATTTCAGGAATCCAACCCCAATGCCTCAAACACAGGCCTTTGCAAAACTTGGCTGTTCTTTAATGAATAAATGATTTTGGTAAGGTTAGCGTACTGCCAAGACAAAGTACCAGCCATGAGGCTTGGCAGCTACAGCTGTATGAATGTGTCTTGCAGGGCAGGACTTGTAGCTTGTTGCTGCTTTCAGTGCAATCTTGTCATCTCAGCCCACAACTGCTTGTCCCCTGTTCTATTGACTTCGTGAAATCTGTGGGTCCAGGTGCAGGACCAGGTGGGAAATGCCATCACTCTGCAAGTGCCTGAGATAGTTGTCGATGAGATGGACTGTGAGACCATGAGTACATCTGACACAGGCTCAGATGCAGCGTGATTCGTCAGAGTTGGTTTCGCGATCTGATCTAAAGCCTTTAGGTAGAGGGAGGCTTTCCATTTGTTTCTGTGGGCTTTGGGTCAGTTTGTGCAGAGTTTGAGCCGTTGGTTTAGTGTATATCAATAGTTCCTTAGATTAGTTCCTAAATTTGAAAAAAAAAACCTCATGATCAAAAGTAAAGGCAGACAGAGATTAGAGGAGAACTTTTCTCTACTGTGTTCTATCTTCTTAGTAAAGTCTACTGTGCAGAATCTTGGGAGCTGAAAGGTCCAGCACAGGAGGCAGAAGGCTGAGTTTCAGTGAGTGGTGAGCCCCAAGGTACCTCAGTCTGCTGGAAAGGAGTTCCTGTGTTTTCCCTGTGGACAACAGTTCACTTCCATCGCATGGTTGTGCTGGAGCCACTGCAACAGTAAAGCTGAACTAGCTCCTAGAATTGCTGTGACATGCCTTACGCAAAGAGATTACGGGGCAAGGCATCACTTCAGTGGAGAAGCAGATCTGCCAGAGGCATGGGATGGGTTGTGATTACAAGGGACTGGTGTTTTGGTGTCTCAAGGCCCAGCAAAAGCATCCCCAGCTACCGTGGAGTGACAAGCAGGCAAGAAGGAAGGAAGGTGCACAAAATGAGAGGCTCTATAGCAGTCAGCAGAGCACAGCTTCGAAGCAGCACCATGTTGATGGTCGTGTGATTTCCTCAAAACAAACTATATGGGCAAGGAAGAACACGTTCCTCGGGTCAAAGATATAAGCCTTGCCTGCGTAGCCAATAGTACATGAGACATATTGTACGTATGTGTACCTGCACATGAACACACGAATGTAAAGAATGCTAAAATAATGAAATAAGCTCTAAGCTAAGACTTGGTGTGAGAGATGTGAAAGGAAAATGAAACAAAAAGTAGCCAACAGAGCTTGGAAAATATTTTCAAGCCTTCATAGCATCACTGTCACGCAGTTCCCTGTCATCACATGGAAGGTTCCCATTTCCCAAGTACCAAAACAACTGCAAGATTTTCTGCTCTGCTGTGCGATAAAGAAGAAATCTCCTAAAGCCAGGGCAAAGTGCATGGTTCTCAAAGACAGATGACAGATTACTGAACATTTTTCTAATGAACCGTAGTGGTCCTGTTCATGAAGACACAGACTTTATAGGGCTATAATAGAATAATAAAAATGAGCAAGTTCTAAAAGTTGTGTTTCATTTTGCTACCTTAAGTGCTCATGACAGCAGGGATCCTATCATAAATAAGATGCTTTTTCTCACAGGGGATGCATTCTGCCTGGGAGAGGTCTCCACATCAGCCTGAGAAATATTTGCTGAAGAGCTAAAGCCCACAGGGCAAAACCACGAGTGCTGCTTCTTGGTCTGGTTTGGCTCTCTCCTTTTGAGCTTAAAATCTGCACAGGCCCCCACGAGCGAGGCAGTTTCGCCTGTTTTCCTTTGGGAAGCGCACGCGCTGCAGATGTGCTCAGCCGTTGCAGCGGGCTGCGGGGCGGGATGGGGTCTGCGTCTGCTGCTCTGCAGCTGGGCGAGGGACCGGCACCAGACCTCCCATGGAGGAGACGGCTCATGGTGACTACCTCAGCTGTGAACCACTGTCACTAATCTGTGAGGCTGTGACTGTTCCCAGCTCGCTTATAAAGTGGGTAGACCACAGCGCACCTTTAAATCCCTGAAAGCTGCTTTTTGTTTCTCCCCACCTTTTTTCCGTCCTGCAGACCAGGGGCCTCCTGGGGAGGGAGAGATGGAGGGATCAGGACCTCTCGAGCTAAAGCTGACATCCTGTGGTGGTGTCTTTGTTTAGGGGGTGTTGGAAGGTATTGTACGGCACTTGGGTGCGTTTCTGGGAAAAGCACTGCTATTGTTTGGGTTGTTGTCTTAGCTGTCCCTTGGTAAAAATCAAAACAGAGAAAATTGGTGTCAAAGATGATATTGGGTTTGTGCGGCAAGGTTTTGGTCATGGAGGGGATATAGGAGTGGCTTCTGTGAGAAGCTGCAGAAGCTTCCCTTGTGTCTGACAGAGCCAATGCCAGATGGCTCCAAGAAGGTCCCACCGCTGGCCGAGGGCGAGCCCATCAGCGTCAGTGGCAGCGCCTCTGGGATAACGTATTTAAGAAGGTGAAAAAAACAACTGCAGCCAGAGAGGGGAGTGAGGATATGTGAGCGGAGCAGCCCTGCAGCCACCCAGGTCAACATGGCAGGAGGGGCAGGAGGAGCTCCAGGCACCAGAGCAGAGATTCCCCTGTAGCCCCTGGTGCAGCCCATGGTGGGGCAGGCTGTGCCCCTGCAGCCCAGGGAGGCCCATGGGGGAGCAGATCCCCACCTGCAGCCCAGGGAGGCCCATGGGGGAGCAGATCCCCACCTGCAGCCCAGGGAGGACCCCACGCCAGAGCAGGGGGTGCCCGAAGGAGGCTGTGGCCCCATGGGGAGAGGAGCCCAGGCTGGGGCAGGTTTGCTGGCAGGGCTGGTGACCCCACGGGGACCCACACTGGGGTGGTCTGCTCCTGAGTGACTGCACCCTGTGGGAGGGATGGACCCACACTGGAGCAGTTCATGAAGAACTGTAGCCTGTGGGAAGGACCCAGGCTGGAGCAGTGCGTGGGGGACTGTCTGCCATGGGAGGGACCCCAGGCTGGAGCAGGGAGGAGTGTGAGGAGTCCTCCCCTGGGGAGGAAGGAGCAGCAGGGACAGAGTGTGATGAACTGACCCCAACCCCCATTCCTGTCCCCCTGCATCACTGGAGGGGAGGAGGGAGAGAAAATTGGGAATGAAGTTAAGCCCAGGAAGAAGGGAGGGGTGGGGGGAAGGTGTTTTAGGATTTGGTTTTATTTCTCATTACCCTACTCTGATTTGATTGGTAATAAATGAAATTAATTTTCTCGAGTCTAGTCTGTTTTGCCCATGATGGTAATTAAGTGATCTCCTGTCCTTATCTTGACCCACGAGCTTTTTGTTGTATTTTTTCTCACCCTGTCCAGCGGAGGAGGGGATGATAGAGTGGCTGGGTGGGCACGTGGCATCCAGCCAAGGTCAACCCACCACAAGGATGGAAATATAAAATGAGAAGGATTAAATGGCTGTGTGTGGCAAGATGTATGGTTTCCAAGGAAGAGATTGAGCAATATATATTGAAGCTTGAGTGTTATTCCTGCACAACTTCCATAGAAGATACAGCCTGGCAGTGGTCCACATTTCTGTAACCGCTTGGGAAAAAAGCATTGTTTCAGTGCTTAACATCCTGGGCTTTTCACAAGAATCTGGTGAAGCACAGTATAAAGACGTAGCAGAGCTTCTGAAAATGTTTAGTTGCTGCCACAGGATCGTAGGAATACAACATGAGTTTCATCTCATAACAAACTTGAAGAAGGTACTTCTAGATTTTTGGCAAGTTTAAAGTAGCAGCTTCTTGCTGGTTTTATCTTTTTTTTTTTTTTTTTTTTTTTTTTTTTTTTTTTTTTTTTTTTTCTATTTGTGAAGGTGCAGTTTGGTTTTGAGTTGAGTTCTTGAACTGGAGAAATGCTGTTGGATAGTAAGTACAAGGTAAACCAGCACTAGAAAATGCAGTAAAAGGGGTCACGCTCTGTCTGCGAGGGCTGAGTGGGGACGGAGCCATCCATATGGATGAACTGAGCTGGCCTGTGCCTGCGAGATGTTGGGCTCTGGTGCTGGGTGTCCATCTCCATCTGCAAACTCACGGCGGGCAACTGGCTTCTTAGGCTTTAAATACCGTAAAAAGTGGCAGACCCATGTCAGGCAGAATGGGAAACCAAAAGAAAAATATTGCTTCTGTGTTTGCCCCAGAGATAAAGGACATGGGAAAAGCCAAGTAGCGGTACTCTCTGGTACTGGTAAGGCCATGGTGGATGCCCAGGAGAGCAGAAAATATGTCTCTTGTACTGGGAAGGGCCTGCAGGAAAGCAACTACCTGAACGGCAGAGGTGGGAGACGGTGACTCCTGCAGAATTTGTGCCAGTTGCTTTCCTGAAAGACCAGTATCAGGGGAGAGGCTGTTAATCTGCCCACTCAAAGGGGACCAGCTCCCAGGTAAACAGTATGACAGATGCTGCCTTTCTTCATCCCTCATGGAAGAACTAACGTGCTTCGCTTGGCACTTACCACTGGCTAAACTTTTAAAGAGAGTCATTGCAATTTAGTGGATGTGCTCTAGTGAACAGTAGCTCAGCAGATGTGGCAGCTTGCTCCCATACCCTATGTTACTCGTGTGTCTTCCCAGTGCAAGTGTATGTCTTTGTTGTTCACAAAAGCACCCTCTGAAACGCCTGTGTACTGCAGAAATGATAAAGCAGACAAAAAAACCAATAAACTTTTGCGGCAGAAGTAGGTAGTGCTCCATGAGTGGCCAAGGACGGTGTGGATGGTTACCGGTCTTTGTGGTTCCCAGGTGTGGTAGTGGTTACAGAACATCAGAAGAACTTGTTATTGCGGGTACCTTGTTTGAATTGACCCGTTCATAAGAAAACATACAGCGGGGAGTGTTGTGCTGATATGATCCCATTACTGGCAGAAATACCGCTCTGGAAATAGGCCAAGGCTGTGCCTTTAGGATTGCGTTAGTAGTTCCAGAATATGGGAAGAGCACTGTCTGAGAGTAAAGCATCTCCAATTTTCCTTAAACAGTTATGGCTTTTTTTTTCTCTAAGGATTCCAACTTGCACATAAACCTCATTAAAATTACATAACATATGTACTAAAGGGATAGCAAGAAGTTATTTTGTGAGGCCAAAGATGATAACAAAAGGAAATGAAAAAAGGGCCTTTGAAAAAAAAAAAAAAAGGGTATTGATTTCATTACCAGATGATGAATACCACTTGCTGGGAATTCTCAGATCTCCTGTAAAACTACACTGAGCTGCAATTTTTCATACTGAAGTTTCAAAATTAATACTGGTGGCAAGTGTGTGGGAAGGAGATATGTTTTTAAGAAAAAGCTGCTATTGGTTTAAATCATAGAAAGTGTTTGTTTCCTGCCTGCAAGTCACAGTTCTCCAGGGAAGTATGTGATCAGGATGGTATTTCCACTTCCATTTCAGGTTCGGGTTTCTTGCAACAAGATGGCTTCGATTATCTCTGTAAAAGAGGATTTTTATTTTGTGATGTTAGGAGGCTTTGGTTTAGATTCTCCGGGAAGAATTGTTCTGTTGCTGCCTGTTCAGGAAGGTTTTAACTCTTGACCTGGCTTTTCTTAACTTCATCATGTATTAGAAACCCGCTGTGACTCTTTTCCTTTCAGTGCCACCCCAGGTAGGGCAAGCAGATTGCAGGGCAGCACCTGGACAGATTGGAGCCTGACTCAGAACCCTGGGAACTCCCAAGGGCTCTGTTAGCAGAATGACTGCAGCAGCGCCTGAGAAGCTGTGTTAATTTGAGCTCTGGCCAGTTCCCCGCCATGCACCATTGCTTCAGGCTCAAAGGAACTGCCACGCTCTGGGATTCATGCCTGCAGATCAGACCGGAATGAAATGCATTGGCTGACAGTGCAGGGTGCAACCCTAGAGATAATGGCCAGAATGCTTCAACAGCTTTGTTCCTACACCTCTCACAGCAGGAATCCTCTTCCTACCTGTTTGCAGAGACCATGATATGAAAAAGCCATCAACAGGAGGGGATCAATCTAATGAGTTACACTGTGGGTTGCTGTGCTTGGATGCAGTCTTGGGCAGGCTTGTTCACCTCCACAGGGGTGGGAAGCAAGTTCCAGATTGTGTTTAAAAGAGAGAGATGAGAAGGGAAAGGCAAGAGGCAGAGACAAAGGAGCTAGACTTTGCAGAGGTTACCAGTGATCTGATGAGCTAAATGTGACTTTTGTTTGTGGGCTGTATTTGTCTTTGTCATTGGTTCCTAATCCTTAGCATTTACTGTGGTTTGGTTTATTCACTGCCGCTGCAATAATAGAGGTCATAAATTTGGCCATGAAACAGAGGACTGTCTTTCTTTTAGAAAAAGGGAGTGATAACAATAGACAGCAAACTGAATTTTCTCCCTTCCTGGCCACAAAGTTAAGTAACTTTGGACAGCAGACTGCCTACTGCAAGAGGCAAGAGACTTGAGTCAATTTATTGGTGAAATCTTCTGACAAATCAGGGATTCCCAGCTCCTCCTGTACAGAATGGACACCAGGAGCTTCCGTCCCTCTCAGATACCTCTTTCGGAATGGTTCCCTGCTGTGTTGCCTGTTACCTTCTGCCCAGCCCTGTGCCCTTGAGCTACTGCACAAATCTGTGTTAAATCTCGTCCGCTTGGACTGTGGCAGCAACTGCTACCAAGCTTAGAAAATCACCTGTGTTGTCGGCTTGAAGGGAGCGAACAGTGAGGAAGCATTGAACGTTGGGGTCCCTGGGCTCTCCAGACCGCAGTTTGGGAGCAATGTGTAGTCAGGAGCAGAACAATAGCACAAACCCAGTGTCACTGGTGGCAAGCTGTGGAATGTATCAACAGAACGGAAGGGAAATGGTCCAAGATGGCTTTAGTGCACAGGGTTCCCAACTCTTGTTGGGGGAAAGGGATACGTGGAAACGAATTTTATTCCTTCCCCCAACGCTGCTGGCAAAGATGTGCTGCTTACGGGTCAGGGAGAAAATGGCTAAAGCAGTAACAGGGCCACACGTGCTCACATTCCTGCAAGCCAGGCTGTCCCCTAAGGGGTTCCTCTGGAGAAAGGGTTTCATCATAGACAGCCTCTCCGCTAAGCCAGAACGTGTCCCTTCACCAGCCGCTAATTCAAACCGGCTTCCTGGACCAATTCGTTGCAAAGCATTTCAAATAAACACCCTCCTTCCACAAGGCTTCCATCCAGCCTTGGTCATGACTGCTGCAGCATGTGAACTTGGCAAAAAAGGGCAGGCTCTGGAGAGTGCTTGTTGAGCGAGGAGGCCGCAGAGCACGCTGTCAGCCAGCGGAGCAAACCCCATAGCCTCGTACAGCAGATTTTAGTAGCTACAAGGCTCAATCGTTTTGAAGATGGGGATGGATAAGTCTTCCGTATGCTTGGATTCTTAGGCTAATGCCCAACTGAAAGTTAAAATCTATGGTGTTGGAGTGAAAAATGCAGCAAAATGAGAGCGCTAGTGCAGTGTGTAACCCAAGTGGTTGGGTGCAAGTCAAAGCTTCATAAACCTTGAGGCGAGTTTCAGCTGCTTGGTATGTAGATGACTCTAGATCGAGATCAGGGCGTTCAGGAAAAAAATATGTTTTTCTCTCCCAAAACTTGGGCTCCTGATTTCTGTTTTCTTTCTCACTTGGCTCAATACAAACACGAGTATTCAATACTAAGGCAGATGCTCACTTGTTAAAAAGTTGATGGCTTTTTTACCATGAAAGAAGCACTTGTGGGAAACCTCAAACTGCTCTTTGGGATCCCAGGGCTTTCCAGAGAGCTGCACTGTGGTGATTGCAGTGCCGCTGCCAGATGCAGGAGAAGGGGTGCCTGGCTCCCCTTTCTGCCTAATGTGTTTCTTTTCTGGACCTGCATCCTTATCTCCAAACCCAGACAGAGCTGGGAACTAATTTGTATTTAGTTTTGTATTTGTAGTTCAAAGACAAAAAAACATTAGATGGGTGGTCAGAAACCCCGGGCTATCTAAAGCTGTAGCCCTAGGCTATCTCCCCCTCTGGTCCAGTTCCCACAGGGATGTTGCTAGTGACTTTTTTTTCATTTCTGTTTTTTTTTTTAGAGTGGTCTCATTTGTGCCTTTCCTACTGTTTTTCCTTTGTGACTGGTTATCCGTTTTCTGTTTGGCTTATTGTTGTAGCACAGAATATTTTCTCAGCAACTGAACTAGGCATGTGGCCATCATCTGCAGAGATTGAAGAGAGAAGCGCCAGCCAGAGCCATGCTTACTTCTCCTGTCCCTTGCTGGAAGGGGAGGTTGAGCTTCAGCAGTTAAATAGTTCTGGACTTACATACATACTACACAGCGTAGATGAGGGAAAGGGAACATTAATACCTGCTCTATATGGATTTGGGTTTCCTTCAAACATTGAGCTGGGAAATAATTTCCGTCTTTCCCCTCTGTAAAACCGCCAGTCACTGTGCTGACTGCACAGAACCTGCTTGTTGTGAGAGCATGGTAAAGCTGAGAGAGGGAGGGAGCCACCAGGTTGCCCTTGGCATTCCCTCTTCCAGCAAACTGCAGCAGGATTGCACCTACAGTTGGTGCTACCAGGATGAGGTGGCTGCAGCTGTAGGAGCAGCCCACCACACTGTGGGTTGGAGGTCAACCACCTCCCAGCTCAAGCCAAACGCACATGCACTTAAGTAGCCTGAAGACTCCATGAAAGAAAGGCGCGTTTGGTGCTGAAATTTGGTTCTGCCAGATGTGTGCTTAGCAAAGCAAACACAGCCATGGTTGTCCTTACATGAGTGTTCTGGGAAATCACAGAATCCCAGCGTGGCAGGGGTTGGAAGGGCCCTCAGGAGATCACCCACTCCAACCCCCCTGCTCAAGCAGGCTCACCCAGAGCAGGGGGCACAGGACATTGTCCAGGTGGGGCTTTGAATATCTCCAGAGAAGGAGACTCCACAGCCCCCCTGGGCAGCCTGTGCCAGGGCTCGGTCACCCTCAAAGTACAGAAGTTCTTCCTCACGTTCAACTGGAACCTCTTCTGCTTCAGTTTGTGCCCATTGCCCCTTGTCCTGGCGCTGGGCACCACTGAGAAGAGTCTGGTTCCGTCCTCATGACATCCACCCTTAAGATATTTGTACGTGTTGATGAGATCCCCTCTCAGCCTTCTCTTCTCCAGGCTAAACAAGCCCAGCTCCCTCAGCCTTTCCTTGTAGGGGAGATGCTCCAGTCCCCTCATCATCTTTGTAGCCCTCCCCTGGACTCTCTCCAGTAGTTCCTCATCCTTCTAATCTTTCTTTCAAATCTTTCTTTGCTTTCATGCAAAAGTATAGGCTTGTGTATAAATTCCCAGATTTTTAACTCCTGCACACTTTTGCCTCTCTGGTGATAACAGGCAATGAAATCGCGGTCAGTCCCCAAAGATAAGCATGTTGCTGTTAAAGCGCTAGGTTTAGCGATTTGGCTATGTCTGGATCAAATCAAGTGGTATTTCTCTTATGCCAGATTTTAACCATAGCTATGACTTGCATGCGCAGGCTGTAAACAATCTTCTCTGTGCATTTCTTTTCATGCTGCTTCTAAGAACCAGAATCAGCATTCTGGGACCAACACATTTAATTTTTTTAGTATCTTGAAGACAGGTTTGCCTGAAATTACGGCTCATAAGGAAATTTCAGGCAGCTAACAATCTAAAAATATTATTGTTTGTAAAGAAAGCCATGTCTATTCTTCATTTGAGACACATTTATCCTGTTTAACTGCATACCTGAGTCATCTGGCTGCTCCTCAAAGCTATTTTTCACATTTTCAGCACCTTCTTTCCCTCAGATCCATCTGAGTTCTTGGATAACTCAAAAAATGGTCACTTCCATTGTTTTTTAAACAACCGCCTATTTGTCAGAATTCGTTCTCAAGGAAGGCTGGCCACTTTGGTGTATCTGCCACAGGGGCTGTATGGCACCAGCAGGTCCTGCAGCAATAAGCACAAGCTACACACATGCTTCGGACTAGGCTCTCTTACAATGCATTCGTAACTCCTGCAGACAGAGGGTGATAAGGAAAAAGCACAGAAGCAAAGGCTGGCATTACCAATGATATTCAGGTGTCTGAAATTAACAGGAATGAGGCACTTAATATCTTCTCATAGCTTTTGGGCAAAACGAAATGTCAGTAGTCCCGAGATCCTTCAAACCTTGCTTAAGGCCTGTCCCAGTTTCCACCAGTGAACTTTCCCATGCCACCTATATTCCTGCAGCAGACACATACACAACCAATGAGGGTCTCAGCACTTGCCAAGCCAGAGGGAATGAGAGAAATGGCCCACGGTAAAAGCATTTTCCTCAGAGATCTGAGAGTGATCACTGCTGCTTGGATGGCTTCAATGTTTTATGCAATGTAGAGCAGCTTTGAAGGAAACCACAGAATACCCTGTTGTCCACTTTGCCCTGTTACTAGGGTGTGCATTGAAGAAACCATAGAATCGTAGAATCCCAGGTTGGAAGGGACTTCAAGGATCATCTGGTCCAACCTTTCCAGGCAAGAGCCCAATCTAGACAAGATGGCCCAGCACCCTGTCCAGCTGACGCTTGAAAGTGTCCAATGTGGCAGAGTCAACCCCTCCCCTGGGGAGATTATTCTAATGGGTGACTGTTCTCACAGGGAAAAATTTCCCTCTCATGTCCAATCAGGATCTCCCCAAGAGCAACTTGTCCTCTCCATGGGACTCCTTGTGAAAAGGGAGTCTCCATCTTCCTTGTAGCCACCCGTTACATACTGGTAGACGGTGATGAGATCCCCTCGGAGCCTCCTTTGCTCAAGGCTGAACAAACCCAGCTCTCTCAGCCCATCCCCATACGGCTGAGAAAGGCTTCCCAGGCCTTGGATCACCTTGGTGGCCCTGCTCTGGGCCCCCTGAGTGATGAGAGTTCAACTCTGTGCTCTGGAGGAAGAAATGAAATGGAGACTGGTTGCTTTCCCACAGCCTGAGTGCTCTGGCTTTTTACTGGGGGGGCGGGGCAGAGCTGCTGCCTCCCGGTCATACCACGTTGATTGGATTGCAAGGCTCCTGCTCTGCCTGTGTGCCATGTTGGGAGGCTGGACACCTAACTCTGGGGGCGGAGGGTCCCACCAGTTCCAGCCTGAGGTTGTTTTCTTTGTATTGTAGAGAGGCAAGGCCAAGCTGGGATACGAAACCCAGAAAGTGATGTGCTGCTTCCTCTTCTGCAAGGCACATGAAGGCCTTTCAAGATGGCCCCAATGCCATCGACACCTCAGAGCCCAAGTGTTTTCTTCTGGCTCCATGTTTCCAAAGGCCAAAGATCAACGCGAGGAAGGATGTAGACAACAGTTGTGCGGCCCTGTCAAAAAGCACTCATATAATCTTTCCTTGCTTACCAGGGACATGAACAGCTTCATAATAGCCACATCATTTGCTCCCAGGACCAGTTAAGTTATTGGGTGAAGCAATCACTGCCTGTTTGAGAATCAAAGAATCCCAGGTTGGAAGGGACCTCAAGGATCATCTGGTCCAACCTTTCTAGCTAAGAGCACAAAGAGAAGGTTTGATGTTAGGTGCAGTCACGTGGGGAACCTTAAAAGTTTTTTTTTAATCATCCACGATAGTGACTGCCAAAGCGCTGGCGTCTATCCAAACAGGTGGCTAATGAAGCCATTCCCACATTACCCGCATCGGCACCTTTGTAATTTACTGAACGGCTCTGCTCCTCACTGTGGATTTGCTGTCATCATTAAGTTATGGCATTTGCTTTTATTTGCTTGTTTGCCTTCCAGATATACTGATCTTTATCGATCAAATAGTCTGTCTCACCTTGTGAAGGAAGGGTATTTCTAGCTTGCTTATGTTACATTAGCATTCAAAAATAAGATCGAGGAATCACATATTATTTGGGATTTTTTGATTCTTAAATAATTCACAGAATCAAACCAGGTCCTTACAGCCAGGTTGACGAAAATTAACTTCAACTTAAGGCCAGTAACTGAACTTCAGGATGCTGGAGGCAACAGCAACTTTACAACTTTTCTGTAAGCGATGCCCTGATATGCCTAGAATATTTCTTTTTTTTTTTTTTTTTTTTTTTTTTACTGTGTACCGAGAACCAGAAAGCTATGAAAAACACTGAGCCTCCATTTTTCAACCATGACTCTACAGAAATCCCATTTAGGAATGTGGATGAATTGCACAGTGCAACTTAACCCAGCTGACTGCTCCGGCGTTTGAAAACCTTTCCTAGCTTGTACAATAATGTGCTAATTATAAAAAGAGCGGACAATGCTTTTACTAATCCCTCTGATTTTTCTACCACAGCCTACTGCACGCTTCTGTTTGTACAGCCTGTGCTGGTCGGAGTTACCTTGTCTGACTGGTACGCTCGTCCCTGCAAAACTTCTACGGCGGGGACAGTTATAATGGCAAGACTGCACATTTCACAGAGCATCTTTGCTCTGTGTGAGATGGTGGATTGCTTGAAATGGGCTTGTAAAACCCACTCAACATTTGCCTTTCCTTTACGAGAGATGTATTTTGACTGGGCTGAAGTCAATCACTTACCAATTTAGGAATAGAAAGATAAGCTGCTGCTCATGTATAATATAAGCATTCCCAAGACCTGTGCCTGTGTGACAGTTTAGAAATGGATCTAATTGCTTGCTTTTTTTTCCCCCAGGACTTTGAATTCCAGAACCAAGAGGCAATTTGATGCTGTCAATGCTTAAAAAACCGTGTTGATTCATAGTGTCAATTATCACTACTAGGTACGTGTCAACTTCCAGCTGAGGGGCTATGATGAGAAAATAATCTAAAACATATGCTCGTCTGTATCCATTTTCTTCCTGTATCTGCCTGATCAAAACTTGTGACAGAAGGTGGCATTTCCATCAATCTGGAAAAAGTTGTTCATGGTCTTGTATCGTTCCTAGATTCAATAATCTTTGTTGGTTTTATCCCTGTGCAACTTTTTGAAATATAGACACGGAACAGAATGCTTGCTGGCAATTAAATTAGGACTTGCTCCTTGTTTAAATGGATGCAATTAAAATCTTGCATACACATGGTGGTGTCCTTGATCAAACCTCTTGACAATTTTTCCTGAGATGCTACTCAGGAAGAGCAATGGTGTTCAAAACACTCTTGATCTCGATTAACCCTTGAGTGCAGGAAAGTCTTAAGTGAAAAAAGTGACCCCTCTGCAAATGTGACTGTCTCGCAGGTGGTTCCTGCACCTCTGTGAGAGGCAAAAAGGCTGGCGGAGACAGGTAGTATTGATGCAATTTTGCCTATGTACAGAAAAAGGCACAACACCCTCTGTTCCTACGTACACAGGAGGAGTTGAACACCAGCCATGTTCTTGGCTTTCTGAACCAAGCCTGGTTTCACCTGCTCTTTCTCACCCATATTTGGAGCCCGTCCAGGCTGTGGGTTCATTTTCCTGGCTTTTTTAATGCCCAAAGGTCTTTCCCCTCTTTCTCCTCCTGTTTTCCACCTGTATTGAAAACAGTACCTAGCAAAGCCTCTCTCTGCATGTTACTTCATTCCCAAATGGATTTGTCTGTGATTTTTGCCATGCAAAACAATAGGGGGGACAGCAACAGCATGCGCTTTAGGTTTCCATGGAGCTCCTGGACTGGCGCTAGCCTATGGCTACCAAAGCTCCCACATCAGGTGAGCAGAAATCTGACTATAAAAGCTACCGTACAAGTAGCTATGGTTCCCAACCTGAGAATTTCTCACACACTGAACAAAATGTTTATTTTAAAGGGCACTCTGTGTAGTTATCCAGGCAGAAGGTTTAGAAAACTAAGTTGTGACGGAGGAGAGTTAGGCTCCCTACATCCATGGTTCTCAGTGGATTTTGAGCACCTGATCTGCTTAGCACCCATTGAAAATGTCTGCAAACACCATGTTCAAAAGAGACAAGAATTGGAGACAGTTAGGTGAAGAACCAAGTCCTGCCTTACCCCCTTCCCCTGGTGTGTTTAAACTTTCCTTTGCAAGAAATGAGCAAGCAGTTTCAAGCGTAAAACTGTGTTAGCTGTTTCTGGCAGAATTGAATAAAAAGCTGGTTAATCTTCCAGTGTTCTGAAAAAAAAAGCTCTGAGCTCTACCATGAGCCACCGTGCTCCCCTCTTATCCCCTCTCCCAAAGGAGGTGCAGGAGAAATGGAGTGATGCTCTGGTGTGACACCGCCACATCCTGCTGCCCACCAGCTGCAGAAGCTGCCGTAAGAGCAAACCACCCAAGGCCACCAGAGGGTCCTGGGGGGTTTCAGGCCCATAGGCTCCAGCTTGAAGCAAGCATTTTGGGTGCTGTCTTCTTTCAGGGTGCACTAGTTGGGGCCGATCACCTACCTGCATTATACATTTGTTTATTTTGGTAAAAAAACTAACAACATACCCGGCTCCCCAAAAGCCCTTTTATTAGATCCGCAATTTCTGCCACCTCACTGTTTTTCAAGGCTTTGTGACTCTGCCCAGGGGAATGACAATAAACATTGGGGTTTTGCTTGCTGGCCCTTCACGCCAGTGCAGAGCATGGGGCCCCTTTCCCAGAACTGCTCTGCGGTGGCTGCTGCCCAGGGGACCGTGGGGGTGGCGGGGGGTGCTGGTCTTCCCTCCTCCTACATGGCCCCAGATTTAAATGGAGGTAACCCAGCTCAGAACTCCTTCCAAGGAACTTCACACCATTGAGGCGTTTCTCCGGCAGGCTAGGGTGTGCAGGGCCAGAGACTGCACTGGTGTCTGTTGGTTGTGCTCATGCCTCACTCTTCCCTGCTCACCACCTGTTTTGCAGCTCCTCGTAGCGGCACAATCCCCAAGGATACAGGATGCAAGGTTAAAATATGAAGAGGCAAGGGGTGGTGAAAGAAAAACATACATACAAACAATAAAACAAACCAAAAAAAGCTGTAGACAGGCTGGAGGGGGTCCAGAGCAGGGCCACCAAGGTGATCCAAGGCCTGGGAAGCCTTTCTCAGCCGTATGAGGATGGGCTGAGAGAGCTGGGTTTGTTCAGCCTTGAGCAAAGGAGGCTCCGAGGGGATCTCATCACCGTCTACCAGTATGTAACGGGTGGCTACAAGCAAGATGGAGACTCCCTTTTCACAAGGAGTCCCATGGAGAGGACAAGTTGCTCTTGGGGAGATCCTGATTGGACATGAGAGGGAAATTTTTCCCTGTGAGAACAGTCACCCATTAGAATAATCTCCCCAGGGGAGGGGTTGACTCTGCCACATTGGACACTTTCAAGCCTCAGCTGGACAGGGTGCTGGGCCATCTTGTCTAGATTGGGCTCTTGCCTGGAAAGGTTGGACCAGATGATCCTTGAAGTCCCTTCCAACCTGGGATTCTACGATTCGGTGATTCTATGAACAAATCCCGAAGTCCACTGGTAAGTAACAGGCTTTTCCTCTTCCAGCGCTTGCTCGTGCTCGGGGTGGGTGGCTCCCAGCAGTGCCTTCTCCTCCATGCAGATGCTCTGCCAAGCACAGTGTGGCTGCTGGGAGTTTCAGTGGGAGCAGATGGACAGGCGGATGAATGGCACTTCAGGCAGTGCTGCAGAAGATGCCTTTTGTGAGACAAGAGATGTAGCTTGGACTCTAGCATATGTGCTCTGATTACTTCAGGCCAACCAACCTTGCCTATCTCGTGATAAATCTTGACACAACCTATTATTTGTTAATCTCAGCATGGAGACAATTGCGTTGTTTGATCTCTCAGCTAACAGCACAGATAGCTGAGTGGACTCTCTGAAAAGCTCAGTCCCATGCAGCTAGAAGGATGATGCCTATGGGACATTTGGCTTTCAACACACAAGGGGATTTCCCAGCCCTCGGGCCATGAAGTGGAGGGAAGAAAACAATCTGTGGTATTTCCTGACTCACAGGAGATTTGGATATTGGAAAAGGTTCAGAGAATAATCCAGTCTGGGCAGAAATTGTACAAGTGGGAGTGATCATCACCTTAATCTCTATTACTCTTCCCTGCAAAGACAGCTGGTAGCCATCACCCCAAGGAACACCACCATGGAGAACTGGCAAACAACCTGTCAGGTGCTTAAATAGACATGTCACTGAGGTCCTGGATGCCAGGGTTAGACCCTGTTTAGGAACAGTAGCTTTTCTGCAGTAAAACACCTTCAATAAGCCCTTCAGGATGATGGTCTTTAGGACCAAGTCCCATCAGGACTACAGTTGGGAGTCAGAAGACATCTACTAGAGGATGTTGGCCATAAATGCCTGCAAGGTGTGCCTTAACATGTGGTTACTCCAGGCAGAAAAGGGAGTAAATCACCCACTGGTCACGGGAGCATGGCTCTCAGGAAAAGAGGCTTTATATTATAACTTTACACCGGCAGGTTTTAGAAAATAATCTCTGGTCATAAGAAGATGCTGAGTTCTTCTCCAGAGCTGAGAAAGCATTTGGACAGAAACGCTTTGTGTCCTGAAAACAAAAGGAAATAGGGACTAAAAGGATTTGAGAGGGCGAAGCGATGCAAGGATGGACTGGCAGGAGGACTGGAGTTTGGCTGTCTCCTGGATTCCTGAGAGCAGGCACAGTATGTCCCTGTAAACAGAACGGCATTTAAGATAATTGCCTGTAACTAGAGTTTTCCCCTTTAAGACCCCAGCATTTGGCTCATTATTCTGCTAAGTAGCTAAGTTTGCCAGTTACTACGAAGTTCAACTGTGGGCAATAACTTTCACCCTTTTTTTATGCTGCTCGTGTCTCCGTTTTTCTCAACCAGCCCACAAGTCACTAATTAAACCCCACTGCTAAAAATTTTGCCAAGAGCTTCAAACCCCTGGCTTTGTGTGCATTTTCACGCAACTGCAGTCCAATGTAACATTCCCTTAATTGTTTTAAGTTGTTTGAGAGTGATTCTACTCTTTACGCCAGTTGGCAACAATGCAGGATCAGTTTTGGAGTGGAAAATGGATCTTAGTATGGCTAATTATGGCACATTCCACTTCATCGTAAACAATCTAACAGCGCTCTTGAAGTTATTTTCCATTTTTCTCTCAAAACACTGGTGAACACTCTGCCTCAAAAGAAAGCAAGTACAGAACCTATTTTATTGCTGTTATTTAATAACTGAAAACAAGAAAAAGCCAAGAAACAGCAGAGGAATGGGGAAGAATAACAACAGTGAATCCAGCACAGCAGCAGCCTAAGCACAGTTATGTTCTGAGTCCTGTGACAAGGGAATAAGGGTGGATTTGGAGGTTGGTTTTGAAGCAACAGAGGATTTCGTACCAGTGTGGGTAAAAGCAAGGTGAACAACAGAAGGAAGACAACTTGCACTCAGCCTGACTGGTGCTAGACTGGGGGCTGGGAGAAGCCTCAAAATCAGGCGTTTTGACCAAGTGCTGGATCCCTTTGGGGAGAGCTGTCACCACTGTATGAATGCATGGATTAAAATGTAAATTTGGCTTTTCAAAAACACATGTGAAAGCAAGCCCCTAGGAAAGAGTTGAAATCCTCCCCTTTTCGCTGTCCCCTTTTCCACACAGCCAGAACTGTCCCTACCAGTTGGGCTTTTGGCTGTGGAGCAGATCTTTGTCCTCACCCCCAGGCTGTGACCAGGTCCTGCAGGCTTCTTCTGCCTGATGTCTTCCTCACAGGGGTCCTGGTTGTCTGGCCTAGAAAAGCCTTCTTCTTCCATAGAGCTGCTTTCTTCTCCAAACCTACTTCATCCATTCTCCGGGCTTCCCTAAGAGCACAGACCTGTTTGCTCCAGATTTCCACCGAGGATCCTTCTTCTCGCTGTTTCGCTCTTTTTTTTGGGTGGAAATAGAGCTAAGGTTCTGTCTTTAGCTATCTTAAGCGACGGGCAGTGGTTAAACCAGTGTCAGTGAGTCTAAGCCCAGCTGTTAACACTGCTTATTCCACAGCAATCTTCAGACCAGACAATTTAAAATGGAATCACTTACCCAGAGCAGAATTCAGTGCTATGCATAGACTTAGTAGAAATTGACTTAAAGCAAAAACAAACCTTGAAGCAAAATCTCCTTTAAAACTCAGTGCTCATGTGAGCCTTAAATTGTGCCTTAGACTTACACCGACGCTGTGGAAGAGCAAACGTGGTACAGAAAGAGATGTTTGGCCATTACCTAGCAGTGGCCAGAATGAAATACTTCCTCTTGCTCCCCAGGAAATCGTACAAACGCAGCTCAGACGGAAGCAGCCATGGACGCCTCTCTAAGCTCAGTTTATGTGTGTAATGGCTACTTGAAACAGATGTCTGATGCCTTCGGGTTCTGGCACTGTGTGAAAGTATGGCTTCAGTATCGCAGCGAGCTCCAGAGCAGGGCTCAGAATTCAATCCGGCTAATTCCCAAGGTCTTTTTCTGGAGGGCTGGGTCATGCTCGGAGGGAGCACGGCCTTCCAGCCTCCACCAGCATCTTTCACAGGACTCTGATTTCCACTGCCCCCCCCAATTCATTGCATTTAAGTTTATTCATCCCAGACTGTGATTGCTCATCACTTTCTGACTATAACTTGGGAGGTTGGACTAGATGACCTCTAAAGGTCCCTTCCAAACCAAAACATTCTATGGTTCTATAACTTGGCTAACTGCATGACACTTCCAGTGCACTCAATTTCTGAGCTTTAAGTCCCTGAATTTTAGTTAGTGAAGTTAAAATTCTACTTGACGTGCTGCACCATATGCCCCTTTCTTAATATGTCATGACTGTTGCTCATGAATAAAATTTTTAAAAAAAATAGAAAAAGCAATTTTTATCTGTGTGTTTCTGCAAACTCTTTAACCCAGACTGTGCTTTCCTTACCAAAACTCATGCGGGATTTTTTTCCCCCAAGTGTCAGATCAAAGATACTGGTTCCAGCTGTTCTTGGCTAACTGTTGTAATTGGTAACAACTAATTAACAACTAATGTAGCAGCACTCTTAAGTTTCTGGGAGAGATTTAATTCACAAGGAAAGCAAAGAAGAAAATAGAACAGTAAAGTCCTGCGTCCTGAATGGTCTGTCAGCAGAGGAGGGGGAAAAAATTGATATAAGGTGGTCTCCCAGGCATGCCTTTGATGTTGCAGTGTCTGCAGCCAAGTGCTTCAAAGCCAGCATTTTGGTTTCTATCTGAAGATCAGGTTGTAAATCTAGTGTAACACTTCTAGCAGCTCCCACTAGCTTCTCCCCTGATGTTTTACAAAGGCCGGGTATTATGTATGTACACAACATTACTCATTAGGCAGCCCAATGGGAGGAAATCTCAGGATTTTTGATCACCAGGTATCTCAGGGTACTTGTCACTGGTCTTATCAACAAAGAAAATGGTGAATCTTCTTCTAGAATGTATTAACAGGGATGTTACGGATGAGACACTGGGGGGAATCATGCTGATCTATTTGTGCTGCCAAGGCACACGGGGACAGTACAATGCCCATTATGGGGCACTGCGGGCAGGCCAGAGCAGGCACTGCTGTTAGCAACCCAGGTGCGCTGGCTGTGTGCCAGCAAAAAGCGTTTCAGTGTGAACAGTCTAATGGGGCAGAGATGTTGAAGCAAACGCTTGCAGCAAAAGAAGGAAGAAGAATTTGGTGGAGACCACCTTGGGTGTTACGACAACACCAAACGTGTCCGCTTGGCTTAGCACCAGCGTTAAGCCTGCAGCACCCGGAAAGCCACGGTATCCCTGCGGCACAACGGCAAGTGACAGACACAAGTGCTGCAAATACCCAGGGAAATGTGGCAGTACTGAAGCAAGAAGGGAAAGTGATCTTTTGAAATCGCATTTCAGAGGTTTAAGTGAAAAATATGTTAGCCATACTGGGAAAAGCTAAAACCGATCCTGTCCTGGTGCCTACTGGGTCTCCAAAGTGAGGTCTTTGTGTATGGAATACGCTGGGTGTCCTCATCTTCAACTGAGGCGAGAGAGGCAGATGAAAGGCAGACCATGGACAGACAAGGCGGGCAGTCTTTTCCTGTAGGTGCTCGAAAAGTTAAATGATATAGCATGCATAACCTCCCGCTGGCGTAAAAAGAATAGTACAGGTTAACACCACATAATGGGAACTCATGGGACTCCAGGAATGCAAGTGGTCTGGAAATATTAAAACATAACACACCCTGTAACAATGTTTGGGCTGACAGCTCTGTCTGCTTTAACGCTAAATCTTGCATGAAACAGATGACCTTTTAATTTCAAAGGGTTGGGAGGCAGAATTTTAACACCTACTTTGTGGTACACAACTTTCTGTTGCGTATTAGCGCCGTATTCTTTTATGAGCTCGTATCAGGGAAATGGGACGAGGAAGGAGGACTAAGGGCTTGGAGCATCTGACGTACGAGGAGAAGCTGGAAGCACCCGGATTCTTCACCCTACAAAAGAGGAGGCTCGGGAGAAACCTTACCAATGTGTATACAGAGGCAGGCAAAGATGACAGAACCAGACTCTTCTGGGTGACAGGACACAGGGGCAGCAGGCACAGAAATACTTAAAACATAGAAAAACGTTTTTATTGTGAAAATGGTGGAACGGGTTGCCCAGAGAGCTTGTGGTGTCCCCATCCCTGGAGATACTCAGACCCCAGCAGGACAAGCTCCTGAGCAGCCTGTTCCAGCTGAACTCTGCGTGCGGGGGCAGGCAGGAGCAGACGCTCTCCTCAAGTCTCTTCCTACACCAAGGAGTCTACGAGTCCGGGGGAAGAAGGAGGCTCTGCTGCTTTAATGACGGACAAAGCAGTATTGCATTTCTGCCCTGCTTTAATCAGAGCAACCACCCAGTCCTCGCCCTCCGCTGTGCCTCAGCCCTGTCAGTCCCCGAGATCTGCCCCTTCACGCTTCCCAGCGCAAGAAACCCGGGAAAGAAACGCGACCCTTCCCGGGCCCAGCACCCTCCGGGAAGAGGGGCCCTGCGAACACCAAGAACGCCTTCAGGGACGCAGCCCCGAGTTCGTGGGCTGCTGCCGCCGTTCTCCCTCGTCCCACGCCAGCAGCGGCGGCCGCTGCCCGGCTCCTCCACAGGCCCTTCCGCAGGGGAGCGACCCCGGACGGAGGAGCCCGCTGGAGCCGGCGGCTCAGCTCGGGGATGCCGAGGGAGGGACCCCGCCGCGCGACGGCTCCCGCCCAGTGGCGCAGGCGCAGCTCCCGGAACGACAACTCCCGCGAGGCGCCGCGGCGGGGCGCGCAGGCGCGGGGGGGCGGCTGCGCAGGCGCGGGGGGGCGCGGCGCGGCGCTGCGGGGGAGGGGAGCGCTGATGCAAGAGGCGAGCGCGGCGGTCGCGGGCAACGGCTGATCGCGTCCCTCAGCACCCGCTGCTCCGCTCCGCTCCGGCCGCAGCCATGTCGGGCGACGAGGTGAGACCCGGCGGCCGCCGCTGCCCGCGGGGGAGCTGGGCTCGAGGCCCGCGCCGTGGCCGAGGCCGCCGCCATGTGGGAGACGGGGCCCGAGGCCTGCGCCGGGCGGCGAGCGCGGCCTCCGCCCTGGGGCAGAGCCGGCGCCTCGGCGCTCTGGCGGGCGGCGGCGCACGGGTCCCGCGGCCCCGGTGGGTGGCCTCGGCCGCTGGCCGCCGGCCCTGAGCGAGGGGGGGGCCGCGGCCGCCTCCCGGTGCGCGGGGCGGAGGCCGGGCCGGACCGGGTCGGGGGCAGGAGCCTTCCCAGCCTCCGTGCGCTGCCGGGCCCGGCCCGCGGCCGCGGTCTGGCCCTGAGCACCGTGGGAAGGCCGGAAGCTCGCCCGGAGCTCCCCGCGTTCCGCTGGCGCCCGCCTCCGGCAGAGGGAGGGCCGGGGAGGAAGGCGGACTTCCCCGCCACCCCTTCTCCATCGTGTTCCGGGCTCTTCCGGCGACATTTAGCGTTTAGTCCGTTTGCTTACCACTCTCTAGAGCTTTAATATCTCGCCTTTTAACCCCGACAGCTAAATAGCTACATCTTAACGAACGATTACTTCAGGCTTTCCAGATCCGATGGTGTTTGCGTAGGCAACCTTCCAGGGAAGTGGACGCATCAGCCTCTGAGAAATTTTTCAAGGGTCGGAGATGCCATGTGTGGGCACCTTCGGTAATCTCGTTTGAATTCCTCTCATGGGGAAAAGGACAAAGCTTTACATGTGTGAGATTATAAGCACCCTGATGGATGATGGAATAGCCTGTGGCAAACTGCCCTGGCTGAATCCATGAGATGGCTGGTTTTGGTCTTGTATCTTCTTTCTGCTGCTGTTTAAAATACCTGTGTGGCTTGTTTCCTTCTGAGCAAAGTGCTCGCTCCAGCCTTGGAGACAGGCGAGTCATAAGTTGTCCTGCGTAATAAAGGAGAACTAATTATTTTAATGGTAGCTGAGGATGACTTATTCAGCTACTTTATCAACTAGAATGAATGTACTGCATTTTCACGCCTAATTGTGGCCCTGGAACTGCAGTTCTAACATCTAGGTTGTGCTCTGGTTCCAGAAATTGGCACCCAGGAATCCTTGCATCAGATGCTTTCTGGTCTGGGTGATCACAGGACCATAGAGTGGTTCATCTGGAGTTTCCCAGGTTGGATTTAGTTTAAATGGCAGTAAAATTATTACTTTTCTTGCATAGTGCATTTGTTCTGACGTTGAAGTGATACTAGGAATATCTAGTATACTGAAGTTACATCTCTGGATTGCTTTATGTAGCAGGCTGACAGAGAATAAAAATGGCAGTGGATATCACAGTTGCACTGTCCCTGTTAGATCTTCCGGCTGGCGAACATGTGAGAGTGAGTGAGCACACGTGCCCTCCAGAACATCTGTGTATCTGCTTGTTAGGAGCCAAATGGTTTGTTACTGACGTTAAGTTGGTGAAACTTTAAAACCAATGATCCTGTAACGTTGAGGAGGGTGAAGACACACAAAGGCAAATTTGGGCAGATGTTACAAAACTGTGTTTTGTTGTGTTGGACAGTAGCTTAAAATTTTCAGAGCTGTATACGAAATTAAACTCCTTGGTAGAAACATCTACTGTCTGAGTGCTGCCTGGAAGCATGGTGCAGCAGAGGCAGCGCAGACCCTATTTGCAAGGGGAAGCAATCCATTAATGTCTATTTGCTTTATTAAAAATCCTACTGTGTATATAATCCTACTAGATATGTAAAAGTTCTCCTGGCCCTGTAGTTTGATGAAGCTCTAGGAAATTAATATTAGAGAATGGTGTGTTTTGAGCAGTCAGAGGGTTTAGGTGCAGGATCAGTCTTAATTTTGCACTCCATCGGAGACATCAGTGTAGTGTAAGGATACCTGCACTGACTTTATCGGTGCAGAGCTGCTGTCTGCTCTGTAGACGTGCCTGTGTTTAATCAGACCAACAAAGCTGGATTAATTTGTGGCCTCTGTTGGAATCCCCAGCATTTGTCACTGTCACAGCGGTTTAGAGTAATGTTGGCTTCTGTCTTGAGAGTTGCATTTGGACTATGAAGCTTTGAGTGTTATCATGTCCCATCCCATCCTGCACCCCCCGTCCCATTCTTTCACTTGCTCATTTCCTGTAAGTTGGAATTTTTGACTGCGTAGGCATTTGAAATCGGGAGTAGATATATGGAGCTGGATGTGAGAAAGAACAGTGTGGTCTACAGAAGAGAAAACCCCATATGGGAGTTTGATTCTGAGAGCAGAAACAGGACAGAAATTTCTAACCATTTGCGTACAGGAAAAGCAGAGGGTTTGGTGTATTTGGGCTGGGGGCTACAGTCTCTTCAGTAGAGGGCCTGCAACTTTGTAGAGGTTTTTCAGTGCTTAAATGGTGTCGTAACGCTTCGACTAATCAAACATACTGAACAGAGAAAGGAGTGAAGACATTTCTGACACGTCTAGCTCAGAAAGGCAGAATACAGAATAGCCTGGATATCAGACTGGCTAGTTTATATCACATTTATTAAAGCATGTGTGGCCTAAGGACTCCTGCTTGGTTTTCATTGAAACTTTTGATGAACAAAATATTTCAGGCATAGACCTCATTCTCGGGTTGTGGAATTCTTATATTAGTTTCCTGAGAGCAGTTAGCATGTTATGACTAGTCTTAGGTTTGCAGAACGCTTGACCTGACTGGATGTAGTGGACCTTCAGAGCAGTTCTCTGTTCAAGGCCAGCCACGTTGTTTTAATGCTGAAAAAACAATCTCCTGCGTCCAGGAGTTGTCCTTGTGTGTTAACTTCAGTTTAGTGTGCTACTACAGAAGACACATTCAGTCTCTTGTAGACACAAGACATGCTTTGTGGCAGTGCAGGACGAAAGATGTCTTCTTCCTTGCAAAGAGAACAGTGATTTGGGGCGGGTGGGCTGGTTCCTTCTTAGAAATTACTACGTCCAATCTAAGCATAATCTTATGTTTGCTTAATCATGTGAGAAGGTATAAAACTTGCAAAGCTTCTTCATTGAAATGAGTCATGATCTTGAAAATGGTGTTTGTGTGCTTATTCCCTAAGCTGTGGGCTCCTGCCTGCGCAGGCAGCTTTACTTCTGCTGCAGCAGGCTGTGGAGGTTCCAAGAGGAAGCCAGCAGACAGCGTAACCGGTTGTGCACATTCTTTGGTTACTGTGTCTGATTCATGTGTCTAACTAAGAATTAGAGGGAAGCCCTGTGACCAAACTTCTTTGACGATCATTCTAGTGCAGTGTGTACAACCAAAGACACACATCCATCTGTGTGGGCACTTTCGTGATGCTGTGCTTCAAACACCGGTATGCGCGGCTTACTGCCTTTCAGTAGAACCTTTATGAAACATCTAAATTGCAGAAGATTGGAAGAGCATCAACAATAATATCACATGTAGGGGAATGAGAAGTGTGAGGAAAAGATTGCTTTGGGAAACCCCCAAAGTTGCAGGGTGTAATGCAACAAGAAGCTGGAGAACTGCTCCTTTGATGAAGTGGTGGTATTTTCATGAGTGAGGGTATTCGTGATGCTGAATTTTAACTGTGAGAACACTCCTCAATTACTAGGTAAGAAAAACTGGAGGAAGAGTCTCATTAAGTGTCTAAAATTGTTTGGTGTATTAAATATATATGATGGTCTGAAAATATGGCCAGATATATGTAATAAAACGGAATGATAGCTATGAAGTCAAACTTGCATCTCAAGTGAAAATAGTAGGAGGCATTCCTTTGTTGGAAAACTGAAGAGCTCATGGGTTAATTATCCCAGGTCCACAGATGATGAATTAGGTTAAAAGTGAGTCTTGGAAGGTTAGTGCTGCCTTCACAGTTGGACTCCATGAAATAAGCTGCTTCGCTGGCTAAAGAGCTCATTAACAGCCTTTAACAGCTTGGACTCTGAGCTTCAGTTTCCCACCTGTGGGGGGAAGAGGATGAGACCTTTGCTACTTCGTAGCGTTGAGAGCTGAAACAGGTCTTGCTGTATCCCCAGCACCTCCTTGGTTTCTCCCTAGTCCAAAGCACTCTCGTCAAGAGAGTTGTTCGTAAATCTTGCCCTTTAATAAATCTGGAAATTAATGTGTCACAAATGGAAGTACAAAGCGTAACTAACATGTAATCAGGCTCTGTGGTATAGGCGTGCTTAAATATTTCTCTGATGCTTCACATAGTCTGACTTCAAAATTTGAGTCCATAATGGTAATAAAATGGTGAAGTAGCTGGTAGCTACTCTGTCAAAGATCCACAGCGTTAATATATTTTTCTGCTGAGCTAATGCATAGATGTCAGGAAACTTGGACTATTGTAGGAAAAGTAGCAGAAGCTCTAAACTGTCAAGCACTCTTCTCTTGTAACTGGTCGCATCAGTGGGATCATCTTGGGACAAGATCTGTGATGTTTTCAAATCACTGTTTTGAGTTGGCTGACTTGTAGTATGTTGTTACAGATCTAGAAAAATCCCTAACTGAAATTGAAGCCTAGGAATAGTTTGGGTATCTGAAGGAATGTTGAGAGAAACTTAAAGGTGTTATAAATATTAAATTCTTAACAGTGTTATAAATATTAAATGGTAGGAGATTATTACGCTGCTAAGGAACTCTTGACTTTTACAGATGATTTTTGATCCCACTATGAGCAAGAAGAAGAAGAAAAAGAAGAAGCCCTTTATGTTGGATGAGGAAGGAGGGGATACACAAGCAGAAGAGACTCAGCAATCGGAAACAAAAGAAGTTGAACCAGAGCCAACGGAAGACAAAGATGTTGAAGCAGACGAAGAAGACAGCAGGAAGAAAGGTAAAGTGAATCCAAGTAGACAAACTCTCAAAGGTAGTCCTTCTGTATTTTGGGACTACAAGCCCCATTTCAAGAATCGTTTGGTTGGAAAAGACCTTAAAGATCATCAGGCCCAACTGTACCTGTCCACTACTAAACCCTGTCCCTAAGCACCTCATCTGCCCAGCTTTTAAATACCTTCAGGGATGGGGACTCCACCACTTCCCAGGGCAGCCCCGTCCGGTGCCTGACAGCCCTTTCAGTGAAGAATTTTTTCCTAATATCTAATCTAAACCTGCCCTGGCGCAACTTGAGGCCTTTTCCTCTCATCCTATTGCTCGTTACTTGGGAGAAGAGACCAACATCCACCTCGCTACAAAAATAATTTGGCATTGCAGTGTATAATGCTGGAGACCTAGTTTATTTAGACACTTGTAATACTCTGCTGCCTATTTGGAGGGCATGTTTTCCTCCTGCTTGAAATCACGTTCACAGATAACCAGCAAGCTATCAGTGGCTTATGTAAATTCTGCTTTTCCTGACTCCTGACAGAGTCTTTTGTGCGAGACAATAAAAAGAGAATCCCTAAAATAGTTAGCATGAAGTTTTAAATCTTCCACATCCAGTTGTTGAAATAAATCCACAATTATGGCTGGTTTTCATTTGAACAAATATGCAATAGTGTGAATAACAGAGGGAATGGTTAAAAGGGTTTCTAGTTTTTGGACAGCTGTGGATGTGATAACTAGACTGTTCTTTGGAATCTTGCAGGAAATACTCTTGCAATTGTGTATGTTACCTTGCTTTTTAAATTGAGGCCAATGCCATTTCAAGATGACCCGATTCAGGGAACACTGTTAACTTAAATCCAGCTTGTTGATAAAATTGGCTCCTGCAGTAGACCAAAGAAACTGCACCTTCTTCCTACAGTTTAATTTTCATTTTTTCCAAGCACCTCTCCTATAATGACAGAAGTGGCTAGTTTCTCTTGTACAGCAGAAAGAAAGATTAAGCACTTGAAAAGTAAGAAAATGCAGTTAGAAGATGCAGAAACTGTAAAATAGTACTGAGATATTTGGACGTAGAGGGGAATGACCTGTTTAAAACCTGAAGGATATCTGTGGGGGCTACAGATCATTGCTTATGTCTTATGTAATGTTTTGAAGATTTGGATGTAAATTAGAAACCTTAATGTCTAAACTGTTTCTACAGTTACACTTCTTTTGGCAATCCTTTGCTTTTTAGATGCAACGGATGACCTGGATGATTTGAACTTCTTCAATCAAAAGAAAAAGAAGAAAAAAACAAAAAAGATATTTGACATAGATGAAGCAGAAGAAGGTGTAAAGGTTTGTTTACATAACTAGGCCATCTTGTCTATGGCTAAAAACTTTCTTGCTTTCATTTTCTCAGGATTGGCAGTGCAGGAGCTGTTGTGAGTCTGTCATTGCGTCTTAGTGCAGTTAATAACGAAACGTACGTTTCACTGTGTCTTTCATATATAGTAGGCTCTGCTGAACACGTTGCTCCTGCAGGGCTTTTTGTCCAGAAGTGAAAAAAATCTAACTGACCTGCACAATGAACAAGTAATTCTGCAACCTGTAGCGAGGCTTGACTAGTGTCAAGGTTAATTGTCTTTTGGGGTGAGAGAAGTAAATGGATGTCAGAAGTCATGCACAGAATAGTCTTCTAAAGGCCAGCCCTTCAAATAAAGGATATGTATCTGCTAAGAAATCTGTTTTTACGCTGGTGTTTGCTTTAGAAATGACTGACTGGCTGCTGTTCTGTGTTCCAGAAGGTGCATGAGATATTTTTACTCTTCTCAAGTTTTATTCCAAGTTGTGTTTTTGTATTGCGTGTTAGTGTAACTGGCAAGCCCAGAGAGCAAGGGGACAGAGAAATGTTACATTGTATGTAAATCTCCTCTTTGGATTCTGCCTTTTGGGGAAGAAAATGTCCCTCTCATCTGCCCCAGACAGGTGAAATGCTTGCTCTGTGTTCTCTACATGTGCAGAATTATGATAACAAATTGGACTGGCTGCAGGTAGCACAGCTTTGCCTTCCCCTATTGTCTGGCATGCAGGGTGTTAGCTTATGCCCTAAAATGGCCGGTGCCTTTAGGTAAGTATAGAGCGACCTTGTTCTTGAGGTCCAGAAGTTAGACCAGAAGATAAAACTCTGGCCCTACTTCATGGTAGTAGTGCAGTGCTCTCTTCAACATCTGTTAGTTCTGTTCCTGTCTGTTAGGTTTCAGGATTGTGGTGGATAGTACTGGTATTCATCTCATATAGTGAGCTACTGGTATTATTTCTAATTCTGTGCAATGGAGATTGGTTTAATACTGTAAACTGTAGTCTTATTATTTGTTTGCAGGACTTGAAAATTGAAGGAGATGTGCCAGAGGCAGTAGAACCTGAAGATGACCTTGATATCATGCTGGGCAATAAAAAGAAGAAAAAGAAGAATGTGAAGTTTCCAGATGAAGATGAGATAATGGAGAAGGATGAAGGTAAAAGTATAACCTAGCTCAATGAGATGCTGGAAGTGAAACGTAGCCCATGTTGTAGGTGAATAAGTTCTGTTCAAGTCCTTTTTTGTTTCAAAATTCATTTTGTTACCTTTACCACTATATTATTTATCAGAGAAATGTTCTATAAAAACACTATATAAATCTGTCATAAGTGCTGGTTTCCCTTGTAGGCAGACAGAGAAGACTTGTGTCCACGTCTTAGTGGAATCTTCTGTGATGTACCTTTTAGAAATGGTGTAAGTGTGAGGTTAAAGAATGTTTATTTTCTTAATGAATCCCAAACAACTTTCTTTACAGCTTTTGAGGATGAAGATAGCAAAAAAGATGATGGAATTTCTTTTAGCCTCCAGTCAGGACCTGCGTGGGCAGGCTCCGAAAGGGACTACACATATGATGAGGTAATGGTCAAAAGACTTTTTTTAAAAATACTTTCTATGTTGATGTGCACCAGTAGAGCAGGGCCTGATGCTCCTATGTCCTGTATCTAACTTAAAATTAAAGGACTTAAAGTCAGAAGCTCATGAAAAGAATAATAACAAAGCACATCTTTTATCACAGTTAATTTTCATATAGAGCAATATTAGTGATAGTTAAAAGACCTCTGCAAATAGGCTGAGGTACTTGTAGATTTATGAAGTAAATCCCTGGGAAAACAGCTTTTTATTTTGCATTTATCGGAACTTTTTTTCTAAGTGTGTGTTCAAAAGCATATGGGGAAATGCTAATGGGCAAAGCCAGTATTCATTCTGAACGCTGTTTCAAGTTTTGGTTTTTTTTTAGAAGTGATGTACTTCATTTGAGAAATGCAAGTTATTTATTCATGTTGATGTGAATCCCTCTTTTTTTTTTTTTTTTCAGTTGCTCAATAGAGTATTTAACATCATGCGGGAAAAAAACCCAGATATGGTAGCTGGAGAAAAACGAAAATTTGTCATGAAGCCTCCGCAAGTTGTAAGAGTAGGGACCAAGAAAACATCTTTTGTCAACTTTACAGATATCTGCAAATTGTAAGTTTCCTCTCTAGATTTCCCAGGACTAGCAGATGAATGGCCTCCTCTGTGCTCTTGGCTGTTGTGCTGAATGCATGTTTTCTGGCAAAAGGCTATGGCAATCCAGAAGTAAACTGAACGCTGTTTCAGTCATACTGCTCATTCTGGCGCTTCTCTGTGAGAAGATATTTATGAAGATGATTTATTGAGATAATTTCTTATTTTATACTTAAATTATAAAAATGGTAGGCTTGCTATGTGAGCCTCATGGGCTGGAGCTAAGCCTATTGCTTTTGTGAGTTCATTGGCTTCTATCAAGTCTGTAGTTGGGTCACCAGTGATACTTATTTGCAAGTCTTGGCCAGGGAGGTGGGGAAAGTTCTTTCTGATTTGAGCTGACTATAAATTCTATTCCCTTGGTAAACAGTATGGAGTTCAGTAAATTTTTTCCACTGTTTTCTGCAGTGCTTTTTCTGTCTTATTTATTTCCTGTGAAGGCAGTTCTATTCTTTGTGGGCACTTCTGGGAATGCCTATCTGACTTGTTTCCTAAGTGTGCCAGAAAACGGTCCTGATGAAATCATACTGAGGATCTGGGTAGTATTCTGAAGTGAATTTTTAATGGTAGCTAGTAACACTTTTTTTTTTTCAGGGAATGGCAGGGGGAGAAGAGGGTAGGAATGGAAAATCTCAAATAGAAAACTTGTTTTCAATAGTTACTGTGAGTTTGGTTTGGGGGGGGATGGTGGGGGTTTTTTGTGGACTGTTCAGCTTTCTTGTGTCCTCAGTCATTGTCTGCCTGTGCTCTTTGATGCAGACCCTCTGGCACTGCCCCCTTTTAAACTTGGTAATTTAAGATTGTTTTAGCCTGTCGGTCCTGTATAAATAGCAGATTTCTCTGAAGGGGGAAGGTTAAACATATCCTTACTTTATTTTTAGATTACATCGTCAGCCAAAACATCTCCTGGCATTTTTGTTGGCAGAATTGGGTACAAGGTAAGGCTACTGGGCTATGCATGTGCTTATGCATGTAGGAAGCAATGACAACATAGCTGACATTGTCTGATCAAACATGAAATTCCTGGGTTTAGTTCTGTATATATGTGCTTGAACATCAGGCTTTTCTTCCCTGCACATAGACAGTGTGCTGGGTGATTGAAGAGATACCATCTTGGGGAAGAGGTACAGAGGCACACTATTAAGTCCCAGGGAACAGCCTGGATATTAAACAGTCTGGTTTGAATTCCCTGTTTGGATCCTTTTTCAAAGATGCTCTGATAGCAGAGCTGTTTGTCACAGTTGGTGAGGATGGCTCTGTGGCTCCTATCAACCCAAGGCGGATGATAGCTAGCTAGGGAAGAGGGAACGCCTGACTGCCTGATTCTGTCTAATGCTGCAGTTAAATCTGCCTGTCTTAGCATAAAACCAGCTCTGAGTTTATATACCTCTTACCGACAATCTCCTGCTGTGGTGGTGTGCTTCCTGGTTGCCTCTTCAGTTCTCTGTTGTAGGCTACAGTGCTGTTATATGTTGATGTAGGGAATCAAGGAGTCTAATTGCAACGTGTATGTAACAAGTGTCCATCTGATTGGGTTTTGGGGTCTCTTCAGCTCCAGATGACTTAAACAAAAACTTAGAAACCATGGTGTGAAAAAACAGTCGACTTATTACATCTGAATGGCTGGATGAGGATCTTACTACTCTACTACTAGATCTTATTACTGCTATTGCACTTTACTAGGGAGTTGTCTTGGTCACTTCTGTGAGATAAGCAGGTGTTAATTGCTAATTCTGTAAAGTTCCTGTGATTGGGATAGCTTAATTATTGAGGCTGATCTCTGCTGGACTTTCCTTTTACTGCAGTGAGGGCAAAACTTCCTGTAGGTTTTTAAGTGCCTTCAGAATTTTGCATTTTTTCCACAAAGTATTTCTGGCTTGCTCTTATCTTGAAGAATGCATCATTCTCTTGCTTCGTGTTCCTGACTTGTTCTAGTGCTTAACATCTTCTGCAAATCAAATAATTAATTTTTCTTTTTAAATTAGTGGCTCAATAGATGGTAACAACCAACTTGTAATCAAAGGAAGATTCCAGCAAAAACAGATAGAAAATGTCTTGAGAAGATATATCAGTAAGTATAATTCCCTTTCCACTAGAGATTTCTCTCAGACCCCTTTTGATGCCTGGTGGCCCATGTGTGGCCCACGTGTGTGCGTGCTGTGGAGATTCTGTGCTAAGAAGCTACAACTTTGCTGCAGCTTTATAAGGGAATAATGCAAGTGCAGGTGGTTCTACCATGGTTATAATAATATAAGCGCATAGGTTGTACTCTGTCCTGGCACTAAAACGCACCAAGGAAAACAGTAAGAGCGTTTGAGAATTGCTTGTTTTCATCTGGCTTTCATTTCTTGGCTTTGATGAGGACTATGGAAAATAACAGTAATTGTTGATTTTAAAATCTGTTGTACACATTAATTAAATACAGCGTGCATGTCGCTGACTGCTGGTCAGAGGACTCGCAGGTTGTATGTAACAAAAAATACTGCTGTGGTGCTCTGTGCTTACAAGAGTTGCTGACATCTGGGAATGCTGTTTCAGCAGAGGAAGTTAATGGAATGCCGGTGGGAAGTCTTATCTGGTTGTTACTATTTTTAAAAGGCCAGGGTCAGTGTATAATGTACCATATGAAACCCAGCCTTTATTAACCTGGGAATGGGAGAATTTTTAGGTTGTCTAACCCTCTGTGGTTTTCATAGTGAGCCACTTCTGAGTTAGTAGGTGCATTTGAACAGCCTTTCACAACAACTGTGGAACTAAAGGCTTGAAGAAGTGGTAACTGGTCTGCTGATAATGTGTTATTTTTTTAACTGCGACTTAATTCCTTCTCTGCAGAGGAATATGTCACCTGTCATACCTGTCGGTCACCAGACACAATCCTACAGAAGGACACCAGGTTATATTTCTTGCAGTGTGAGACCTGCCACTCTCGCTGCTCCGTCGCCAGCATCAAAACTGGTTTCCAGGCTGTCACAGGCAAGAGAGCACAGCTCCGTGCCAAAGCTAACTAGTTTGCTAATCAACACTGGATTTTGCAAAGTGTTCTGGGGAGGTTTGGCTGGACAGGTTTACAATCTGAATGGATTTACCATTGTGTTAAAACAAGATTGTAAAAACTACAGGAAATTTGGCTTTTGATTGATTGGTCTGTGATATCCTTGCAAGATGCAGATCCTCAAGCTCTTCACATACATGTGCTCATTGAATATATTTTACCGACTGTAAGGAACGTGATGGGAAAGGAGGTGCTTTTTAATCCGTTCAGACTTCTGTAAAACACAAGATAAATTAAAGATACTATAACAGTGAGTGTCTTCGATTTGGATTTTTCCTTCAGTTTCCTCTTTAAACAGCTCATGGGAATGGTCAGCGTGGTGTTCTGCAGATCATGTCACTGAACTATGTCCAAGACCCAGAATAAAGCTGATGAGAAAGGTTATTTTGCTTTTACATAACAAGCTTTATTTTTAGTTAGGTTATCATTAAACAGAGAAACCAGTCACAAAAAGTCACAGGGACGATACACCAACCTGAGAACTGCTCACGTTTGTATAGCCATGTTAATATGGGAATGCATTTTGCACGGAAAGCGACATCAGGACATGTTGATACTGCTTAATTAGGCAGAACGTAGCTCTGAGGGAGTTCAGACACCATATTGATGCTGAATCTTAACATAGAATCGATGAAACCATACTGTAATCTTTCATAGTGTCATAGGAATACATTTTGCAATTTCTAATAGAGAAATGTTTATATTTCTTACATCCTGCACTCTTCACCGCTTTAAAAAGAACCTAACTAAAAAAGGTAACATCATTACATGATGGCTGCAACACAGTCTTACATGAATCTTGAATTTACAGAAGATACTGCCAAGTAGTTTGAGTTCCAAATTAACACATTCTGCTTCTTGATTGTAACGTGCGCTTCTCTCAGCTCGCCGTCACTATCAGTAATCTCCAGGGGACGTGCACCATGCTGTCCTAACTAGGTTTTCTAGCACTGTAGATGTTTCGTTGCAGCTGCCAAGTACGAAGATGCAAACGGGGAGTGAAGTCCCTAAGGGGGGACAGTCTTCATTTCATCGTCCAAATGGCACAGGGTCAGGATAAGGCAGGGTAGCTCAGGACCCTGGGCACCTATCCCTGCAGGTAAGCAGAGTAGCCTCCTCCCCAGAGAAAATGGTGGTTATTTGGAATGTGGTTCATCAAGTATCAGAAACTGAAGGGTTTCTACCAAGTTTTAATCTTTGTATGTATATTAATACAGAACACAATCTTGCTGGGAAGTCACTTGCTATTTGAAAACTTGACAGCACTGTAAGGCAAAAATCAAGGTTTTATGGTTGGTTTCTTAAAAGCATTTTGGATTTCAAGTGAGCTATAATGAATGTTGGATGTATCCTTAAGCGAATAAAGCCAGGATCAGTGCCTCATGTGACATTACTATTGTATTGGTTTTCTTCTCTAGCAAATAGGCATTCTCCTGTGGGATGTAAAACTTCTTGGAGAATTGCTAGCTGCCTTCTTTTTTCAGTGCCTTGCTGTTGGGACGCACTGAAATAGCTGGAGAACAGTGACACTTTTCTATTTTCAGATGTTTGCTTTTTCCTGGGACAAAGACTCTTAACATACTTCAAAAAAAATATAGTATGGCCTCAAGCTGGTGCTGTATTTGAGTGCATTGAAGGCAAGGTTTGACTTCAGGGTGTTTGGATCGAAAAGATCAGGTTAATAAAGGAAAAAATAATTGTTCAAGCCTATTGTCTGTGAGCTCTCCTGGCTTCATAGCTGTGTTTTACAGATGTATCTTGAGTCGGGGCATGGAATCCTGAGGACATTGGGTTTGCTGATAATATTTGAGTGAAACATCTTGAGCTGTAGGCTCTAATTTACTGTGGAAGAGCCTCACTGACACATGAAAAGGCTTCTGTGTCTAGGAGCAGATATTAGTTGGCTTTTTTTTTTTTTAAAACCAATCATCACCTTCCAGTGTACATCCCAAAAGGAGCGTAGCTTACCGTGAATACTGTATGCACGTACATATGGTGCGTGTAAGGCTGATGTAAGTTTGAGGTGCAGTCGTGTTCAGAGGCAAAAAAGCAGAGTTTTGTGCTTAATCTGAAGAGAAGGAAGCGGCTTAAGGATGGAGTTCTTGGAACGAGGTGGCAGCTTTGTTTGCTGTGGGTCTGCATGCAGGCACATATTTGGAGGCAGACAGAACTCTGTTTCTCCATGTTTTTTTTTTCTCTGAGAGCTCAAAATTGGCTGTGTGGTGCTGATGGAGAGGTGGAAGCCAGGTGAGGTTTTTTTTAGGTTTGCACCCTGGCTGCTCCAGTGTGAGCACTTCCCTGAGCAGCTCCTTTCTGCCCCCTGCCAGAGGCAGGACATGGGTCTGGGCAGACAGCGCTGTAACCTGGCTGCTCTGGGTTCGCTTACCCTCCTCCTGCGCTGTCCTTGTTAGCTGTTGTGTTTCTCCAGCCGCTACGTTCACTCTTCCGCAGAAATGTGAGGGACTTGAATGATGGGCAAATGGGCAGTTCGGTGTCCCTGGAGGAAAATGGCCAGAAACGCCCCGGTTGGAGGTTGTGGTCAGGCATCGGGACAAGCCTGTCCCAATGAAAGCCTCTCTTGGGCTCTCCCTGCGGTGCAGAGGGGGCCTACGGCTGAAGTCTGCGGAGGTTTGGATTCCCACAGTGTTTGTGGGGATCAGCCAGGGTTAGGCTGGACCTGTAGGGCTCTACCTCACATTCTGCTTTCTACGTGTGTGGGGGCATTTGGCAGCGAACCTCAGTCACGGCTTGCTCCAGTCCTGGGAGTCTGTCAGCCTTGGGAAAACTCTTCTCAAATAGCTCTAATCTGGGCTAATGGCCAAAAGGATTTTTGGACAAACGGTAGAATCCTGTGGCGGGAAAGGGAGCGCAGCTCCCTGTGTCCTTTCCCTCAGTGCGCCTCGGAGTGTGGAGAGCTGATGGAGGAGAAGCCTTGCTCTGATCCCGAGTTGCTTAAACGATCTCATGACAGGAGGAGGAAAAAGGCTTTTGAAGGAAGATACTGCCTGGAAGTTGTGAAATCCTGAAGAGAGACAGGTTCGAGTGCTCTGGCTGATCCATAACGCGCACTCTCACCTGTAAAAGCCTTTGGCTCGAAGGGACCTCGCCCGGCTCCAGTCCCTGGGCTAAGAAATCCCGTTTTTCAGCTCTTTCTGTAGTCAGTAATGAAGACAGGGAGGCGCCTCTGGAGGCGAGGCAGCCGCGAGGCAGCCAGTCTCTTTGTTTTTAGGAAGAGCCTAGGGAGACTCTGCTTTTACTGTAGGTGCTTGAATACAGATAAGATACAGGTACATACTCACGTAGGTGTCACATACATATATACGCTATGCGTTCGTATATATTCTGTATATAAGAATGTGGCTGAACGGGTACTGTTGGTCTCTGTCAAAGCCCAAGGGAGCAACTATGCTTCTTTACACAGAAGCGGATATCTAAGCTGGCCCTGGGAATGCGTCGCTGCCTATAGACACGAGGAATTGCCTTTTCCTTGCAGGAAGAAAAATAGTTTCTTGCTTCCCATCTGCTTGTGCCTGTAACGCCAGGCTACTTCCTTGCCGTGTAACTGCAGTTCAGCCTTCTTCCATTTCGCATATTGCAAACAACTGCGTATTTCTGAAACAAAACAGTCAGGGCTTTGTATCTGTGTAATTAATAATTTTCTTTGGCTGGATACCCAGCAGAAATACGTGGATACCGCCCTCTTCAGCTGGTTGCATCTTCCCTAGCGGGTCTCTGGGCTCAGAGAGACTTTGGGTTTTCTAAGACAGAAGCCGCTTCCTTGCTCCTATGTATTAAAGCAAACCTCTGTTTCTTCCCCCAGCCTTGCTTGCTGCTTTGAGTAATTATCCCATAGGTTTTGTGTATTTCTTTCTTCCGCATGGAAACGTTTCGCTTGGAGGATGCTGTGACTTCGATGGCAAACCAGGCCCTAACTGGCACCAGTGTAGGGTCGTTCAGCTGGATCCCGGTGCTTCTAAAGTCGTCCTACAGTCATCTTCTGGTAATACCCATTTTTGTTAAAAAAGGAAAAGAAAAGGCAGTTCTGCCTTCGTTACAGGGAGAAGAGCTAGATGGGATTAATTTTGAAAACAAGGCATAAAAGGCAAGCAAAAAAATAATTTGTTGGTTATTTTTAGTTTTGTGGACTGAAATGTCTGTCTGTACCGCTCGTGGTCCTCAGAGCCTGCTGCAGGCCTTGCGCTGTGTGTTTGTTCAGCACCAAAATAGCCTTTTTTCCCAGCATAAATGTGAAAAACTAAGTTCTGAGAAACATGAGCTCATCTGAAACGAAGCTTAAAATGTTTTTCTTCCCCATGTTGTCTCCACGCTTTCTGGCACCCTCACACAACGGGTCGCTTTCCTGTGAGTCCCAGCCAGTAGGGAGGATTCCATTTCTTTCCTTCTGAAGGAGCTATGTCTTGGGCTCTCTTGCTGTGGTTGTTTAGGTTTGAGGCTGTGGTTGCCAGTGAGGTTTCCCTGTTAGTGAGAAGTTGCTCAGGGCTGGCTGTGCAGACTCCAATATTTTTTGTCCATGACAGTTTGTTTTTAATTTCAGACCTACTCCACTTTCTCCAATTCATTTAGGCTGTGTGCTCAAGCACATTGTTTCCCTCTGCACTTTGTTCTGGATGAGGGAGGTGGCCACTAAATCCTGCCCCCGACCAGGAACATCCTTGGGCGTGAAGAACACGGAGCATGCTGGGGCTGGAGCCTGATCTGCACCTCGTGGAGATGCTGCAGGCAGACAGATGTCTTCTGAGCTGGCCAAAATCAGGAGGCGGGATGCTCTGGTGCATGTGGATATGAAGGGGATCTCCTGAGCGGTAAGGAGGGGGCCAAGCTGGAGTGCAGGGTGACAATTGGGAGTGGATGTCCCAGCTGTGCTGTCCTCTCCCTGAACAGCTCAGGATCACCCAGCAGAAGGAAACCCCAAGCAAACGTGGGGATTGCTTGCACCATCGTAGCTCTGAGCCTCGCTGCTGGGGCTAACCTCACCTTGGCAGCCCGAGCACCCCTGGGCCAGCGTCACGCGACTCCCGCTTGCCACCGCGGCAGTGCTGGTGCTGCCATTTTACCAGAGATGGAGCTGTGGGCGTCCCCCTGCAGCGGAGAGTCATTTTGCTGTGAGGGTTGAAGGGTTCTTGAAGATAGAGAGGAAATATGTAGGTAATAAAAAAATAATATTAATGCATAGAAATAACAGGAGGTGAGGATTGGGTGAGCATGCAAATCCCACAGAGGAAAAACTGAGGAATGCCATCAGAAAGGTATGGATCTGTGCGTGCGGAGGCACTGGCTCCAGGTTAGCATTCCTGATACGCTGAAATACCGTTGTTTGAGAGCTCTGCTGTTAAAAAGGGAATTGTGGGTGCCAGGTTGACCTTTCCAGTTTGCATTGTAACGCCCCGTGCACCACGCTTTGCCTGTTACGCATTGAACATTTGCCAGAAGAGCAAATGGCGGGTCTTGTACATCCACAGCCTTGTGGGTTGAAAGGACCTTTAAAAGGAGTCAAAAAACCAGAGCGGGGGAAGAGAGGAGTGCTGTGAGGAGCAGAGCTGATGGGGGTGAGGCAGAGGCAGGAACTAACAGAGCGCATGGTGACAGCCCGTCCCTCTGCCTTCCCCTCGAGAGCTCTGCCAAGCTGTGGCTACGGCTGTTCCTTGTCTTCTGGAGTACAGAAGGGATCAGGCTACATACACTCTTTTTTTTCACCAGTGCTGTTTTATATCACCACATATAAATTAGGGTACGAGCAGGGGTTTCCATCTCTAAGTTGGGTTGCTCCTCTGCATTGTTAGGTTCTTCCAGTTTCATTACTGGCTCAAGCTCAGCAGACTCTTCAAGTTGGTCCCTGCTATGTGCTTAGCAATTTTCCAAGGCAGGCGCCCTCCATACAGAACCAGTGGTGATGGGCAGTGAAGGTCTGGTGTCTGAACACAAGTCCCATCCTGTCAGAATGGTTCCTGGCTGTGGCTTGGGAGGACACAAGACTCTCCTGTGTCTGGGTTTGGTGGCTGGAAAAGCAGGGAGCCTCACACCTCATCTGCCAATGCAATTATTTTTTCTTTGGTAAGAGCGGAGATCTGTCTTGGATTGGAAAATGATCCCACAACAAAAATTATCACGTGGGAAATGGTCCCTACTATGATATTGTAGAAAAACAGTATTGTACTGACTACTTTCAACCTATATATTTGTAACTAACTGAAAAAGCTGTCTTTTACCAGAAAAACAGCTTCAATGATGGCAACAAACCCAGGAATTTTTGTTCCTTGCAGTGAAATGGTTTGAGAGACAGAAATAGTTTTAAAACCAGGACAGATGCAGCGTGCTTCCTGCAGGGGAGTGCTCTGGTTTTTGCCCTGGTGGGTCTGGGTCTGTGGTGTTTCCAGCCAGTTCCAGCACCTCGCTCGCAGATTCAGTGCAGGTTTCTTACCTGCTGCTGCTGGGGAAATGCTTTTCCTGCCGGGGCAATAATTTAGACCCATTAAGGCGTGAGCTGAAAACGGTGAGGAGCAGTTGCAAAAGTGATTTGAGATGGCCAGCATGGCTTCACCAAGGGCAATTCCTGCCTGACCAACCACGTGGCCTTCTATGATGGAGTGACAACATCAGCAGACAAGGACGGACGTCGTCTGTCCGTGACCAACGGACCAACGTCAGACCAACAGATGTCGTCTCTCTGGACTTCTGCAAAGCCTTCAACACGGTCCCCCCCACCATCCTTCTCTCTAAATTGGGGAGCTATGGATTTGATGGGTGGACTGTTCAGTGGATAAGGAATTGGTTGGATGGTCGCATCCAGAGGGTAGCGGTCAACAGCTTGATGTCCAGATGGAGACCGGTGACAAGTGGTGTCCCTTGGGGGTCTGTACTGGAACCAGTACTGTTTAATATCTTCATCAATGACTTGGACAGCGAGATCGAGTGCACCCTCAGCAAGTTTGCAGATGATACCAGGCTGGGTGGTGCAGTTGACACACCAGAAGGACGGGATGGCATCCAAAGAGACCTGGACAAGCTGGAGAGGTGGGGCCTGAGTGAACCTCATGAGGTTCAACAAGGCCAAGTGCAAGGTCCTGCACCTGGGTCCAGTATCCATCCAGGCTGGGGGATGAAGGCATTGAGAGCAGCCCTGCCCAGAGGGACCAGGGGCCACTGGTGGGGGAAAAGCTGGATGTGACCCGGCGATGTGTGCTGGCAGCCCAGGCGGCCAACCCTACCCTGGGCTGCAGCCCCAGTAGTGTGGCCAGCGTCGAGGGAGGAGATTGTGCCCCTCTGTTCCACCCTGCTGAGACCCCCCCTGAAGCCTTGTGTCCAGCACAAGAAGGACCATGGACCTGCTGGAGCGGGGCCAGAGGAGGGCTACAAAAATGATTGAGGGCTGGAGCCCCTCTCCTACGAGGACAGGCTGGGAGAGTTGGGGGTGTTCAGCCTGGAGCAGAGGAGGCTGCGGGCAGACCTGATTGCAGCCTTGCAGGGCTTAAAGGGGCCCATAGGAAAGGTGGGGACAGACTTTTTAGCAGGGCCAGTTGTGACAGGACAAGGGGGGATGGTTTTAAACTAAACTAGGGCAGATTCAGACTGGATATAAGGAAGAAATTCTTTACCATGAGGGTGGTGGAACACTGGCATGGGTTGCCCAGAGAGGTGGTGGAGGCCCCATCCTTGGCAATGTTCAAAGCCAGGTTGGCCGGGGCTGTGGGCAACCTGATCTGGTTATAGGTATCCCTGCTCCCTGCAGGGGGATTGGGCTGGATGGCCTCTAAAGGCCCCTTCCAACCCAAAACATTCTATGAGTCTATGATTTTATTTTTTTTTTGTTGGTATTTTAAATGAGTGCAGTGACAGGTTGTGATCTGGGAGGATGGCAAGCGTGTGTTGTGCCATACGGGGACAGCAGAGTCCTGCTTACCTGTTGCTACACCCCCACCCTACACTTCCCTCTTCCCAGTGCTGCGGCGGCCGGGTGGGACAACCAGCCCAGTGAGGACGGGTGGGCAAGCGTTGTTCTGCCCTAATGGAAAAATCGCTCCTCAAAGGCATTATTAAGGCTTTTTGCAGATGGGAACAATCCCCAGTGGACTATCGGGTTTGATTCATTTAGGACCAGATTTCTCAAAAGCCTTTTGTAGCGCAGCTCCAAGCGTCAACATTCGCAGCTGGGATATGTTTTTCAAGGCAACACAACACCCAGTGCATTGAGTGGTTTTGAAAGCTGGACCTGGAGCGAATTAGAGAAGCCAAACACAACTTTTGTCCTTATTTTTGCTATTAAGGTCCTTAAGCATTTGACTGTTTTTTCTTTTTGTTGGTTTTGTGGTGTCAGCATTGTCCATCTCAGCCATGTTTTGGGCCACTCTCACGCCAGTGTCTCCATCCCTGTGAAGGCGATGCCGCTCTGATCCCCGCGCAGTGTTGTGCTGCCCAGGGCTGAGCTCCACGACCTGGGGGATGCTCCCAGCGTTGCAAGGAAGGAAGAGAAAGTTTTACAACGGCCTTGTTGGGAAGATGATGCCAGGCGTGCAGGAATATGACAGGTAACGGTGGGGCTGGAGCCAGGGTGCGTTGCTCAATCAACGGCTGCTTTTTGAGAGAGGAGAACAAGAGCAGGAGAAACACCAGATGAAAGAGCAGTGCCTTGCGTGCCGTGGCAGGGAGGGAGGCCAGTCCATGGCTGTTGGGTTCCAGCCAGTTCGCTTTCCCCCAGTGCAGCTGTGCGCAGCTGTGTCTGGTGAGATGTAAAGCCAGGCTGTTTTGTAATAAACTGGGAGCAAATGACTCCAAATGAAACCCATAGGAATTATATTTTCGCTTCAATGTAGCCCCTGGATACCTTTCGAATTGCTCTGCTGCTTCTTCCTAGGATGTCCTGCATGTCCAAGCCATGAGAAGTGGAAAATGTCATGGGGTGCCTGTCAGCGTAAGCTTCGGGCTGCGACTGTAGGTGTCCTGGAGGGTTGGGTGCTTGTGCTGTTACTTTTCTTAATGTCTTCCCTTCTCCTCCCCTCCCCCCCCCCCATCCTTTTACAATCACAGAATCATTTAGGTTGGAACAGCCCTTTAAGCTCACCCAGCACAACCGTTCCCCTAACCCTGCCATCCCACCACTAAACCCTGGCCCTAAGCACCGCGTCTGCCCAGCTTTTAAATACCCCCAGGGATGGGGACTCGACCCCTGCCTTGGGCAGCCCCTTCCAGTGCCTGACAGCCCTTGCGGGGAAGGAATTTTAGTTTAAATTCAACTTCCCACACTGCAGTTAATGCATCTTTGTTTCTCCTTTTACTTCTTTGGTGTCTCTTGGTCTCTTGAAGTTTTAGGCTTCTGAATGCAAATGTACATCCCAGGTGGCTGTATTGGCCCCAAGTGCTCTGAGCACGTAAAAATGATTCCTGGTTCATCTCCAGTCAGCCGGGGCTACGTGAATTACTTCAGAAGAGCTTTTAGGTACAAAGATCGTTCGTTAGGGTATGTTTAAGGTTATTCTGCTTTTGTCCTTGTTCCTCCTGCTGGCTGCCTGCTTCCTGCCCAGCCTGAGCTCCCTTCCTATAAAGCTCTTAATGCATTTACTGAAATATTATATTAGATGCTGATAGGCAAACATGTTCCGAATTACCTGTGTGAGCAGCATGTGCATGCGCTCTCTCCCCCTGTGATACAGCCAGCTCTGGTGGCACTTGGGCATCCCTGCTTCTGCCCCTGGGGATGTGGTGCTGCTGCGGCCTGGGGCTGCTCACGGAGCTGTGCGGACCCAGGGTCGGGGCTGGACCTGCCCACCAGGACAAGTCTCCTGTGCTGCTGGGCTCCTGCATCGTGCTGGGATAGGGTGCTGTGTCTGGGTCTCCGGGCCCCACAGCCAGACTGCTCTTGAAGCAGTTTAAATGGATATTTGGGTGCACCCTGTCGCACCCAAAGCAGTTTTGTCAAAGGAGATGTGCAGGTGAGAGTTCCCAAAGCCTCCAAGGTCTCAGTCGTGGTCCTAATGCAGGAAATTTTCACCTTGGCCTCGAGTTGCTGCTTTGACGCTGTGCCCGGAGCGTGGTGGTCTGTGCTCCAGAGCTGCTGGAGGTGGGGAGCATCCCCACCCAGCCGCTCGCAGCCAACCCCACAGGCGCCTGGGGCATCTCTGGCTCCCGAGTGTGTGGAAGTCGCCCGCGGCTGCTCGCCAGTGGGGCAGGAGAAGCGGTCGGTGAGCAGATGGGGGAGGCCGTGGCTTCGGTCCGTGATTCACCCTCCGCAACATCTGCTTGCAAACAGGAGTGAAGGCGTCACCAAGGAGGCTCAGGTGCTGCAGGCAGGGCTGGGAGCCCGGGTCCCTGCTGCTGCCTGCGCCGCTCACCCCTCTCCTTCCCTTTGACTCCTCTCGCACCTTGTTCCCCCCGGTCGTGCTTTCTCTGGGTCTGCTTTGCAACCAGTTTGGGTGAATCACCGGGGCTGTGAGCCCCGGGAGGGGGTGAAAGCTGGGACCCATAGGAAGTTCAAACCTGTCAGAAAATCCACCTGCTAGGAAGTAAACCAGGGCAATGAAAAGGTGCTGAACTCGAGGGTTTTCTCACTAAAATGCTACAGCGCTTCTGTACTGGCACGTGCCTGCCCATGAGCCGCCATGATGGGTACGCAAGCAGTGCCGGCAGCGCGGGGCTTAGCACGGGAACGGCTGCTTGGCCACTCTGCTGGTCACGGGCAGAGGATTTCGGATACAGCCGAGCCCTTTTGGCATCTGACTGTCCCCGTCCCAGGGTGTGTTTTCCTGGCACAGGGTGAACAGATGCCACAAGGAACCCTTGGGGTTCTTGAACACATCTCCAAATGAGGAAAAACATGGCATTAAACCTCCTGCAGATAATGGGAACACAATGAAAGAGGCATATGACAACTCTCACAGAGGCAGCAATTGGCTTTTACAAATTGCCCCAAGAAAGGGTCCCGTTACAGCTGCAATAACTGAAGTATTTCCAAAGCGCTGCATGGACTTGACCCATGATGCTCATTAAAATTAATAGGGTTTATTAAAGTCAGGGGGGCTTTTGTTGCATTTCCTGACCCAAACTGAATGGAAGACTACAGGCATTTGGGCCTGACAGTCTTTCCGTGTCCAGAAGCACATAAAAGGAGGGTTTGCGACTGGAGTAACCCTGCTCTATTGCTCTAATGACTGCTGGGGCCAGCACATGAAAAAGCAGAGCACTGAACCTTCCCTCACGTCTGCTGTTCCCATCTAGAGCGGCACATTTAGGCCCAAAGCGTGTTGGCAGCCTCACACATTTCATGTTTCCTTCGCAGAGGTGCAGGCGAAGCAGCGGGGATGGAGACCTTTGGGCTTGTGTCCAACAAAGACCGTGCTGCTGTCGCTGCCAAACAGAATCATAGAATCATAGAATGTTTTGGGTTGGAAGGGACCTTTAGAGGTCATCTAGTCCAACCCCCAAATGCAGATGGTACAAGCAGAGCAGCAAACGTGAGAAGGTCCGGGGCACTCGGTAACAAGGCCTCGCCTTTGTGGGTGGTGGGGAAAAGCTTTTAACAAAAGCATTTGTTTTTTTTTTTCCAGTTCACAAGCTAGAAGCTGCGTGTATGTCCAGCTGAGCTGCTCACTTTATGTTGGGTGTTTTTTTTCAGAGTGCACAGATGTTGAATTAGCTGCCACTCTGGGGGGAACGCTGTGGGGTACGGATGGGGCCAACCCTTCCCACATCCCAGTGGGGCAGGGAGGCTTTACGGGGAACAACTCTATGGGGGACGCTGGATCATGGAGAAGGAGGTTGGGTGTATGAAGGGTGGGGACTGTTCATTCAAGAGCTAATGAGATCTGATGGATCTTTTTGTGTCATGGGTATTTCAAATGCCTTGGGGAGGACCACACATCCTCCTGTTAAGCAGGACAAGGGCAGCAATGGGGCTTCTGCTCTGTTCCCCTGCAGCAGTGGAGCGTGGTTTGGGCTGGGGTTGAGGATGAGGATGGAAGGGCTGTGGTTAAGGCGCTGTCTTGTGTTCTGAGCATGCAGCACCCACTCCCTATCCCCTGTGTGCCTTCACACTTGAGAAGGTGGGTTGGGGGAGGTGGGGAGCAGGAGCTGACCCCAATCAGGTGCACGCTCAAGCAGCACCCATGGCTTTGCCCACACCCTGTGTGCATGTTCACTGTAAAAGCTCTGGAGTCCCAACACAACTACAGCCCACAGGCTTCCACCTGCCTCTTCCTCCCAAGCTCTGCCCTGGTGCCCCTGCGGTGGGCAGCTGCCTTCCCTCTGCCCTCCTCGTCCCCAGGAAGGCAGCGTTCAGAGGCAGTGGTGCCTCCGCTCCCCTCTCGTTGGACCTGGGGACGTCACCGGGAAGCTTGGCAGAGGCTTTATGACCTGAAGGGGTGAAAGGGGGTGGCGCGTGGCCCCTTCCCCACCCCACTGCTCAGCCCTCACCCCTGTGGGTGAAGATTTTCTGAATGGCCGCATACAGAACTCAATGAACACGAGAACCCCAGGCCTCATTTTGTTGAGGCCAATAGTGAATTTACCTACCATATGGGGGGGCCTGCATAAGAGCTCCCAACATCCCTCACTTTCCCCCCCAAATAATTACTGAAATCAAACCAGTTGTTTGCTAGGACATCTCGACCATGCTGCAATGGCCTAAAGCTGGTGAGCTGCACCGTGCTGCAGTCACCCAGCCCCAGGTGCCAGGCTCAGCGTTTGGCCAGTGCAGAGGGGCTCAGGGTGGGGATGGAGCAGGGAAGGGCTCTGCCCTCCTCCACGGCACCGAGCCATGGTCACTCTCAGAGCCCAGGCTCAATGGACCCAAGGTTGGGCTGATTTTGAGCTTCCTGATAGCCATTTTTACTTTTTTTTCTTTTTTTTCTTTCCTCCTCCACCCCCCCCCCCCCCCCCCCCCCCCCATCTTTCCTTCTTCTACCCAGTCGCAAAGATGTCCAGCCATTAGTCTGACTGTGCTGCTTTCCTCATCTTGAGGTGAACTGGTGACTGATGGCAGGATGGATGGCAGGATGGACGGATGGCAGGATGGATGGATGGACAGATGGCAGGATGGAGGGATGGATGTTCAAGCATCCCCAGACTCACCACGAATGAGAACAAACGCAATAGTTGCCCTCCAGTGCTGGATGATGTTTTGCTCAGCCCAGTGTAAGGGAAAGCAAATCCTGTGGGCAGCGCCAAAGCTTAGAAAAGGAAAGAAGGAATGTCTGGAATACAGCGGGGAAAGAGAGTGAATGCATGTGTGTACAGCAGGGAGAGAAGAGAGTGAGAGCAAGTTAGATTTCTTTCTTTTATTATACAGGATCATATGTACAAGGTCACCTTCCTCCCAAACATCAGCATCACAGTTGGTTCACAGCAAAAACTGCAGCTCACCTCTCAAAGCCTAGGGAACAGCGCTACAGCGGCTCAGTACAACACAATGGATAAATTGTACAGGAACCAGAAAAAGGTAGGGGAAAGCCCAGTTATCCCTTCCTTCGATCCCTCATGAATTATTTGAAACTAAGAAATGCAAGTAAAACGTTGTGCTTCAAGAGCCATGCTTGCTCCGGGATGGCCCTCAGGGGAGGGCAGGTGGCCCTCGGGGGAGGGCAGGTGGCCCCCAGGCCCTGTTTTCCCCTTCGCCCTTCCAGAGCGATGCCCTGAGGTGAGGTCTGGCTTTGAGCGCTGGAGCAGAAAGCGGGAGTCCCCTTTCAGAGCACGCTGCACTGCCTGGGGGGGGCCACGCGTTTTTCTGGGAGGGTTTGGCCAAGGAGAAGCTGCGGACACCTGTCCGAATTCAAAGCGCTGGGAGGTGTGTGTGTGTGTTTTGGGAGGGGGAATAGGGGAGATGGGCAGGAGACATCTGATCTAAATAAAGTGCTGCGGGAGCTTCAGTCCCACCTACCCCTGAACTCAGAAAAAATGGGTAAGCCCCCAAAGGAGGAAGGAACGAGAAAGGCTGAGAGACCTCTTGGGTGCTGTGGTGTGGGGGGGTCCCAGGACCAGCTGCCTGCCGCAGCCCTCTGCTTGCAGGACCTGGCATGGGGCAAAAGCAGCTTGAATCTGGGGAGGTGTTCACATGCCCACATGCACCGTGCGTGGGGTGTTGGCTGGTACCAGTCTTGTTACGCTTGGGCAAGCTGTCAGGCTGTGCAGACCCGTGGGGCGGGTGATGGAGCGCAGCCTCCACCGTCCGGAGCGGGAGTGGTCACGCCGCTCTCCCGGTGTGCCAGGTTGGTGCGAAGACCCAGCGGGGCTGGGGCGAGGGGAGACATGAGCAGCCAGGGGAAGGGGCCGATGTCCCTGGTACTGGGCTGGAGAAGTGGGTGGATTACATCCCTCCCCGGGAGCAGCTGGTCCAAGAAAAGGGTCTCATCCACACATGCTTGCACCCTCTCACTCTGCAGAGACTTGCTCCGTCTTTACATAGTGGTTTCCCAGGGGAGAATGAGACCAAACCACTGAAGATGACTTCTGCTTCGTTTCTCCTGCTTGGGATCACTTGCTCTCCTGCAGGCAGCTTCCTTCCCCCTTCCCCTCTCTGCGAGCAGCTGCAAAGAGCCCAGCGCATGCACCAGCACCGATGCCTTTCTGCCTGGAAGTGGCCGTTCTGGCAGGACAGCACACCCCACACCCTTTTCCTCAGCATGGCCTTTCGCATGAGAACACAAATTGTCCCCGCTGAGTCAGTGCTTCTCCCCCCGTTAGCAAATGCTCTGGCTCTCACCTAGCACGGGAAAAAAAAAGTCTTTATTGGGTTAGGCTGAGTTCTCCCTCCTCTCCTACAAGAAGCTCTATAACATTGCTGACGTGTTTGGTGACACAGCCGCTCTCCCGTTACCCAGTCACTGATGGTGATGGATTGTGCCGGGTTTGGCTCCTGCCTCTGCTGACTGCAGAGCTCCAAATCCATTGTACGGGGGCGTGGGGGCTTCACTGGGAAGATGAGTTTTCTTTGTCTTTGTTTTACAGATGGATGGAAGATGTCAGGCCATGTTTCTCCTTTTGAATGCCAGGTAGAGATGACAGCAGCACTTTGATTCAGCTTGTCTTGCTCATCGTGCCAGGACAGGCTCTCGCCTCGTGCTTTCCTCACACTGCTGCTCACTGCTGTTCCGGATGGGCTGCAAGGAGAGAAGGAGGGGGGAAAGCTGCATCGTTTTCCTTGAACCTCAAAGATCTGCGATTTAGGAAAGGGAGTGACGGGTTGATCAGTGACCCAGATGAGCAGCCAGGCTTGGTGCTAGGAAAATGCAGAGGATCAGCTCAAAAGAGCATCTTCTGAAGCAGCGCCCCCCCACCCAGCACGCATGGAATGAAAGCTTTTGCTCAGAATCAGCCTCTAAAAAAAACCCCAAAAAGCAGTGTGTGAGCTGTACCTGGTTACTGTAGCCTGGCATTCTCCGCATCTGTGTAGNTGAGCAGCCAGGGGAAGGGGCCGATGTCCCTGGTACTGGGCTGGAGAAGTGGGTGGATTACATCCCTCCCCGGGAGCAGCTGGTCCAAGAAAAGGGTCTCATCCACACATGCTTGCACCCTCTCACTCTGCAGAGACTTGCTCCGTCTTTACATAGTGGTTTCCCAGGGGAGAATGAGACCAAACCACTGAAGATGACTTCTGCTTCGTTTCTCCTGCTTGGGATCACTTGCTCTCCTGCAGGCAGCTTCCTTCCCCCTTCCCCTCTCTGCGAGCAGCTGCAAAGAGCCCAGCGCATGCACCAGCACCGATGCCTTTCTGCCTGGAAGTGGCCGTTCTGGCAGGACAGCACACCCCACACCCTTTTCCTCAGCATGGCCTTTCGCATGAGAACACAAATTGTCCCCGCTGAGTCAGTGCTTCTCCCCCCGTTAGCAAATGCTCTGGCTCTCACCTAGCACGGGAAAAAAAAAGTCTTTATTGGGTTAGGCTGAGTTCTCCCTCCTCTCCTACAAGAAGCTCTATAACATTGCTGACGTGTTTGGTGACACAGCCGCTCTCCCGTTACCCAGTCACTGATGGTGATGGATTGTGCCGGGTTTGGCTCCTGCCTCTGCTGACTGCAGAGCTCCAAATCCATTGTACGGGGGCGTGGGGGCTTCACTGGGAAGATGAGTTTTCTTTGTCTTTGTTTTACAGATGGATGGAAGATGTCAGGCCATGTTTCTCCTTTTGAATGCCAGGTAGAGATGACAGCAGCACTTTGATTCAGCTTGTCTTGCTCATCGTGCCAGGACAGGCTCTCGCCTCGTGCTTTCCTCACACTGCTGCTCACTGCTGTTCCGGATGGGCTGCAAGGAGAGAAGGAGGGGGGAAAGCTGCATCGTTTTCCTTGAACCTCAAAGATCTGCGATTTAGGAAAGGGAGTGAGGGGTTGATCAGTGACCCAGATGAGCAGCCAGACTTGGTGCTAGGAAAATGCAGAGGATCAGCTCAAAAGAGCATCTTCTGAAGCAGCGCCCCCCCACCCAGCACGCATGGAATGAAAGCTTTTGCTCAGAATCAGCCTCTAAAAAAAACCCCAAAAAGCAGTGTGTGAGCTGTACCTGGTTACTGTAGCCTGGCATTCTCCGCATCTGTGTAGTGGCTGTTCTCCTGGAGGGAAAAGGGAAGCAGAAGCCGTAAATCACTCCACGCCCCCCCTGCCCTGCCCAGGAAACCGCGATGCCTTGGAGCCAGCACCACGGTGGGGAGAGCCCGCATGCTGCGAGCAGCGTTGGGTTGGGTTGCTCGGCGCGGTGGAGGAGCTACAAACCACACCTGCGGACACTGAGGGCTGTGGCTGTGGTTTCTGGCAGACACAGTCCCAGGCAACCCCCTAAATTTCCTCTGGCTCCTTACTCTGGAAGGGCTCTGCCAAACAGGCCTGGGATGTGCAATTCCCTCTTCGATTTTGCAGCCTGGCTCCTGCTGAACCTCAGAGGGACTGGGATGAAACTAAGCCCACCTTCCCTTGTGCAAAGTCAGGTGTCTCATCCGGGCTGCGCCAGAGTCAGCACCTCTAGCGGACACATCCCAGGGAAGGTCCTGAGCCTGTGGCATGAGCTGCCATGCTTAGACTGGACACCTCATTTCTGCATGGCCAGGCTAAGTCCATGCTCAGCACTTTCCTAAAGTTTGCTGCCTGTGCTTGCACACCTTGTTGCAGCACCACGGGAAGTTAATTTGGGACCTAGGAATGGGCCGCACCAAGGAACAGGCATTCCCGCATTACTGGAACTGTCCAACGATGCTAAGGGGCACTCAGTCCGCAACGGCAAATGGTGCACGCTGTGATGTAACACTGCTGAACACAGAAACCGGTCCCAGTTTGCAGCAGAACTCATCATCCAGAATGATAACGCTCGCAATCATCAGTGCTCCAAAGGGTGCAATAACACCGCTGGTGTGCTGGACCTCTCCCCAACAACCGTGGGGCTGAAAGCACGGCTTGTGGGAGTCCCCTCCCGGGAGCTGTCCTGCAATGCAGTCTCATTAAAAGAATTTGGTGCTCAGCAGTGCTATTCTACCTCCTGCACAAGGCCAAATTTTGTGGTGAAGTTTGCTCAGCAAGCAAGCCTAAACAAAGTTAATACTTTTGTGTTGGGCTATCTGTGAAAACCCAGCAGCAACCCCAAAAAAACCCCAGTTTTGCTGGAAACTGGGCTGATAAGCAGCCAAATTTGCATGAACACAGCAAGAAAATCCGACTACGAATCAACCATGTTCCGCTGTGCCTATCTGCAGCCATCAGGGCCCATTGAGGTCCCCCTCCATAGCAGCTGGCTGCGTGGCAGGGGTCTCCCCTTGAGCAGGGATGCCGCTGGGGTTTACTCCTCGAGGGTGAGAGATTCCTTACCTGACACCAGGCACTGATGGGTTGGTAAGTGAAGTTTGTTGCGTGCATCTAATATTTAGGATAAGTATAGTGAGCTTATGCGATCGTCTTCGTACCCCATACGAACTTTAAGTGTAGCATATAGTGTTGACCACCCAACCAACTATTCATATAAAATGCCTTCCATACCTAAATTTACTGATTAGAACTCAATAAATGAACTATGCAGTCAGTTCTCGGTGACCTCTGGCTCTTCTCCAGCGACACCGCTGCCCCTCAGAGCCAAGGGCAGGTGATGTTTTTAGGGACCGGTATGGACACCGTGCCTGCGGACAGCAGGTGGTGAGGGCTACACTGATGTGCATAAGCCAGAGAGATGTAGGGTGAAGGAGTCACTCCCCAGGAACAGGGCAGGCTTCAAAACCATTTGATATTGTAAGGTCAGGAGCAAAATAGAAAGGCTGGCTTTTGCGAGTCGCCTTGCAGTGTTTAAGAGAACATCCCTCCAGACGAACTGCGCACATCAACCTGCCCCATGCTGAGCATGCGTGAGCCTGTCCGATGTTGGCTGTGAAATATTTCTGATCTCAGTGCCACTTTAGGACCAGAGTGTTACAGAAAATGGAGATGGAAGGGAGCTGAAATAGTCACCTTGTTCATCTACTCTTAATGGAGACCAGCTCTTCTTCAATCATTGCCTGCAGATGTCCATGCACTCTATTTTCTTATCCCACCAATGGCAGAAAAGTCCACATTTTTTTGTTGACAGGCTGTGTGCTGCTTTATCATTATTAGCATCAGCAAGTTTCCCCTCTAATTTCTACCATTTGTTTCCCTCAATGTCAGTCAAACCTGGCCTTCCTTATCTTAATTGACACAGAGATGGAGGCCAGATTTTGCCTTTCTTCTTTGTAGCATCTGTTATGATGCCTCCCCTTAATCATCTCTCCTTAGATTTAGCAGGAGTCACGGACTTCAGCTATGAGGCCCCAGAAACCGAAACAACTGGAAGACCCTGTTCAGGTCCCTCATCCGTTATGGCTAAGGTGGGACAGAGTAGGAGAGTACAGACAAGCTGGGAAGGGTTTTGAGTTAGCAGAGCTTTTTGGCCATAGGAAAAGTGCCGTGTGTCTGTGCTGTGGTGCATCCACCCCAGCAACGGGGGGGGGGTGAGGAAGAAGAAAGGGATGCTGAACTTCATCCTCGCGTCTGCTGCCACCAGTGCTGGGGGAGGGGGGGAAGGAATGGAGCTGTTGCAGGGGACACTTAGTAGGGGCTCGGAGGCTGCCCTGATGTGCCCCAAGCCCCCGTGGCAGAGCCATGCCAGCCGGCCCAGCTTCCCAGGGCTGCGGTCCTGGGGAAGAGGCAGCAAGCAGGGCTGTCATAGAACCATAGAATCATTTGGCTGGAAAAGCCCTTTAAGATCACCAAGCCCAACCATTCCCCTAACCCTGCCATCCCACCACTAAACCCTGGCCCCAAGCACCTTGGCTGCCTGGCTTTTAAATATCCCCAGGGATGGGGACTCGACCCCTGTCCTGGGCAGCACCTTCCAGTGCTTGATAACCCTTTCCACCCCAGCACCCTGCTTCCCTTTGCCTGGGTCTGGAGCTGATCCTGTTCTCAGAGGAGTCTTAATTTGGGATAAATGCCAGTGCTGCCAGTGGTAACACTGTGCCCTGTATTACCCTTGCCACCGGAGTACCCAAGAACAGGGCTCCCATCCAGATGCTTTTTAGGCACGAAGCCTGCTCACTGGGTTCACTGTGAGCGTCCTTCGGGGCAGGACCCACACCACTGGGGCTGACGTGTGCACGGCGTCAGGCCAGCCATGCTTGAGTGCTGCCCTTGCGACTGATGCACAGCACCGTGGTCATGCCTTGCCCAGACCTTACCACTGGGTTTATGTCATTCAGCATCCGCCCAGACGAAAGGGCACTGCAAACACACGTTGTTGGGGCAGCGCAGTTAATACAACATGGCCCATCTTTGCCATGTTTCAATCCATCTGAGATTTACTCGGGAGCAGAGCAACTTGCTTTAGCCATAAATTAATAGTTGTGAAGTCAGGGATGAATGTGGTCTGAATTTCAAGAGCTAACCATGCTTGTTCAGTATCTCCACATGCATTTGCTAGGCCAATGCTTTTGCAAGCAGCAGAACAGTTTGAAAGAAGAAGCTGTGAACAACCACGGGATTTAAATGCAACAAGTTCTTTTGAGGAAGGAAAAACTATTTTTCTGGGGATTTCATAAGTTCCAGTAAGACTGTGGTCTGTTACTGGACTCCTTTGGCTGGAGAGATGTATTACCCAAACTCTCTTACCAGTTCATCTTCACACTCATCCCGTGCGAGACCCTCTTCCTCACCCTCGTCCCCGTTCAGCGGCTCCTCTGTGTTGACCTCCGCCTCCGATGCCGTGTCTTCCTGCGAGATTTCACTTTTGCTGTTGTCCACCTTCTTCCGTACCTCTGCAAGAGCGAGAGCCAGGCCACCAGGGTCAGGGGCTGGGGGAGGCAATGGCTGGAGCCTGGTGATGCTAAAGCAGTGGGCTCCCAAATGCAGTTGGTAGGTAAAGAATAGATCTAGGGTTTTTTTTCTGCAATGGGAAGTTTTGCTGATTTTGAGGAAGCTACCTGAAAGCAGCCCTGGAGAGGACAGAGCAGGGCATCATTCTGCATCCCTCCAGCGTGTGTGTGGGAGGCAGAGAGAATCACAATCCTTTGGGTTGGAAAAGCCCTTTAAGCTCACCAAGCCCAACTGTTCCCCTAACCCTGCCATCCCACCACTAAACCCTGGCCCTAAGCACCTCGTCTGCCCAGCTTTTAAATACCCCCAGGGATGGGGGACTCGACCCTTTCCCTGGGCAGCCCATTCCAATGCTTAGCAACCCTTTCATTGAAAAATTTTTTCCCAATGTCCAACCTAAACCTCCTCTGAGAATAGAATAGAATGGAATAGAATAATGGAACAAAAAAGCAAACTAAAAAAATACAAATTGTATGAGAAAAGGAAAATAAAAATCTCATTATTTTAAAACCCAATTCTGTAATTTGGGGAGCTCTGGGATGTAATTTTAGCCTGTGATTCTGCTGTGGAACCTGAGAGTCGACACTTCCCCGTCAGAGCCCGGAGGATGCTCTAAGCCGCGATGGTTTCAAGCCCAGCTCTGCCGGGCAATTCCCTGCACTTTGTGCCTGTTCTCAGAGCCTGCACCTGACTGACCTGCCGACATCTTCTGCTCTTCAGCGATCTGCTCCAGCCGGCCCAGGAGAGCATCGATGTTGGATTTGATCTGTGTCAGCTCAGTTTTGATTGTTTGCAGTTCACTGCACTTCACTTGGGAGGAAGGAAGGAAGGAAAAACAGGCATTTAGTAGCCCGCAGAGCAGCCGAGGCGCCCACCTCACCCTCTTGCCAGGCCCAAGTCGCCTCCCTGAGCAGGTTAAAAAACTCAACTGGAAACCCCACGCTAGAAACACACTCCTCGCATCCCTGGGGTCAGGGTACGGTGGTGCTCACACCTCACTGCACGGTGTATCTGAGCTTGTCTGTGCTGGGAGGATCTGCGGCGAGTGGCGTGCAGGGAATCCAGCAGGGCTGGCAGGGGCCTGGTGGGCAGGCGAGGAGCCGGGGGCTTTGCATGGAGCAGCAACGCGCCCTCCTCCGCTGCCAGCCCTCGCCACCCTCCCGCCTGCTCTGGCACTGGCAGGGAAAGCTGGGGGGGACTGCGGACAGTCGTACACGCCCAAAAAAGCCCTTGTGTCTGCTGTCCAGGCACACTGTGGAGGCTGGCACCAGGCTCTGGCACACTCAGGTTGTATGCGCACCGTCCCCTGCTGCACTCGCAGCCTGCGGGCTTCCCTCACTTGGGCCGTTGTTTCCAGACATTTTGGTTTGTGTAAGGTTTTCCCGTGGAGCATCTGGCCCCATGGGTGAACACTCGGGGATAGGGTGTCCATGTGCACACCAGGCTCCGTGCCATCCTGCGTGCATACTCACGCTTCAGCTTGGCTGAGCTGTTGGCGATGGCGGCTGATCTGGCGAAGAGCTTGACGGGGAGCGTTGCCTTCACGCGCCGGACGAGGGGGATGGTGACCCGCGGCCGCTTCACAGGAACCACCCTGGGCACTGGAGAAACTCGGCCCCGGTACTCAAAGAGCCTAGAGGAAGGAGGGGGAGGATGGGGAGGCTGAGGCAGTCCTGCAGCACCCCCACCCAGCCCTGCCGTGACGGCCATCGGGTGCCGCAACCGGAACCCAAGCAGTGCTGGCAGTGAGCTGGGGCACGGCCTGGCTACTGGGCCCCACCGCGCTGGGCTGGGCTGGACCACGCTGCACCCCACCTCGCCCCCAGCAGGAGCCATGCGGCAGGGAAGCCCTTGCCCCATGGAAAGCCCCTTAGGCTGATGCCTCCCCCACTCACCTGTCGTAGAAGTCGTCCCTGTAATAGTCGTAGTCAAAGTCGTAGCCGCTGCAGAGACAAAGACAGGATGGCATGGGTTAATTAGTGCTGGCAATTTATTAGTGGTGTTCCCTCATCATCTGCGGAGCCTCCCAGGTTCTTTATTTGCTCCTCCCTCCATAGGGGAGCCCCTGCCCCTCCACCTGGCAGGATGTGCGCGAGGGTCTGCAGGGATGTGGGCTGAGCCCGGGAGAAAGATTTGGGGGGCTGAACGCACTGGAGAGGGTGATGTTGGCAGCAGAGCGTGACCCTGCTTATTGCAAGGTGGAGCACGAAGATGTGCGGGTGGATTAAAACCTCCAAATGGAGGTGGGGACAAATGTCTGCCAACACCCTGTGGGGCTGGTCCGCATCTGCAGCGATGGCTGAGGTGCAGGGACCGGCCCCGTGTCCAGGGCAGCCGCAGGGGGAAGTTCACAGTATGGCGAACAGGTTGTGTCTGTAATGTGTGGGCTGGAGCGTGCTCATGGCACTGCTGATACCCCTCCGTCCTGCCTTTTGCACAGCGGGGCTGTGCCTGTGTCAGGGGGGCACTGCCCTGCCGCCACCCTCATACCATATATAATTGTTGGGGGAGAAGTTAGGAAGAAGGAGATATTTATTAATTAAACATCTTTGCTATCAAAGATGTTTAAAGCTCTCTCCTCCCAGTGAGACATTGCCTGCGTCCCGTTTTCTTAAGCTTGAACTGCATTTTAGCCCAAAGCTGGGGCAATGTCCTTCTCACTCCCCGGAGACCCAGCAACATGCTTTCTCTCTTGCTGCAGCTGGTTCTTCAGGAGGCAAGGCAACACCGGTGGTTACAGCCGGCAACCCCAGCTCTTCAGAGACGGGACCCGCACCCGTGCTGCCTGCTGCCTGCTCTCCACAGCAGGGAGGAACGACGCCGCTGAACGTTGGCAGCAGCGGCCCCTGGCCCCACGTGGTGCCTGCTGCCCTTGCCCGCTGCTGGCTGAACTGATGCTGGCGAAATAAGAAGTTAGGCTGATGTTCCCCCTTCACTGCACTGAATGAAGAGAATGGGCATTGCAGCCCTGGAAAGCAAAGAGCCAGTCCTGCACTGCGAAACCGGTTGAAGTGGCTTACAGAAACCCAGAAAATCTAATGGGAAGAGGGAGCGATGGGGAGAGGGAAGGACTCAGCCAGGAGAACCTGGGGTGTGGGGAGAGGGAAGGACGAGTGTATGTAGCTGAGAGTAAAAAATTTGGTGTTCTGCATCTTAGGCAAGAAGTGACAAGAACGTGTGGCTGGCCAGGACAGATGGTGGGAAGCGTGGTTTGGACCAGGAATTCCAGGCTTGACCCAGGATGCCTCTCCCGCCTATGCTGGCACTGGGCTTGCCACCCAGTGTTTCAGTTTCAGTAACTGGCCAGTTTCTTAGATGGGTTTCTTTCATGCTGGTGTCCCTCAGGGGTCCATACTGGGACCAGTGCTGTTTAGTATCTTCATCAGTGACATAGACAGCAAGATCGAGCACACCCTCAGCAAGTTTGCAGATGACACCAAGCTGGGTGGTGCAGTTGACATGCCCGAAGGACGGGATGGCATCAAGAGGGACCTGGACAAGTTGGAGAGGTGGGGGCTGGGGGATGAAGGCATTGAGAGCAGCTCTGCCCAAAGGGAACTGGGGGCATTGGTGAGGGAAAAGCTGGACGTGACCTGGCAGTGTGCGCTGGCAGCCCAGGCGGCCAACCCTACCCTGGGCTGCAGCCCCAGCAGCATGGCCAGCGTCGAGGGAGGGGATCCTGCCCCTCTGCTCCGCTCTGCTGAGACCCCCCCTGCAGCGCTGCGTCCAGCTCGGGGGTCCCCAGCACAGGACAGACAGCGACCTGCTGGAGCGGGGCCAGAGGAGGCCACGGGGATGATCCGAGGGCTGGAGCCCCTCTCCTACGAGGACAGGCTGGGAGAGTTGGGGGTGTTCAGCCTGGAGCAGAGGAGGCTGCGGGCAGACCTGATTGCAGCCTTGCAGGGCTTAAAGGGGGCCCATAGGAAAGGTGGGGACAGACTTTTTAGCAGGGCTGGTTGTGGCAGGACAAGGGGGGATGGTTTTAAACTAAACCAGGGCAGATTCAGACTGGATATAAGGAAGAAATTCTTTACCATGAGGGTGGTGAGACACTGGCATGGGTTGCCCAGAGAGGTGGTGGAGACCCCATCCTTGGCAATGTTCCAGGCCAGGTTGGCCGGGGCTGTGGGCAACCTGATCTGGTTAAAGGTGTCCCTGCTCCCTGCAGGGGGGTTGGACTGGATGGCCTCTAAAGGGCCCTTCCCACCCAAACTATTCTGTGATCCTATGACTCTATTCTATGCTCCTCGGATGCTCCTTGGGTTCCCCAGAAGCCTGTGGCAGCATGCGGAGACTCAGCCTGTGCCCTGGGGGGCTGAAGCACACTCTGGATGGTTGGAGACACCAGGGCTCCTCTGGGGGCCAAAGACAGTTGGTGCCACAGGGTAAGGACAAGAAGCACTTGCACCCTCTGCCTCTTTTGGGGGTTGCTGCCCCTGTCATGCATTGCCATGGTGGCCTCAAGCGAGGAGGTATTTTACAAAGCTGGAGCAGCTGCTGCCCAGGGCATCCAGGGCTGGCTGGGATGCTCGATGCACAGGGTCTCGCTGCTGAGCAAGCAGCAGTGGCGGGGCGGGGGGAGATGTGATACGCAGGTGTTATTGCCATAAGCCTTCCGAACTCAACCGCGTGATGTAAAACACATCTTGCTGGCAGCCTCAGTACAGATGAATGTCAACACCTTTTCAGCCTTGGCGTCTTCCCCTTCTGGCCGGACTTGTAGAGAATGTTTTTGCTGGGCTCACAACAATATTGCGGCAGCCTTCTCTCCCAGCCACCAAGTAACCTGTATTTATTCCCCTGCGTGTTTTTCTGAATTGGAAGGGAAAGGTAATGCCTCCCATGTCAGCTCTTACTGGAATATAAGCAGCCTGTTCGTGCAGCCGAGAAGATGGGCAGTATGGAACGGGGAAATGTATTTTCATGGAGATTTTTGTGACTCATAACTTGATTTTCATTCTAACCTGGGATGAAACCTGGAAATACAGAAAATCTCCAAGAAAATAGCTCCCCTCAGCCCACTCCAGGTCTGTTTGAATCCAATAAACACAGAATACAATCAAAACAGGGAGTCATTTGAAAGGAAAATTGACCTAGGATGCTCCTACACTGCCATACTCCCCCTCTTATTTTTTTTTCTTTTCTTCCTTAGATGCAACTTAAATGCAATTGCTGAAATTTTGTAATATTTGTCAATCCTGACAGGCTCTGGTGAACTGCTTTTGGCTAGACCCAGCAGCCTGGCCCTGCAGCCAATGTTCTCTGTAGCCACAGGCAAGAAAAGATGGTGGCATCTCCCTGTGGCTCAAGGGCTCCAAATGGGATGAAGCAATGTTTTTATTCACGGCAAATCCTCTCTCCATGGGCTGTTGCCCTTGCTGGGAAGCTTGATGTGGCCTGGAGACTGTGAGCGAGCTTTGGACCATTTGCTCACGAACAACACAATGCCTGGGGGCATTTGGCTAAATTGCGAAATGCCCACACTCCTTTCTTCTTGCCATGGTCATGCTCCTGGTCTGAACTGGCTTTTCTTCCCAGCCTTCACTCCCTGGTAAGAGCCCCGTTGGTAGAGCTGTAGACACCGTGGGCTTGGCACACGGCCAGCCCCCTGGAGACATGGGGATGGAGAGGAGCTGCAGCTTGAACTGCATCGCATGGGCATTGCCCTGCTGCTGTCAGCGCCGTCCCAGGCAAAGCCGTGCATCTAGAAACAAGGGATTAAGCTCTGAATGGCGTGGGCACCCTCTGTCTCCATCCCTGAACCTGACCTGTGGCATTTGGACACCTCCACCTCACTCCCGGGCTCTCCTACAGCACCAACAGGATGGAGCCTGGCCTCAGGTACCTGAAGGTCCAACCTGGTGTGGACTGGAAAAGCATGGAGAAGCCCAAAACCTCAGGAGAAGTCCTAAGCCTTTTTCAAGACCAGCCAAACCATCAGTTTGGTGTATGAGGTGGCTAATACACACCATAAATGTTATTCTGCCATTTGCAGTAGGGAATGTGTGAGCAAAGCTGGGCAGCCTTGCGTTTTTCTGGTGGAAATCTTGAAATCTGGCCTGGTTTTGCAGCTTGTCTACAGAGGCAGAGGAGGTGGCTTGCAACGTGCCTTGTCTGCAGGGTGGTGGGTCCAAAAGCATCTGTGGGGGAAAAGCAAGGGGGGGTGGGGGGGTACCCCAGCCCTGGCCCCAAATCCTCGGGGGACTGGAGACACTTCCACCCATTTCAAAAGGAATTAGGTGCATAATCATCCTGGGGAGCTGGTCCTGACTTCCCAAGACCAGTGTGATTAATCTCACCTGGCTTCAACACTGGGAACATAAAGAGATAAATCCAAGCCGGGAGGGAAAGACGCAGTTCCAGGTCATGGTCCATCACATCCAAAGGCAGACATCTAAAATATGGTCAGGTGAAGACCTGTTTTTTTTTTTATCCAGCAAGCATAAAGGGAGACCAGAGAACCAGCCCACATAAAAGCCACAACAGCATCGCAGGCTGAACTCACGTGAGACGAATCCACCCGTAGACTCAGTGTGGTGTGGGATAGCAAATGAAAAAAATCTCAGCCCCTAGCAGTAGGGCTTGCAACGCTTGCTAACCACGCGACGGCCCGCAAGGAAGGCGGCAGTCTGGAAGAAGGGGTTTTCGGAACGCTGTGCCTGCTGCAATGTGCCGGTCAGGTCATGCTTTACAGGGAGGCAGTGGCTGGGTGCTTTTACCAGCACCCTTGGAAGCCAGGCGTTGTGCAAAAGGCAGCTCTTCCAACACGAATGCAGAAAGAAAAGCCAGTAAAAAGTGAGCGCCTCAGCGTGGGTGATTTATCCGGACACTGTGTGCCTGAAAATTTCCCTGCACGTAGGAAAAACCTTCCCGAGACTGATGGATCATTCCTCAGTGACCTGGCAGGGCTTCCTTTGTGTACAGGAATAATTTTTTGCTGTTTTTCAATCAGTTGGTGACACTGTGCTCTTTGCAAGTAAAGCAGGGACAGTCGGAATGAGAGGCAGCAGAAGGCTGTAAGGCTGCGCCAGGTAACACAGTGCTTGCTGTGTTTCTTCTGCTTTGTTTTTCTTTAGTAATTAAATAACATTTATTAACGGCGCACAGAGATTCAAAATCCAAGTATTCACAACAGAAGGGCAACTGGTTGTATGTGCTGCCTTTCCACTGCATTTGTGGTGCCATTTCCGAGCGTGTACCTGAACAGCAAATGTACGTTTGAGCAGCTGTGCTTCTAATTACGGGCTGACGGCCCCGCGCTGGTAATCACAAGTGACACGTCGTGCTCAGCTCGCATCCTTCTACTAATGGTTGCACAACCTTAATTATCACCGCAGTAGAAATAATACCTGCTGGAAAGCTGCTCGGAAAATCTGGCGTTGATCAAGTAGCAAGCTTTTAAGATCTTGTGCATCTGGTGCAAGATTCCTTCCTCCTGCAAATAGCCAGGGTAGTGGGAAGCTGGGAGAGAAACGTGGGAAGGGAGCCTGGCATTTCCAAGGCGCCAGGGCTGCAGAGGGGCTGCTGTAGGCTGGGACAAGGTGCACATCCGTACTGCCAGCGCTGGGTCTGGGTACCACTGCTTGCCTCCTCCGCTGCCCTGTGGCTGTTCCACAGCCCTGTCCATGTGGATTTGGCACTAGGGCTTGCTGGGCTGTCACTGCTCCCAGCACCGCTGCCAAGGTGTGGGAGGAGGAGTGGATCTGTTTGGAGATGGGTTGACACCAGTTTTCTGCAGGGATCGTAACGGGCGTAACAAGGGGTGTGAATGCCAGCTGAGCTGGAAGGATATCGTCCACTTGCATCTGTAGATGGTGAAAATAAGTCAGCGGTGGTTTGTGTCTGTCACCATTTCAGAGACAGTTCCTTGGGCCGCTGAGCTGCCAGACGCTCGGTTGCTCCGGCAGCTCTTGCTGAGGTTGTCCTCACGGTCCTTTTGGCTACAGAGCAACATTAGCATCAGCAGTACAGGGAAGGGCAGAGATTTGTGCCTCCAAAGGTCAAGTGCAGCACTGGCAGACCCCGCTGCCCCGGGGCAGAGCCACTTTCCCTTCCCAGACCATGGCAACAAACTTACAGCACAGCAGGACCACCGGCACCGACCCGACCGCAGCCCAAACTTACCTAGGAAATCCTGTCTGGACATTTGCTATGCAGGCAAAAAAAAGCATTGCCAGAAGGCAAAAGGTGTTGAGACTCAGGATGTGAATACCTGGGGGGCACAGTCAAAATGCAAGCTCATTTTCCAGCCACCCTCACGAACTCATTCGCAGGATCTCCAGGCATGTCTGCGTTCAGCAGCGGTGGCTGCGGTGCAGGAGCAGGAGCACCCAGGGGACTTCCCACGTGCAAAGGGATGCTCTGGCAAATGCCAGCAGCAGAGGGAGGGAGGCCCTGAAGATCCAGAGAGACTGGGGCAGAGCAGCGATGACAGCAAGGTTTTATATGAACGGAAGGTCGCTCTTGTGGAGAGACCCGAGAGAATTTTCCATGGCATGAACCTGGGTGTATGTTTTACCTACTGGAGGTAGATGAGAGGCTACGTCCCCAAGGATTTCTATTAAACGCCCAGATACCCCCCTGGGCTACTGGATCAAGGAAGACTGTCCAGATCGTTGCTTCTTCTACGTCCAAAATGAGTTTTCCTTTCCCTTCCCCTCGACTCTCTCACACAGACTTGGAGTGAGGCAAAGTAAAAACCCGATCTTTGAAAAAATAATCTGATATGTTTAATGCAGCATTTCTATAAATTACAGTGCTGTGATTTTTTGAGGTCTAACATTTAGAAAAATTTGTGATGGTTAGGGAAGCTCTAACCACAGCTCGCTGTGAGCCTGCATTCCCTGCCTTCCATGGGATATCGTAAGTTCTGCTAGTCCAGATGGCAAAGTTTAAATCTGTCACCAATCCGGGATGAAATACTGCTGAAGCTCAGAGCAGTGTAGTTCTCTGGCCCATATTTTAGCATATCTGTAGTTGTGGGAGGAAGCAAACATCTCTCGTTCGCTCCCTCTCCATCTACATGGCAGCCTTGACATCTGAAATATTGGTCATTTCAGCAGAAATGGATCAGCGGTCAAGGCACAGACGAAGGGTAAATGAAAGGCTCTTTACTGCAAGATGTATGGAATGAATCGCTTTGCATTCCGGCTACCAGCACCACCCAGGTAGTACACGTGCAGCTAAACTGGAAGATTTCTGTCACCTCTATTTCCATACATCGGCGTGGGCAATGCACAGAGCCCACTGCCCCTTGACCTGGCATCCCCTGTGCATCGAGGGGGACAGGCTCTGGTGAGGGGCCAAGCTGGCCCGAGGTGGGAGGAAAAACTTGCCTGGCGAAAGCGGCAGAGGAAGAGCTCAGCTGAGAGGCTTGGGGAAGGTCTCGGCAGACACCTTCGGGGTGCTGGGGGGGCTGCTGAAGCTCTGGTGGCTTTGCCTATGCCAGCAGAGCATTGCCAGCACCGAGGTTTGCCATTCCGTAGCACATCGGTATTGGACCGCGTGGCTGAGTCTTGAATCAGTTTTTTTCATTTCTCTTCATCCCTCTCACTTTGTTTTCTTTTTGTAGAAAAATCTACAGTTCTCTCATGATTTCCTTTCTCATTACACCCACCTATAACCCTGATACTGATTTTAGTCTTCCCAACATCACACCTTCTAAATCCTGACTCTGCACCCCAGTCTCCATACCCTGAGACTGTCATAAAAACAATGGAAATTTATAAATAAAACACATTCTGGGACCTTGTTATTTGGTTTGGGGTTCCTGAAACCTGCAGGATACTCTCCTTTTCAAGTTTGCCCTTCTGCAACCTCAGGAGCAAGAACTTAATGAGTTTGTCCCACACTCTCATGACTCCGGACTCTGTGAATGAAAATCTTCACTACTTGTGAAAATCTTGATAAAGTCTCTAGAGCTGGCACCAGTGAAGGCTCGCTCTGACATCTGTAACGCCTTATGTCTCCCACAGACCCACTCCATGTGCCACTCATCCCTCCCGTTCCCTTGACATTTTTGGTCACTGCTCCACAGCACAGGCTCCCTTGAGGATTCCCCCGGCCGCCTCCTTGGTCCACCTCCATCTGTTGCCCCAAGGGCTTCCCACTTTCTCCCTTTCCCCATCGTTCTTTGCTTGCCCTTTTCTCCAGTGTCTTTCCCTAAATTAACCCCGTTCCCTGTTCTCCCCCAACACCCAACTTATGCCACTGTGCCCCACTCCTACTCCCCAGCTGGAGGAGCTGGGGCTGGAGGGGAGCGCTCCTCTTGTTACACCTCTCTCAAGACCTCTGCTGTGGATAAAGCAGGTACTGCCAGCTTTTCTCCAATGATCTCCAGGTGCAACACTGTTCACAGTTGGACTGTGCCCAGGCAGAGTCCCACAACACCATGGGTGTTGGCCAACTGTGGGTCTGCCACTGATGTCTCTTGCTGGCTCTCCTCCCTGCAGCCTACCACTGCGGGGCATTGCAAAGGCCAAGAAGCCCATGGAAGGAGAAGACCTGAATTGGGCAGCAGCGGCCCAGGGCTGCCTGAGGTAGGGCCAGGGAGCTCGGGCCAGCAGCCTGGGAGGTGCAAAAATCAGCCCCAACCGGAAGGCAAATACCAGCCTGGAGACCTACCTGTACAACGCGGAGGCTGCTCTCTTCAGCCCTTTAGGTCTGTTGGGTTTAGGTTCCCCGGCCATGTTGATATCTGCAATGAAGGGACACGCAGCTATGACACGGCACGTCCACAGGCGCTGGGAGCCATCTCCGACCACAGAGCAAGGGAGGCACAGCCCTGCCATCTGCAGAAACAAACTCCTCCACACCTCCCACCACATTTCCAGCTGCTTTCAGCATGTCTGGGGCCCTGCTGGACCTCCACAAGAAGGCAAATATATTCTTGCACTTGGCCAGCCTCTTCCTTTTCCTTTACAAAGCTACTAACCATTTATTTTTGAAGTCAATGCCCTGCATGTGGTCTCCTCCCCCTCCTCCCCCCCCCCCAAGTTCAGGATAGGCTTCTCAGAAGAACTCAGTGCTGTAGCGATAAGGCACAGACAATATAAAAACACGCTGCACGCCGCTAACTGCTAATGATTTGTCCCTTGCTCCTTCCAGAACAGAAATGAATGCTAAGCATGAGCCAGCCAGGCATCGCTGTGGACAGGGCCGTGTTAAAAGTTGCTTGGGGTGATCACCCCAGCTGATCTTGGAGGAGCAACTTCCACCAGGGGAGGTGAGAATGAGCTCTTCTAATCCGCTGAGGAAAGTTCTCTCCTCAGACTCAGTGCCAAACGTGCTTTTGACATGAGAATAAAGTGATACAGCCAATTTCATGGAAGCTGCCGAGAGCCTGGCAACCTAACACTGAGGGTGGCCCCAGAAACCACAGAGATGAGCTGTTGGGAGCACGAGGCCTCACCCCCTCTTCGTTTCTTGACCCAGGAGTGATCAAATTCCCCGCTGCCTTCTCCAATCAGCCCTGAACTTTTTCTCCTCTTCAGGTCCTTTCTTGTCTAAATAGGTGTCGGACCTCTGGGCAGGCCAGATCCGAGTGAAGCACAAAGGGTTTCCTTACCTAGCCCAAAAGCCCCGTTTGCCCTGGGCTGGAGAGGGGCTGCCCCACAGCAGCCTCTGAGGTGCAGGTGGATTTGAAGGTCTCCATCGGGGGCGCAGGGGTTGTGGACCTGGGACTGCCAGCTGGGGTATTTAAGGTCTCACCTTTTCTGGACTTGCAGGATACGCCACGGAACTCAGCAGGTTTCAGCCTACTCATCGTGGCTTTTTTCAGGGTGCAAGAAGGGACTTCATGGAGAAATGTGGACAGGCTGGTCTGCTTGCCATCATCAAAGTGCTGACTTCATTATTAACCACGAAAATCATCTTCAGGAGCACAAGGAAGCCACAGCACTGCTGAAACAACCTGAGCAGGAGGACTACAGGCTGTGCACGTGGGACACGGCACCAGAGGAGCACAGATGTGCTCCCACTACCCAAACGTCTTGCTGTGCAATTCCTCCGACTGCCTTTTAGGGTCTAGCGAGAGGCGTCATTCCTACTGAAGCTGGAGCTCAGCCCGTTCATAAGCTTGCACAACGAGTGTGGTATCAGGGGGTTGCTCAGCCACTGCACTGAATGCTCCTCTGGAGGCACATTTGGGTCAGAGCATGTGCTTTCTCTGCTGCCTTTCACCCTCCATCCTCCCATACTCAGCTGCCAAGGGGAAGGCAGAAGAGCATGGAGCCTGAATGCTAGCAAGGACATGCACGGCCGTAGGACAGGTCGTTAGACAACTGCTGCCAGTGTGGACATTAGCACGCGGTTGCCTTTCTGAGTCCGTTGAGCAACGCAATGCTTCTGGCAATGCTGTTTCCCATAGAGGAGGAGAGGAATAAACGCTTCCTTGGTGTGTCCCAGAACACACCCCTGCTCAGCTCCCACTCCCTTGTCATGAGCCCTTTTTGCTGTCGGGGTGTATCTTGCCAGCTGCAAGTCACTTTTCTTGAAAAATGAAGAGCTAACGACAGCACCAGGCCGACTGAGGCCCTTCAAAGTGGACATAATGAAAGCCCAGTGGTGGATAAGGACAATTAGCTCGATTTGCTGGAACACACTGCTTGAAATAGCACTGCAGAGCCTTTCTCGGGCGTGCACACAGACCAGGAGATTTACACTTTCAACCTATAGTGGTGATGAGCAGGTCAGATCCCTCGGGATTCTCTTGGTAGTGAACAAGGAGAGACAAGAGCTCAGCGTGCACATCAGCCTGGACAGATTTTGCATCTCGTTCCCATTCTGGCTCCCTCCTCTGTATCGCCGGATCTGCCTGCCCACCCCGTGGCAGCCCCTATGCCTCCAGCTCAGACGCAGGCCCCCTGGCCCACACTGAATGGGGAGATTGTGCTTTGTCTGGCCAACGCGGTGGGGTCAGTTTGTGGTGTGGATCCAGCTTCCAGCGCAGAGCTTCCCTGACTGCAATGGTAACTGGGGTGTCTGGGAGCCTCTGGGAAAGCACAGGGGCTGCCAGGACCCGACTGGCAGAGCAGGCCATGTCCCAGCACACGATGGGCTACAGCTGTGGTTTCAAATCCCTCCATTTTGTGATGCATTCAGCATCTTGCTGATCAATTAAAATGCAAGTTTGATTGATTGTGTATCTGGTGGCAAAGGAAGAAGAAGAAAGAAAAAAATTGAAGAAGTGCTATTATACTGCTTAGCTTGTGAGCTGCCCCCAGCTGGGAGACGTGAGCAAGAAAGACGCTACTGCTTCACTCATTCATTCTGGTATGTTGTGATGGGGTGACCCTGGATGGATGCCAGGTGCCCACCAAAGCCGCTCTATCACTCCCCTCTTCAACGGGACAGGGGATAGAAGAATATATCAAAAGGCTCGTGGGGTTGAGCTGCATGGCGCTGTACTTGCTATCGGTGCGTAAAAAGGTGCTGGTAACCCACCGGTGTTTTGGCTCCTGCTGAGCAGCACTCACACAGCATCAAGGCTGTGTCTCCAACATTCCCCCACCACCACCAGTGGGCTGGGAGGGGGCAAGATCTTGGGAGGGGACACAGCCAAGACACCTGACCCAAACTGACCAAAGGGATAATCCATACCATATGACATTGGCTCAGAGAGAAAAGCTAAGGGAAAGGAGGAAGAAGGGGGAAGAGGGGGGCATTCATTTTTTATGACATTTTGTCTTTCGGAACAACTGCTATGTGTACTGAAGCCCTGCTTCCTGGGAAGGGACTGGACATCGCCTGCTGATGGGAAGTAGAGAATAAAATCTTGTTTTCCTTTTGCTACCGCATGTGGCCTTTGCTTTTGCTTTTATTAAACTGTCTTTACCATGACCGACAACTTTTCTTTCTTTTCTGTCTCATTTTCGCCCCGCCTGTCCTGCTGAAGAGGGGAGCAACAGAGCGGCTTGGTGGCACCTGGCATCCAGCCAAAGTCAACCCATCACATATGTGCTGGAAAATGTAACCTGCAAATCATCATTGGCACTTGGGAGCAGATGGAGGGCTGAACCCTCCTGCCACCATGTAACCGTCCCACGGCAGCGCAGCCAGCTGTGCTCCTGGAGGGGCAAGTCCCTGACTTAAGGGTTTCTGCAAGGACCAGCTTTTCTGTGATCCTTCTGTTAGAAGGAGCTGCAAGAGCCTTGGCGGATGCTGGGGGAGATAGGAGATCCTTAGGCTACATGCCCACTCAGATGAGTCAGGCGCTCCTGGCACATGCAAAACTACGATGCTTTCCCAAGACACTTCTTAAATGTTGGTGCAAATTCCCTTTCCTATCTGAACAGCCAAGGCAGGAAAGGCAGCGTCACTCGACCCGTGCCACGCAGGGCTCCTACAACACAGTCATGGCAGCAAGTGCTTGCGGGAGAGGCTCTGGATCTGGCCAGGGATGCTGTCCTGCTGCGCGACCCTGCTGGCACCTTGCACTGTCAACAAGCTGCTGCCCCTCAGCAGGTTGGGGGTACTTTGCTCCTAGACTGGGCACTGCCTTGAGCCATGCTGCCCCACCGTGTGGATGGTGATCCCCAGGAGCTCCTGCCATGCCAAACGCAGCTCTTCCACAGGATTGTGCACCCAGCTGAAGTTGGCAGCTGGAGCTGCCAGAGCAGAAAGCAGCTGACCTTCTTGTTGCCCACCTGGGGAGGGAAGTTCTACCATCACCACAAAGGACCCCCCCAAAACCCTGTCCACGAACAGAAGCAGGGACAGGCTCTTCAGCAACGTCGGCCACGTCCCCTGCCTGTCCCATCCCACCTTGCCTCTCCACGTTCCTGTGTGGCCATCACCTCCTCTTTTTTAGGAGGGGACTTTCTACCTTGTTTTGTGCAAAGACTTTGTCTACCCACATTGTTCAGCTCTTCTCCTCTGCTGGATTCTCCTGAAAGGGGAGCGTCCCCGTGTTTATACTGGTCCGTGAGCAGCCTGCTGAGCTCCTCTGTGGTAAGACTGGCCCGTGAAGGGAAGGCAGATGAAAGGGAGCTGAATTTGCACCTCGTCCGGTACATGCATAGGACTCCCAGTTGTAATATGGTCCTTTTGTCTCATTGGCATTGCCAGACCTCCGGGACCGGCACTGAGAGGAGGAGATGTTCCCATCATGGTAATCCTTTCATCTCCCTCTTCATCTACGTGGGCAAGTGCTGCCTGTCTCTTAGCTGCATCTCCTGTATCTGGAGCACCACAACGAGCTCCTCTGCTCCCCAAGGCCCTCTCTGTCCTATCTACAGGCTCTGCATGTGTGGGCAATGCCTGGGCTGGAAGCATCCCTGGCACACTGCCCTTCGATTGGCCTGCAGCTCTGCTCTCAGGACTGCAAGAGAAGTGAAAAGAAGTTCCTGGGATTGGAATAAACCATAGATGGAAACAGCCCACTGTCTGAAAGATGAGATCTAACATGCAACTTGGTATTTCAGGCTGCTGTGCCAGAAGCAGGGTGGGAATGGGCTGCAAATGGCTTTCCTGAGTGCCCAGTGATCACTGCCTGCAGCAGGCTTGGAAATAACCATTTTTTCCATTAAAAATACCGTCTCCAGTTCCAATTCTCAGCTTAGAGCTGGCGACAAGAGCTTCTCAGCATGTGACGCTTCAGAGCAATCTACAAAACAAGGATGCAGCTGGGAGCAGCTGGGGTGGTTTTGTTTGTTATTTCTTATCACCCAGCAGCGCAGACAAGAGAATTCCATGTGTGTGTGTGTGGGAAGTTCATGTAACATCAGCTGGCTAAAGTTAGTCTGAGCTAGTCTGAGTTAGGCCATCACCTCTCTTCACAGGCGAAGGGTAAGGCCTGCTCCAAAAAGGGGACCAGGCAATGTCGTTTCCCACCCTTGTTCTTCCCCACCAGATCAAGGACAAGGACATGAGGTGGTTCAGAGCTGTGGTTTAGTTTCTACAGTTGCAGGCCATAACATTGAGTTTTTGGGCCACAACACCACAGCCCTGAGGGTACAAATATGCCTGAATGGCCACCACCAGCCTCGCTTCTGCCCCCTACCCACATGGGACCCTGGAGCCTTCAGCCCCATCTGAGCTGTGCTGTAGGAGTGCTGGTCTCTGGTGCTGTCACAGCCGTGCTGGGGCCTGGCCATGGACCCTGCTGAACCTGACCCACTGGCTGACTTCCCAGCCTGGCCCCAGACCAGCCTCGTCACTACAGACCTGCTTGGTCATCACTGGGTTGTGTTTGACCTGTTCACCATCACTGGACCTGACCCCAACCTGAAGACTGATGTCCTAGCTTGACCTTGGACCGGCCATCCCCTGACCATCCCGTAGGGAGCAACCAACCTGCACCTGAACACCTAAAATGGATGAAGGAAAGACTTACCAAGTGTCTGGCCAGCAAGCACACGCCCATTCTCGCCCAGGACGGCAGCGCGCGCGTGCCGCTCGTTGGAGTACTGTACGAAGGCATAGCCCTTGTGAACGGAGCAGCCCACCACCCGGCCGTACTTGGAGAAGATGGTCTCCACATCTGACTTCTTGACCACAGCTGTGTTGAGATTGCCAATGAAGACTCGGGAGTTGATGGACTTGGGGTCATTCTTGTTCGTGATGTTGCTTGTCTGCACCTTCAATGACATCTTGAACACCTGGATGAAGAAACTGGGAGTCAGGAAGGCACGCAAGGGAATTGCAGGAGTCTTATGAAAAGGGGCGGGGGGTAAATCTCCCAGCAAGCCTGGAACAAGCGCTTCAACTGCAACCAGTCACAGCTGGAGGGACCCCACCTCCAGGGAGTCCCGGTGTGCTGGGGAGGGGAACGTTGCAGCCAGCACAAAACTTTTGCTGGAACCCTATTTATCAGGCTGACAGTCTGGGTGTAAGCTGGTTGCTTCTGGGGGACAAAACACAATTTAAATAAATTTTGCATCTAAGCAAAAGCTTTAATACTATTACAGGAAAGCTTTTACCTCTCTGTGCTTTATTACAATTCGAGAAAGGCTCTTTTAAAGCAGGCTGCATTCAGCACCTTTGCTCACGTCCGCCTCCCCGGGCTTCCCCAGGCCAGCTCTTGCCACACACAGGGCCGTCCCTGTCCCTGCGGATCCGTGCTTGCAGCTGGAAGAGGATTTGAGGTTTTTGGGATGCTCATGAAGAGAGATTGGTGGTGGAGCAGCCCATGTGCTCCTATCCGCGCTCTGCTGCCAGCCTGCACATTTATGCACCAGGCTTTGAGCTGAATTTTGTGCAAACAGGAGGTGTCACTGTTAGCCTGGGAATCACTGAGCCGCCAGCCCGATCAGCTGGAAGCCACTCCAACCAGCTTCCCGCCACCGCAAGGTGTGATCCCCTGGGTTCCTGGGCTGGGGTATTTAATGGGCAGCCCCTGAGTACAGGCTTCACCTCTGAGGACAAAGAGGAGCCAGGGACTCCTGGAGGAGTGGAAATTGTGCGAAATTAAAGCTATTCTAGCTGCCTATTCCACTGCCTGCTCACATCTCTACAGCAAAAATTACAGCTGTCCAAAGGCATCGTCTGGTGGATTTTCATCTTCCAGATGCGGAGGGGAGGCTTTGGGATGGCTGTCATGTGCTGCATACCCAGCGTGTGGTATCTGCCTGGGAAAAGTCAGCTTGGAGCCGTGGGAGACGTTTTATGGTGCATGTTGCAGTCCTGCTCCTCCCAGCCCCTTCCAGCAGTGCCACAGGTAAAGCCTGGCACCCAGGGCAGAGCCACCGGGGTGCCCATGGCCCCAGGCAGTCACCCAGCCCATCACCCAGCTTGGGAGACAATGCACTGCTACCCCAGGGCCATGGTGTCCCCTCCCTGGTGGTCCCAGCGTCTGCCTTGGCACTGGGCAGAGCTAAAGCACTGCCTGGCTTGGGGGCTTCGGCTCTCTGAGCTCAAAGCCCGAGTTTGCCTGAGCAGCTTGGTCCAAGGTGAGGATGGTGGCAGCTGCCTGGCTGCCCAGCTGCACTGACCTCGGCAGTCTGCGATGCTCTGTCTTTGCTGAGCCCTAAAACACGCAACGAGTCTTTCCTCCACTCCTCCCTAGGCAGGCAGAGGCCTGGGGAAATGCTGCAGCATTACCTGATGTGCTTTTGGGGGTGTCACCCCAAACTTTCAAGGAACCTAAGCCCTCCTTCTTCCCCATCTTCTGCACAGAGCTTCCACACAGGACCCGAAATGTCTGGTTGCTCTGATCTCCCCCTAGACCTGTTAGGGGGGATAACGTCATCCTACCTATCTCACCCCTTTCCAGGTGAGCCTTATTTGGGCTTCTTGGGTGATGGATGTCCTCCTGATGGAGCCTGCTCTGCTCCTGCGGGGGGGCTGCTTCTGCCCATAGCCCTGTTTCTGCCCGAGGGAACGTCTGACTGCACAGACAAGCATGAGGGCTCGCTGCCACTAGCTCTGCATCTCCAGGATTCGAAACTTTGGTCCAGCATGGAGGTAAAGAGCCAACTGAGGAGACTCCTGCACACAGAGAGTGCCCGCAGCCCGACCTGGGGTGACACGGAGCGTCTGAACACCGATGGCAATCAATGAGCTATCAAATAGATAAGCTATGATGTCCAGACCTCCGCCCTTTTAATTTTCAGAGCACAAAGGACTGGACACTCCACTCCTTTCATCATTTAAAGCCAGACCATACAGAGCATTGGAGATACCTGGCAAGGCTGATCCTCGGCCTGGAGCTGCGGGAGGATGTGGTGGCACAATAAATCTTGTTGGGCTCTAACCCCAGTGACTCTATTAACCTACCATTGAGGCTGGAAATGATCTCCCTGCTAAATCCAATCAAAAAAAGCTAAGGCTTCGCCTGAGTCTGGCTCGTTTTATTTTCCCTTTCACCCTTACAGATTAAGAAAGCTGGAGACTTTTGGGTTTGTTTTTTTACAAACAATTCCTGGCAGCACAGTGTCCTAAAACCACTGGAAAAAATAACTGAAGGATGGGACTTTTAAAGGCATCAAACTGAATTAAATCCTCATGTCGCTGGCAAGTGGTGCCCAACCTCTTTAGGTTGCTCAAAATTCCAACCTACATAATAACATTTGCTTAATACTGGCTATTTTAACAGATTTTTGCAGTGCAGTCTGGAAGAGGTTCACAGAGGAAACTCTCCCCATTCCTGGTGCAGAGGTGGAGACACAGAGGAAGATCCAAGGCTGTTTCCAGCCACTTGGTCACTCTGGGTACCCAGCTTGAGCCTCAGGGCCTCCCTTCTCAGAAGTCCCAAGTACCTGTGCAAAGCCTGGCTGGAGGCTGTTCCAGGATGGCCATCCATGGAGATCTCTGTAAGAACCCGCCTGGGACCAGTTAAGGCTGTGCGGGACCTCCAGAGAGCTGGCACACATGTAGGGTACCTGCATGCAGGTAGCTCTGGATGGCCTGGGTACCCAAGGGCACATCCGCACCGCTGTGGGCTCTCCCTGCCCCAGGGTTTCAGCGATGTTGCGGGACCATGCCTTCAATGTGTGCCTTTACACTTGGTGACTCCCGGAGTTCCCAGTTCCTGGTGCTCGTATTTTCTATTTCAGAGTGAACCTGCCCTGGCACCTCTCTTGCCCATGCCACGTGGACATCTTTGGCCCAACTCAGCTGCACTTTGGCCCCTCTAGACAATGCACTCCCACTTTTCCATCCTTGTTTATCTCCCAGGGTTTATGCAAGTCTCCAACCCATTTTGCTACCTGCCCATGGCCCCTCTTTCCCCCACCCCCAGTCCCCGGAGGAGCTCCTCTTGCACAGGCAGATGATGAGCCCATCTCACTGCCCTTGGAGCCTCACCATCCAGCCTGTGCTGCTCTTGGAGGCCACTGTGTCCCAGCTTGGATGCCAGGATGCTGTGGGAGATGACGTCAAAAGCCTTCCTGAAATCAAGGCAGACATCACCCATGTTATCTCCCTGGCCATACACTTCACCACAGAAAGTGGGTGGGTTAGTTGAATTCGGCCATATATTTTCCAGGTCTGGCCCGGGCGCAGGCAGGCCAGAGGAATGCTCTCTGCCTCAAAATAAAATACAGCCCTCAAATAAAATATACCCGACTCTGAAGAGTTTTACTGCTGCTACCCCAAGCCCCAGCCTAGGGAAACCCCCGGCTGCTGTTTGCCCAAGCCCTTCCCCAGTTCTAACGAGCCCAGAGGCGACTATTTATTACACCAGTCTGCATCTCTGACCAGCTGTTTGCAGCTGCAGGCACCAATTGCATCAGGGCGCTGAGCTCCTTAAGCCTCTGCGGGAGGGATGTGGGTTAAGCTGCCCCTTGTGCCTGGGAACAGAAAGGGCTGTCTGGAGGATTCGGGTAGGATGGGGGTGTGTGGGGGCATAAACCCTGTGGTTTCCCTCAGATCTAGCGGGCTGCCCTCTCTCAGCGGGTGCAACACGAGCCAGCCCTGCTGCTGTCAATGGATCCTCCACTCCCTGGGTTTGTTTTAAAGGTAAAAGAGCTGGATGAAGACGATGCGTTTCTCAGGTGGGTACTAAGGCACTAGATGGATTATCACCTGGAGAGGGACATCTCCTAAGGCATCTCCCAGGCATCCACAGAGGTGGGGGGAGGGGGGGAAACGTGCACCTCTCCCAGGTCCCTGCTCCCCCAACCCCACCTTGCACCCTCCTTGTCTGGCTCCTGTCACCTTCCCCCACGCTGCTTGTAGTTGGACCAGCATGTGCTTGTCCCCTGCCCTGCCTTCTCTCCTCCCCGCCTGGGAAGCCGGATCTTCCCAGACCAATAAAGCCTCTGGCTGTAGGAGCTGGAGATGATGGGAGAACCGACTGCAGGTCCGGTGATGGAGGGGGTGGCTCAGCATAACCCCTCCCTCGGTAGAGCCCTTCCCTTGGCTCCCTGGTGGAAGCCCCAGTGGCTCCGTGCATTGGGGCCATCTTGGGACACCGCAGGTCAGCGCAGGAGCCGTGCCTGTGGCTGATGAGCGATGGGACAGGGCCACCAGATGGCAAACTCAAGGTCAGGCAAGGTGACGGCCACGCCGCTGGGAAAGACTTGGGAGTGAGCCAACGAGGACCCGCCATCTCCGCGGACAGGATGCTCTCCCCGTGCCATCTGCCACCGACTGCTGTCCCTGCCCAGGCAGGGAGCGTGGCTTTGGCAGGGAGTGTTGTCCAAGGCTTGGGAGCTGGAACCCTGGGCTTCTAGCACAGCAGTGCGTTGAGATTTCAGGCACCATCAGCGATGTCCCCCATTTAACAAGCAGCCTGCGTGGCTCTCATTACCAGCACTGGCTGTTCAGAAACCCTGTGCAAAGCACTCTTCTGACATCCCCATGCAAGCCTGGCACACCCTGGAGCCCGCAGCCTCCCTTGCCTTCCCTGTCCCATCCATTTAGGGTTTCTTCTTACACACAATATTCATTCTGCATCACTTACTGCCCCCCTTACTGCAACAACTGGAAAGGACATTTTAACTATCGCATATTAATATTTCATACTCCACCTAACCGCCTCCCATCGGAGCCCTCCGCGTGGTGCCCTGGTTAAACCCAGCACAGCATCAGCTGGGGCGGCTTAGCATCCCTTCCACGTGAAGCGCCACGGCTCGCCGGTGCAGCGCTACGAGGCACCGCATCTTCTCGAGCCAGCGTCTCTTTGGTACGCCACCGAGAAAGCAGTGGGCACGAGTCAGAGCAGACCATCTTGGTGATGTGTCTGGCTAGAAAAATACACACGGCAGAGGCAGATATCACTGGTTATAGATTAATATTCCAATAACTACACTGTCTTCGGCAGACGCATTTGCACAGCTATTATTTTAACTTTCATCCCACAACCCACAGCTGCAACAAGGCAGACTTGGAAAAGAGAACAAAACAAAATGCCACTAGTAATAATTCTTGGACATAGATAAATGAATGTATAAAGGGCTCCTTCACCTGTAGGACCTCAAAGAACACCAAGGACAGGTCAGTATTATCATCCCTGCAAGGGAAACTGAGGCTCAGGTGGGAGAGGTGGGGGGCGAGGGGGTTTGTGCCACCGACCTCACCAAAGCTTACAGAAGCATCGTAACGACACCTCCCGCTCCCAATTGCCCCCAAAGACAGATGCGCTTAAGGATGAGATGGCCAGAAGTTCCTTCCTTCCTTCCTTTGTTCCTGTGTCCCTCTGCCCAGGGCAGGTGCCGGTACCAGCGGGGACCCTATGAGCTCTGCAGGGGACAGCGGTGGAGCCACACCATGGTGACCCCAGAAACACATCCCCAGGCTCTCCAGCCGTCCTTTGACCATCGTCCCTGCAACCTGACCCTACCACGGATCCCGGGACCGCAGCTCTCCATGGATTTAACACCCCGCCAGGCTGGAAGCCTGTTTGCCACCTCCAGGCTGGGAAGAAAACACAACATGGGGTTACCTGAGCTTTGTCCCCCAAAAAGTCAAGGACTCCCCATACCATTTACCACGCTGAGCTCCCAAGAAGCTCCCATGCTTGGGGAAAGGCTGTGCCTGCCTGCATGTGCCCCCAACCCGGGCACCACCCACCAAAGTCCCCTCCCCGCCAGCGCTTCTCCTCTCTTCTTAGGACAGCATGGCTGGAAACAACACCACGGTCCCTGCTGCTGCTTAACGCTCTGGAATCCCTTAAAAATATTGATATTCAGTCTGGTAGCAGCCCAAGGCCAGAGCTGGTTTACTTGATAAGCTATTTTTCCTCCCTGCTTTAAGTGTCTTGCTTCGCAGATTAGCTGTTTAATTGAGAGCCAGGTGTCTGAAAACCCCAGGGGCCGCAGTCTTAGTGACGGACTGAAGGCGGCAGCGAAGAAAACCCACCGAGTCCCACCACCCTCTCCTGCAGAGAGCCCTCTTCAGTTCCGCAGCGCGCAGCTGGGCAGTTGTTCTCCCCTTATCATGCCTGCTCACAAAAGGGGAGATGCAGTTTTTCATCCTGTCCCTGTCTCTGCCCAGTAACAAGTTTTCCCAACGTGGTGGCCTTCCACTGGGAGCCAGGTGACAAATTAAGCCATCCTGTGGGGACCCCTGGCATGGGGCAAAGGGCCAAAGCCGCTCCCTGCTGGGTTTGGGGAAAATTTGGCATGTGGGGTGCTGAAAAAAGCACCAGCAAACCTGTGTCTTACTAGCAGATGCGATGGATGTTGCAGCCTGTGCTTCGGTGAGAGCTGGGTGCTCCTCGGCTCCGACGACAGGGCTGGTGCACCCCTGCCCACGTGCTGGAGCAAGCCCGAACGATGCAGGCTGGTGCAGGTCTTTGTTAACCGCCTCCAATACTCTTGCACAGGACTAACCCCAATTCTGCACCACCTCGCTGCTTTTTGGAGGTCGCCCGTCTACTTTCATCGCAAACCTTTAACATCTGTACATCTTTCTTGCCCCTTTCTTGCAAGTGGGAAGCAAGCTGCGTTTCAGGGAGGCACAGGGCAGTTAACGTGCCCTAGCACAAACAAATGGGCACGGCTGTCACACGGTGAGCATCCCGCTTCGGGCAGCGATTGACCCAGATGCCTGGCTCCAAGGGATTTCTGCCTAAAACAGTCCTTTTAGCTGAAAAAAACCCCAGTTTTAAAAAGAAACACAGCTAGCTACGAGACAGAGGGACTCCACTGACTGCACTGCCACAGCGCAGAAATGCACGTGTGTTTAAAAGGAAAGCCCCTGCTACTCCTGGTGCCAATCATTCCTCCCCCGAGAGCTGCGAATAATTTGCTAGTGAGTCCCCAAACGCTGGAGCCAAGCTCCAAAGCATTAGTTTAATAACCAACACAAACCCTGCAATCTTTTTAATAACTTCTGAGGCCCCAACAAGGCCTGCACAGAAACCCAGAGGGGCTCAGCCCTCCTCCCGGAGAGCGGGAGGACCCTCCCCACCGGTGTGCGGTTCAATAAATAGAATAAACAGGAAGGAAAACAGTCCTTGGGTTTTCTGGGGAAAACAGCTTAGATTCTCCCAAGCGTGATTGCTAAGGGACCAGAAAGTTATTAAAAAAAGGGGGTAGACAAAGATGTCACGGTTATTATTCCAGTTCTGCAGGACCAGGGCTGTCCTTTGGGGAAATTTCTGCTACGGTGAGTGAGCTGGAAGGGCCGGAAAGCTGGAGATCAGCTCAGCGGGAGCCAGACAAGCTTGCTCCAAAGCTGTGGGTCCCCTTTGCAAATCTTTTTCCCCCTGTGAAGTGCAGCTGAACGCAGCCTGGTAAGAGCGGATGCGTTTGCAGTGGGCAGAGTGGGTCCTTGGGTCTCTCGGGTGCTATTTTGGGCTGTCCCATCCCCCATCAGACAAGGGGCTCCTTGTACAGGGAACGTGAATTTTTCTGAATACTTCCCAGGGCTCCACCTTGCAAGACGGGTCAGCCCAGACCCTTCCAGGCTTGGCCTCCATCAGCTGCAGTCACCGACCTGGCTCCCGGTCCTGCCGTGGTTTAACCCCGGCTGGCAGCTCAGCCCTCCCAGCCGCTCGCTTGCTCCCCCCGGGTGGGACCGGGAGAGAATCCGAAGGGTGAAAGTGAGAAAACTTGTGGGCTGAGATAAAGACAGTTTAACAGGGAAAGCAACACAAGGAATTAATTCCCTGCTTCCCACGGGCAGGCGGGTGCTCAGCCACCCCCAGGACAGCCAGGCTCCAGCTTGGGAGGACAAACGGCATCACTCCCAATGTCCCCCCCTTCCTTCTTCATCCCTCAGCTGAGCATGACGTCATATGGTGTGGCATATCCCTGGGGATAGTTGGGGTCAGCTGTCCTGGCCATGTCCTCCCCCAGTTCCTTGTGCCCCCCCAGCCGCTCGCTGGTGGGGTGGGGTGAGGAGCAGAAAAGGCCTTGGCTCTGTGTGAGCCCTGCTCAGCAAGAATGAACACATCCCGGGATTATTAACATCATTCTCACCCTAAATCCAAAGCACAGCACTATCCCAGCTGCTAGGAAGAAAATTAACCCTACCTCAGCCAGAAGCCCCCTCCGAGACGCTGCTCTTTTACCCACCCCAGTGCCAAGCCCCCGCCAGCCTCCAGCCCAGGACCCTCCACAGCCACCCAGCCCCATCCACCCTCCACACCCAGGCCACCCCCTTGGCGTGGTGTGGCTGGAGCAGAGATGGAGAAGGCACCAACGCTGCCTTGCAGCCCACGGTGCATCCCCGCAGCCCCCCCATTTTTGCTGGTGGGGACACGACACTTTTCTGCCCGAGGACACCGATTCTTCCTCCTGAGCACGCAGGCTCTGCCAGCTTAAGTGGGCAAGCCCAGTTTCAGCCCAGTTTCCACCCCACACATCACATTTTCCTCAACAGAATGTAACAGCGTTAAGACCCGATGTGTCAGCAGGCAACGCTGCTGGAACGGCTCTGGATGGGGGCTGCTCGCAGCGGCACGGGCGGCGATGCCTCTGTGCCACGGGAGAGCCCCCAGTATAAATACAGCCGTATTTATAACCTGGCCTCACTGCCTGCTCTCCACCGAGCCTCAATTTACAGGGTGGGTGAAGGTGGGGGGTACTGGCTGCCCACCCCTGGTCTCCTTAAGGCCCGTTTCGGTGGAGGCTGCACCCATCCTGCGCTCTTGTACTGTACAGAGGAAAAAGCAAAGCCACCGAGCAGGCGGGAGAGAAAATATCAGCCAAGCCTGGTTCATTAAAGCTCATTTGCTGCAGGACGTAAGCAAATAATCCCGGCTGACACCATTCGCTTGTGGCAGATGCCAAGTTCTGCATTTTGTAGGGCGAAGGGGCGGCAGGGGTTGACTCTGTCCCCTTGATCCATCTTACTTTACGCCACATCTGATGTGCTGTGAATTTTTAGGTTGGCGCATCCTCTCCCAGAGCCGCCCCAGGCTCCGCGAAGCTGCAGCGCTCCATCACCGCTCCACAGTCGCCTCTGTCACCTATGGCTGAAGCACCCGGACCTGCAAGCATGGGGGCACCTGCGGCCCCCCCGGGCTGGGGCCCCTGCACTGGGCGACAGCGTGTGAGGCACAATTCCTGAACCTCTCTGGTTTGCAGTGGTACCCCTGCAAATTTGGTGTTCATTCCTGCCTGATGCAGGGTGCTGCTGCCCAGACGAGTGGACATTGGGTGGATGAACAGAATTAGCTCCCTCCTCAACTGTTCGTCTTGTTATGCACACAGCCTCCTTTTTTAATTTTTAATTAAAACAACATGTCATTTTGAACTAGAGAAATCCTGCCAATCCTTGGAAAACCCAGCTCCGATTTAAATTTCAGTGCAACCGGTACAGGAGCAATAAAGAACCAATGGCTGTTTCAATAACTATTTACCAGTTGTTAAAGGTACAACACTTACCAAGTTTATCAGGTCAGCATATAGTTTATAGCTGTGGCTCACAACCACCTGTCCTATACATTATTCATGCCTATAGAAAGCTTAAAAATCTGTTCATTAGAGTTTACTAAGTGTGATAAAGGGATGACCTACGGCTGGAAGCTCTGAGATCCATCTGCGCAGCCCCTGCTCCCCACCCTGCCCATCTCCACAGATCTGGGGCTCACTCCAAACGTGTGTGGCTGTGCTGGAGCTTGTGGGGCTCCCGGTGGGGCAGGACACAGCTGCCAGAAGGCAGATTCAGGAGGTTAAGTGCATGTATGGGCTCCTCACCGCAGGGTCACGAAGCTGTCCCACCAGCCGGGCAATGTGACAGCGATGACAGAATCAGAGAATGGTTTATGTTGGAAAAGCCCTTTAAGCTCACCCAGCCCAATGGTTCCCTTAACCCTGCCATCCCACCACAAAACCCTGGCCCTAAGCACCTCATCTGCCCGGCTTTCAAATACCCCCAGGGGTGGGGACTGACCCTTGCCCTGGGCAGCCCCTTCCAGTGCCTGACAGCCCTTGCGGGGAAGGAATTTTCCCCAGTGTCCAACCTAAACCTGACCTGGCACAACTTGACGCTGTTTCCCCTCGTCCCATCGCCCATTCCCTGGGAGCAGAACCCGATGCCCCCCGGTTCCCCGCTCCTGTCAGGCAGTTGTAGGGAGCGATAAGGGCTCCCCTCAGCCTCCTCTTCTCCAGGCTGAACACCACCAGCTCCCCCAGATGCTCCCCAGCAGCCTTGGGCTCCAGACCCCTCCCCAGCTCCGTTGCCCTTCTCTGGACACGCTCCAGCCCCTCCGTGTCCTTCTGGGAGGGAGGGGCCCAACCCTGAACCCAGCATTTGAGGGGCGGCCTCCCCAGTGCCCAGGACAGGGGCACGGTCACTGCCCTGCTCCTGCTGGCCACACCAGTCCTGATACAAGCCAGGATGCTGTTGGCCCTCTTGGCCACCTGGGCACACTGCTGGCTCATATTCAGCCGCCTGTCGACCAACACCCCCAGGTCCTTTTCGTCCGGGCAGCTTTCCAGCCACTCTGCCCCACGTCTGTAGCGTTGCGTGGGGTTGTTGTGACCCCAGGGCAGGACCCGGCCCTTGGCATTGTTGAGCCTCACCCAACTGGCCTCGACCCATGGATCCAGCCTGGCCATGTCCCTCTGCAGAGCCCTCCTCCCCTCCAGCAGATCCACACTCCTGCCCAACTTGGTGCCATCTGCAAACTGACTGAGGGTGCCCTCAATCCCCTTGTCCAGGTCATTGATAAAGACGTTAAACAGAGCTGGGCCCAGGGGAACACTGCTTGTGACCGGCCAACCGGATTTAACTCGGCTGACCACCACCCTTTGGGCTTGGCCAGCCAGCCAGCTTTTTACCCATCAAGGAGCACCAGAAGTGCCCCTGACCCTCAGTCCTACCCTTCAGTTCAGAGCTGAATTCCTCTGAAAACAGGGATTGTGGTTGTGCACTGATCAGGATTTTCAGGCAGGTATCACCCTCGGTGGGTTAAATTTGGGGTTCTACTCCCATGCTAACAACATCTCATTTAAACCATGAGAAGAGTCCTGACAGCATAGGGAGCCAAGAAAGAAATCCCACCATTAGTCCTGCGCTAGCACCAAGACTTAGGGCATCCTCTAAAGCCTACGTGGACCAACCTGGGCTTCAGCCAGAGAGGAGGAGCTCCTCAGCAGCTCTTTCACTGCCTACTTGAACCCTTCGCACTGAGCTTTTCTGGACTCTGCTTTTCCATGAAAATATTTTTTAAATCAAGGCATTTTTCTCCTAAAAAAAAAAAAAGGTAGGATCATCCTTTGCTTGCAGAATATGCAACAAGTAGACTTTTCAGGAGTCTCTGCTTCTAATCATCTTGGAAATCTCTTGTGAACAGACCAACATTCTTTCTGACAGCAGCAAAATAAATTTTAAAGGTCAATTGAATCAGATAAGCCCAGCCTGGCAGCACTTTCAGATGCAGAATTCCATGGATAACATTTAGGTTATGTTCGAGAACAGAAACAAAATTCTTTGGAGGAAAGAATCTTTAAAAGAAAAAAAAAAAAAGAAAGAAAA